>OZ034977.1:15687027-16114527 GCA_964030785.1 Siderastrea siderea
CCAGCAGTTGTTTCTCTTCTTCAGCATTTTTGGGTTTGCGAAACGTCCGCTTGTGCTTCGAAGCCATAATGTTCTCATCGAGCTCACTATTGAATGAAGTTTCCACTATACAAATCATCTAATCTTATAATTCTTTTCAGATCTAGCAGCATGAACTAGCAGCACGGGAAAATGGTCCGAAGCTCATTAAACAAAACTTTTTATTCTTTTCAAAGACTATAGGAACTACAAAACATGAAAGAATGTCTTTATATTCTGTGAGATGGATTTTGACATTCTCTTGATGAGACTATGGAATAAAGTTATAGCACGGGAAAATGGCACCATTAGTTCATTATTCTATATGAGATCGTTTTTTGAAGCCGTTCAATAAACTCGCAGATCGTGTTTTATCGGGTCTAAAACCACTCGGTTACGCCTCGTGGTTTTAAACCCGATAAAACACTCCTGCTCGTTTATTAAACAGTACGTAAAATGTTGAAATTTGCATACATTTATATTTTTTTACATCGTGGACTACCGTGTGGCTCTGACCATTAGAAAATGTAAGGGGGTGGGTGGGGAATTTTCGAGGTGCACGAATTTTTTTTTTAATTTTTTTTTTACGTTAATATTTCCCTTGCAGGGAGTTTTGTTCGTATGCAAGAACTTTTCTTCTGGGCTACTTCCTGTGCATGTATTTTTCTCTCAGTTTTCCCTTGCATGGTTCTCTTTTGTACTCCCCCCCCCCGCCCCCATAACTCTTCTAATGGTCCGTCCCCCAGATTTTTCCTGTTTCTAATTTTTGCGCTTTTTTTCACGATCCGCCAAAACAAGAAAAAAATGTACTCCAAGGTTGAAATTATATACAAACACCGCCTTTTATATGTAATGTAAAATCATTTTGGTGCTCAGTTACTTAAACCGCCTCTTTCGTTCAGAAATAAAACGAAATTAGAAACAAAACATTCAGAAATGAAACGATGAAATTGCAGTCAGTACACTGCAAGTATTTTGGCTGTTAAAGCTTTAAAGAAAAGGAACGTCTGAAGGTACTAAATTGATCAACTGATTAACGTGTTACACATCTGCATGTTGTTCACCTTAAGTCGGTTGTTTGTACTCAGTTAACGAGAATGTTACAATTCCAAATAGAAGTGAAATTAGGAAAACCGGAAATGCCAGATTAGGGACGGACCATTAGAAAAGTGATGGAGGGGGGGGGGGGGGGGGGGTTAGCCTGCCAGATTTTTTTTTTGGCCCATTTCCTGTGCAAGAATTTTTTTGGGCTACAGCCCTTTGCATGAATTTTTTTTTGAGATAATATTTTCCTTATGCACAGTTTGCTATTGAATTAATTAAAAACAATGCAACTTTGTTTTAGTAAATACATAGCTTGTACTGTTACGTTACTTTACATTTTTAAGTTTATTTTATTACAAAACACTTTTTAATAATGTTCGCTTTAAAATTTATGTTACTGAAGAAGGTTTCAAAAGTAAATAGCGATTTATAGTGAAACATTTGTGTAATATTATTGATATACATGTATGGATTTTTTTATAAAAGACGTATTCATATGAAATGATTTGATACAAACAGTGGTGTCCAGAAAGATTAATTTATAAAATATACAATACATACACTGTTATTTAATTTAAAAACAATTATTTTCAAAAACGTAGCTCATAAATTTGCCTTTAAAACTTTTGATATAAAATACATACAGGTACCTTCTAACCCTTTGCTGGGAAGCTAAGGGTTATAATTTAATGTAACAGCTTTTTGAGCATGTAGACACAGTGGGAGAGTGCTAAAATGTCAAAAACGCAACATATACAAACACACGTAAGCTTCAAACGGATAAGGATCGAAAACCATGTTTGACAGTTGGCCACTTTTGATTATTTGATTTGATTGGGAAACGCTTGCCAAACAGAATGCCTTGCCATTCTCAAAACGTACATGAGGTTGCACAAGAGCAACTCGAAAAACTAATCCCGGCAACTGATGAGACCCATGTGGAGGGTCGAAACCATGGTCTTGCCTGTGCAATTGGCAGTCGAAAGACTTGCTTACAAAAGGAGGAAACATATCAAGCTCCATAGACACGAAACTCACAGTTTCGAAAGGGGCTAATTGTTACACATTTGACTGAACTCAAAGTCAACAAACGGTGCCAAAGCTCAAACACGTTTTAATGGCACTTTATAAAACCAAGACAGTCATTGCAACGACAAATCTTACGAGCCACTGTTCATATCCTTTCTTAAAAATCACATACTTGCCAGTGCAAAAATATTAAGAGGCTACATTACCTAAATGCTTCCATTGTTAGAAGTCGTGCAGGCCTGTCGCTCCTTGCTACTCCCAACTTAAACCAATTTCCCTTCGGCTTGGATTTGCCCTTCACTCATTTACTATCGGTTATTTTGAACTCCCGCTATTTCAAACTTTTTTTGTTTCCCCTGACCGCTCAAAATAACGGGGTTCAACTGTATGACTATGACTATAAAAACAACAAGAAATTTGTTCCAGGCGAAGGTATCCCCCTCCCGACAAAAGAAATATTAATTATGAAAACAATATTTTATAGCATCCTGGCAGAGCCCCAGAAAATTTCAAATTTTTTAAACACTGGCCACACTACTTGAGCAATTTGGCAGAACGAATTTTGTTTTCATATCAAAATGAGGCCCATCTTGTGCATGATTTTTCTTTTCGGACCTTTTCCCTTGCATGATTTTTTTTTCGGACATTTTCCCTTGCATGAATTTTTTTTCGGACATTTTCCCTTGCGTGAATTTTTTTTTTGGTTTTTTCCCCACCCCCCCCCCCCAATCACTTTTCTAATGGTTCGTCTCTTAGTGAAACTTATTTACCCACTTAGCCTTTTAAGTGCCACATAACGGGCATCATAAAAATATTTCCCGACCCTCATGTCCTGAACCTTTCTATAGTCGCTGGCTCCCATCCAATACCAACTTCCCTCAAATTATCCATCATCGCCCTTCTCCACGCTATACTCGGTCTCCCCCACTTTCATCTTCCACTTGGAGCCCGGAGGTGTCCATTCCAGTGCGAGTCCGAGCCAGCTCCATCGACATCTCCTTCGAATGGATTCTATACATTCCATAGAAAAACTAATCATGGCGGTGGCTTGCGGGGGTCTAGAATTTGAGATTATAGTTGACCAGAAGACTCTTAAATACTCTCCTTAGAGAAGTTTATGTAGGTGGAAATCCTGTTGTTTTCACGCTCCCTCGTTCTCCAGCTTTCTGACTTATTGCCGAACAATACAGAATGAGCATTGCTGCTTGGTATTAGGAGTGTAAGGTGCTGAATTTAAAAATGGACACTGCGCGTGCGTAGCTGGTGCCAGTCCTCAACCGCGCGTCAATCTCGTTCCCAGAGCCTACGATCTGTTCAGCCAGCGGTGGGATCGTAGGGCTCTGGTATCAGCCATTACCGGATGTCGTGAAATTCACGACATCCGGTAGCGCATGTCTAATTCGTTAAGGTGCTATTGCGCCTGCTCTATTCTCGTTCGTGGAGCTCTGGGCATGACAATTCTGACAACAACTGAGAAATTTTGAATTCCTATCGATCGAGTCGTGGTGTTTTCTGGATCGACTAATCTCCTGCAATTAGCGGAAACCCTGGAACTTTAAAAGGAATAAACTTAAGAAGCTGCCTTTCGTGCCGTAGTTGTTCAGAAGAACGATTTTCCCTGCATTCTGCTCACGGGTTTTGGATTTGTATCTTGCCTGATTAAAGGTATAATATTATTGCATTTGCGTTATACTGAATTCTACAGTTATTTTATTACATTCGTCTGGCTTCTGTTGTGTGAGAATGTCAATTGTATACTTATTGTTTCGCCACTAAAGCTATACTGTATTACGTTTTACCCCATCGAAAATTTCCAGAAGCATTTGGCGCCCAAGTTTTTAAACATCGACATCAAGAGGTCATTACGAAAGTTGATGAGACAGTTACATGTACGTTTATTTATGGACAAGCTGTAGTTTTGTTGAAAATGCTGTAGCGAGGAAAGAATCGCTGGCATTTAGCGATAATCTCAACAATTTGAATTCAAAATTTGGTCGCTTAATCTGCCCTAAACCGCATTCTTTCCGTGGAAATTGATCAAGTCAATATATTAATTAGTGCCCTTATTAATTCAATCGGAAATAAAACGTTATGCGTAGAAGCCAAAAAATTTTAACGTTATTGCGCATACAGTTTGAATCGGCCAATCAAAATAAATAAATTTTTGGCCGTTACCAGAGCTACAAGAGACGTAATTTAAAAAAAGCCGCGTAGCTCTGGGGACGAGAATGACCGCGCGTTAAAAAGAAAAATCCCTAAAACTTGGTGAGTTAGAGTTCCGATTTTTTTTCGCAAATCGGACATAACTCAGCCTTCTTTATAATCTGGCATAAGCAATTACTGTTATTACAAAGAATAGAAGAACTACAGTACAAAAGTCAAAATGTATTAGTACACGTACTTATGACGTCATGGCCTCTGCAATAATGCGAATTCCAAGAAATCGATATGTCACGTTTTGCATCTTGGTGATCGTTAAATGCTGGCACGGTTAACAATGACCATAACTGTATGTCGATTGAGTTTTAGGCTTTTCTCTGCTCAGGTCACGTGACCCGCCAAGTATGGTTGTGACTCGAAAATCTTGAACACCTTTCCCATGGAACAAACTTAGCAAAGCAGCCTATTTATGGAAGTTAGGGTTTCCAAGATATGATGATTGGGAGCTTCCCATAGCAACCATATGTTATTTAAGAGCGCCTGTCTGTAAAAGTCAGACAAAATCAAAATTCCGCGGCAAGGGTGGAAAATTCGATTTCTTTCATATTTTAATGTTAGATAGGTTAGGGTATAACTAAAATCACTGGATACTTTTTTTGGCAAAATATCCTTTTATTTCAAAGAAAAATGCAAATAAAGAACTTCCGTTAAAATCGCCATTTGAAGCAGTAAATTATGACATCAATTTGAGGCGTTCGCGTGCAAAAACAAATCCCTCTGTTGTCTTTTAAACACTCAGTTTTACTTCTGCAATCTCTCAAGAGCTTCAAAACTGATTTTGGTAGAAACTGCGTTGTTCTTTGTGTTTGAAATAATTTAATTTTGAAAGTATACATTTCTCATCAGGAAAAGTACTTCGTGAATTAAATTATTTTTCACCATGTGCTAAACCTTCAAATCGATTCAGCTTCTGGCTGTTGAATTAAGAAAAGATGTTCTCAGGATTGCTGGAAAAATGTCTTTGGGCAAATGACTGAGAGCGACGCGAGAGCTTTTCAAAGTTCGTTAAAATGCAGGTTATATGACCATTCCATTCGCGAGTCACGCACATATTTTAATGTGTTTCAACCCATATGAGATCGAAAACGTCAAACAGAAAAACAGTTCGAAATGCTCTTACCTCATTTGCTGTAGAGGACAGGTCCAGAGGCCATTTCCGAGTGATTCTCTTGCCGTTCGACGTATTTTGGTCCTGTCGATGACGTCCAATGAACACCGCCAACTGGGTCAGTGTATTGTAAACGGTCAAACAGCTCAACAACAACCTTTCTTGCAAAACGTTTGACATCTTTCTACACTGTGACATCTTACTCAACGGTTCAGTTGCTGGTCAGTGTTGCTTAGTTGGCCATACACAAAAAGGTTTTTATCACTACATGTCGCCGCTAACGTGGCCAGAGTTCTATCTAGAGTCGCGTCACGCAATGCAAATCATCGGAATGGACATTTTACTAGAGGGTAGGGGAAGGGCAAAATCTGCTCTGATTCTTTTTAAACGGCTCAGGTTTCGAGAAATGGGAGGAACTAGTAATGGACCAAAAATACGAAACAAAATTAGTGCTACATTTAGGCACCTCAACCTCCTGTGCCAGTATGCAGAAAAAGTAGTCACCCCTCGGCGTGAGTTGTAGGCATACAAATAACAATGTTCGAACACGAAAATTAGCTAAAAAGGGTACGTGTACTAGCTTAAGTTAAAAACCTCTTCAAAACGTCGAGTCCAGAACATTAAATCGTTTTTATCAGGGAAATTGGGATGTGACTAACTAGTTTGTGCTTATTGTTTTGGCTTAGAGGGGGGACCTCGGACTTTTTTTTTCACAAATCATACATATTTACATACGTGAATTGCTTCGTTACACAGAAGACGGTTGTTGTTGGTTCCATTTTCGTGTTGTTGGAGTTTGTGGTAACAACACCAGACGAATCAAAAGCTTGAAAACAATTGTTCCTTTCCTTTCATGCACCAGGAATACATAGGCCCGTAGAAGGGAGAGGGGCAGGGGGGGGGGGGGGCTTCCCAGAAGTCTTGGAAGTTGAAAAAACATTACAATAAATGAGCCAAAATATATATAATTGAAACGAACTAATGTGCAACGAATAGTCTTAAATGCTGATGCTAAAAGTTTCTTTTATAATTTTACAACCTTTAACAGGGTTTGACATCTGTTGAGTCACTAGCCACCGGGCAAGTGGGCTTCAAAAATCTACCAGCCCACCACACATTTCAGTCGCCCAGGTTCCTTACCAATGTCTTTCCTCACCCGTATCACCTTGACGTTGGTAGTATAGCTTCACTGTGAAGGACCTTAATGCCTTTAATAGCTAAGCGACTGCTGTGTATTTGCTGCAAGCTTTAAGCTCATCATGTTGTTTTAAAACAAGTCTAAGAAACAAAACTATTTTTATCTCAACAATTGAGTGATAAAAGTTACGTAAACGTTTACGAGAGTTAGGTAAAACAGGTCCGAAATTCGGAGCTTGGCTGTCGAAATGTTTCAATGTTAACAAACCTTTTAACTTTAAGGGTACTTTTTTAAAACTGATGCTATAAATCTGGTGGATGTTGCCAACAACTTTGTCGACGAAAAAGCAGACAATAAGCAGCTTTTTGGCAAATTGTCAACGAAAGATGTCCCCAAAAAGGTGTCGTTTTTGACGAAATCAACACAAACTTTGGCATTGTGAACAGAGTTAGTATCTATGTGAGTGAGTATTTTGAAGGGGGGGGGGGGGGGTGGTTTACTAGGCCAATTTGCTCGCAGCATTTATGTCAGCCTTGGTACGGGCCTGATACCACAAGTTATAAGTCCGTTTTTACAACGAACGCTTGAATACAATGACGATATGTCCCAACCATCGTGCAAAACTTGGAATAGTGTCGTGCAGAAGCTGCAGCACAAGAGGCCGGGTCCCGGGTCACGGTAAGGAAAAGGAGAGTGGCCAAAAAGTGAAAGAGGACTGGGGAAAGAGGGATCTAAAGTTGTCTAACGCGAGACTGGTTCGCTTGTAAAAGTTGGATCAGGTGAGTTTTATATTCGCTTGTGATCTATCCGAATATTAGCCAGGTTATCGATGGAAGCCTCACTCTTCTCTTCGTCCTCATTAAGGTGTACGTAGAACGCGAAAGAGGTAACAGACGTTTAAGGGCAAGATGCGTGACGTATTTCTGTTATGATATCCTCATATCCATTATGATAAGTATGCTGGCTGCTGTGAGAGATCTCGCTCACTGGGAACCTGTCTCAGCAAGATTCGTAAACAGAAATTCAGGAAGAGAACCTCATTTTTATTACCATGGTTATGTGCCATATTTCACAGTCTCCAAACAGCACTGGCGTGCTGTTAGAAGCCCCACTCATTAATCAGGATACACACTTAGGTAGACTATGTCAAACAGCTGACAAGAGAGCACAGTTAAAAACTTCGATCGCACCCATTTGTTATAAAGAGAGAACCCTTCCTGTCCAAAACCCCATCCAACCCTTTAACAGCGAGCTGACTTTCACTCCTGATATAACTGTGCCTTGTACAGGTCCTGTGCCAGCTGAGAACCAGCAGACTGACACCAATGATCATAGGTAGAATACCCGCTCGTCAATCAACAAAAGGGAGCCCCTTGTAGTTATAGGTTTTCCCCGTATTCAAGTTGGGTCTAGTTAATAATAGTGCCACTTCTGTTCCACCGCTCAGCTGTAAGCTTGTACAACGGTTGGAATTGCGTTTCAGACTTCAGTGTTGTTACAACCATTTTTAATGGTTGTAACAACACTGGCAATATGTAAGAAAGACACACAACGCCATTAAAACCACGAATAATCGCTGCAATTAACGCTGTGTGTTATTTTACTTCACCTCAAAGGTTTTGCCCTTCCCCTACCCCCTAAAAATGCCTTTGATACGCATTGCGTGACAAACCAAATACGCACGCGGTGCCATCCACGTTTGGTCCCAATTTAGCAGTCAAATCTGATAATGCTTTTGTGCACTGAAAACTGAGCAACACTCGTATTAAATCAACTGAACCGTTGAGTAAGATGCCGTAGTGCAGAAAGACGTCGAACGTTTTAGAAGAAAAGATGGTGTCGTTGAGCTGTTCGACCGTTTACAATTAAGTTGACCTAGTTGGCGGTGTTCATTCGGTTCAGTTGGACGTCATCAGCAGGACCAAAATAAGACGAACGGCAAGAGAATCACACGAAAATGGCCTCTGGACCTGTCCTCTACAGCAAATGAGGTTAGAGCGTTTCGAAGTGTTTTTCTGTTTGACGTTTTCGATTTCATATGGGTCGAAACACATTAAAATATGTGCGTGACTCGCGAATGGAATGTTGCCAGGAAGGGTAAAAAAAACCTGCATTTTAACGAACTTTGAAAAGCTCTCGCGTCGCTCTCAATCATTTGCCCAGAGAAATTTTTCCAGCAATCCTGAGAACATCTTTTCTTAGTTCAACAGCCAGAAGCTGAATCGATTTGAAGGTTTAGCACATGGTGAAAAATAATTTAAATCACAAAGTACTTTTCCTGATGAGAAATGTATACTTTCAAAATTAAATTATTTCAAACACAAAGAACAACGCAGTTTCTACCAAAATCAGTTTTGAAGCTCTTGAGCGATTGCAAAAGTAGATTTGGGTGTTTTAAAGACGACAGAGGGGTTTGTTTTTGCACGCGAACCCCTCAAATTGTTGTCATAATTTACTGCTTCAAATGGCGCTTTTAACGGAAGTTCGTTATTTGCATTTTTCTTTGAAATAAAAGGATATTTTGCCCAAAAAAGTATCCAGTGATTTTAGTTTTACCCTAACCTATCTAACATTAAAATAAGAAAGAAATCGAATTTTCCACCCTTGCCGCGTTATGTTTGATTTTTACAGACAAGCGCTCTTAAGAGTCTCCCCCCTTAAGAGTGTTTTATGATGGATTGATTGTTTGAGAATTGTAAAGGACTTGTTTGGGAAACTTGTTGGTGAGTAAGGTCGACATAAATTAAAGGAGCTATCTTGACTACTTTTAACTGAACATTTTAAAAAGCAAAAAGACATATTTGCATCATTGGAAACCAGAAAATCTCTCGTTACCCTATTCTGTTAGTGCACCGAAACCAGGAGCCATAATCGGGGACGGAGACCGTAAGCGCGGGGTCCACGCGGCCCCATCGAAAAAGACAAATGTGCTATTTTTAGAAAAAATTGCGCCACCCTCAACGTCATAAACGCGCGTGGCTACACGCAAATTTGCGTACAACGAGGGCGTGCTGCATATGACCAAGATGGTTATAATTATTTGATATCCGGTATGCCCGAGTACACAATTGTTTTCATTATTTAAAACGCAATCACTAATTGCTATAAAATCAAGAAAGAGAAAAAAAAGAGAGAGAAACTCCGAGATAAAAGGGAACAAGAATCGATCGCGATCACATGACTGACCGAAAAAGGCGCCAAAACCTTGCGAAGTGTTGCAGCGTTTCTTTGCGGAGCTGAATGAATCAATGAAACTGCTCCGAAGGGAACGTACAAGCACAAGGTCTGGGGAAAATCTCCCAATTATGGGCTCTGAAATGTGGTACGTGTTTGATTTTTCCTGAAAATTGTTGTAATCGTCGTTCAAAGCGGATTGAAGCTGTACTATCTCACCGTTATGGCTGAAGGAGTTCAAATGAACGAGTTTGAAATCGCTCCGTTCGCACAACGCTAACAACGGAGCCATCATGTGTTTGTTCACAGGTAACCAAAGCCTAATATGAGAGTTTGTATGGAGCTGAAATTCGATCGAAAATAATCGGCGGTTTTCCACCGAAAATACATTAAAATCGAAATAAAGTTTAAAAAACCTTACCTGTTGTGTGTTGGCTGTGTTTTTATCGCTTTTCCGAGCTTCCGGAGGCCGTTTTGGGCGATTTTCTGCTTAACGGTCGATGCGACGGCATGTCACGTACTAAAGAGAGCTAAAGGTAGGAAAACGGGAATTCAAAATCGCCAACCGACACTCGAAGTCCCGATCAAAATACCCGCTAAAAAATCGATTCAATCTAAAGTCAGCGCTTTAAAACCACAACACATTTCAAAAAGGATAAAACTCCTACCTTTCTATGTGATTCAATCGTCAATTAGTTTATCTCTCGAAGTACAGCCCTGCATTAAAAACGAACTAACTTTTCGAAATCGCCGCCATCACAGGCTTGTAAGGAAAAGAGGGTCAAAACTAACGGTCAAGCCTGGGACAAAGCGCCAAATTTCGCTCCACCGGGGGACGACATGAGTGACTTCTGTGTCGCCAAATGCCAAACTCACCCCTTCTCCGGTAAATCAAGTGTTGTGCCGCTCAAATTTCGGCGGGAAATCGCGCGCGGGTCGCATTCAGGTATAAAACTTGACTTACCGGAGAGAGGGTGAGTTTGGCATTTGGCGACATAGAAGTCACTCAAGTCGTCCCCCGGTGGAACGAAATTTGGCGCTTTGTCCCAGGCTTGACCGTTAGTTTTGACCCTCTTTTCCTTACAAGCCTGTGATGGCGGCGATTTCGAAAAGTTAGTTCGTTTTTAATGCAGGGCTGTACTTCGAGAGATAAGCTAATTGACAATTGAATCACATAGAAAGGTAGGAGACTTATCCTTTTTGAAATGTGTTGTGGTTTTAAAGCGCTGACTTTAGATTGAATCGATTTTTAGCGGGTATTTTGATCGGGACCTCGAGTGTCGGTTGGCAATTTTGAATTCCCGTTTTCCTACCTTTAGCTCTCTTTAGTACGTGACATGCCATCGCATCGACCGTTAAGCAGAAAATCGCCCAAAACGGCCGCCGGAAGCTCGGAAAAGCGATAAAAACACAGCAAACACACAACAGGTAAGGTTTTTTAAACTTTATTTCGATTTTAATGTATTTTCGGCGGAAAACCGCCGATTATTTTCAATCGAATTTCAGCCCCATACAAACTCTTATATTACGCTTTGGTTACCTGTGGTTTGTTTGATCGAACTGAAGACAGGATTAGTAATTAAACTTCAACGATAATTACTATGCAGCTCACGGAAACAAGACTACGGAGGTGAGGAACATTAGAATTCACCATCTTACTTTTTAAACGCAAACCGCAAAACGCAGTTTTTCTTAGTTTAGAGCCCCCCGACGGAATGGTAAAATTAACACTCAAACAACTGTGAAAGCGATTCAACGTATTTTACATGGCATCCGACTTGTGTCTAAATGTCTGGAGCTGCTCAAGGGAACACAGATAGAGCCACAACGAGTACAGGTAAACCAGTGTCGATTTTGTGTGGTATAGCCAAAAAATGTCGCCTTTTCTGGTACTGAATTTGTTCAATGCTTGTCTTTCAGATTGTGGCATGATTTTTGTACTGACTCGCCATAAAAAGTGTGACAATTTTAATTAAATGCTTCTTTCCAATTTTACTGTGCTTTATTCTGTCTTGTCTCGATATTTCGGAGTCAAAGCCTTCCGTATGAAACCTGCTGTTTGTGAAATTTTAAGAACAAGTGATTGACTGGAGGATGAAAGAAATTGTAAACAAAGCGCTAAATGCTTAAAATTCTATTTCTACAGTGTCCTTTCGTCCTAAGAAATCAAGCACTCTGAAACAACTTAGATTTGTGTCTCAGTGACGTTCAGTCGTAATTTCTTCTTAATTTTGCTTCGATACAAAGTGATTTTTCTCGCCGGGTTGCTGGCAGAGAAAAATCAGTAATTAAGCTCACTCTGTCGTTGAAACCCTTGCTACATCCACTGCGCTTTGTATCCCTTCTAGGTTCGTAAATTGCCCAGAAAGTAATATTAAGTACTAGGGCAGCATGGAGTTTCACTTCATCTTTCTCCTTCTAATCGACGGAAGTAGTTTTTTTCTCTTGGTGTTTTTCCAGTTCTCTATTTTGTCGACGATTGATAACGCACCACGAGAGCATTTGATTGAAAACAAGGCGCGCTTTTCACTATTCTTGGTCTTCATTATAAACATTTCGGCCATTTCGGTAAAGGCGGACATTATTTCAGAAAACATACGCTGAGAAATCTCGACAGACATTTTCTTTGCTGACTCGGTATTTGAATATATGTTACTATTTTTCTTGCAGTAAAAAAAGTGACAACGATTTATCAGTGCGTTACTTTTCTTCAGTACGTGCTTGGAAAATCATTTTACAGTCTTTGCGGCTGCCCTTCAATCTCTGTACGTCCTCAGAGGAAATATATATTCGAGATGTATTTTCCCTTTTTCTGCCTGATTCGCCTTCAACTGATTTTTTCGTAGTTCGACGCCATTTTTGCCCGTAAAACGTTTCTTCCGTCTAACGGGGAAATCCTCGTCCGACATGTCCGACACATCTTCGCCACAGGATTTTTCTAAAATATTCTCACTGCCATCATCGGAATCACTTGTATAATCCTCATATCCAGAGTCACTATCCAGAAAGTTCTCCCCAAGGGCTTGCCTCAAATTAGGAAGTGATACTGATGACAGAAACTGAATTTATTCATCTCCAACAAAGGTAATTTCCGACGCCATTTTGTTTGCTTTTCTCTGCGCGGAGTGCTCGCAACACACACGCGCGTGTGTCACGCGCGATGGCGCAATTTTTTCTAAAAATAGCACATTTGTCTTTTTCGATGGGGCCAACGCCAATACTGAAAATGGCAGTTAGTTACGGTCTCCATTCCCGATTATGGCTCCTGAGCGAAACTATTTATAAGCGCCGTTTGGCTCCGGAAAAAGATGGGTTTTTTGCATTTTTGCATGATTTTTTGCATTTCATTACTTTACCTCAGCACTGAAAAAAATATGTATGTATTTAAGTTTGTATCGCGATCAGTTACGAAAGGGTAAAACTTTCAAAGTATTAAATAACTCGTCCTTTTGAGATTTTAAAATCTGTTAGATTTTAAGATTTTTGTTGTGTTTTAATATCCTTTGTGGATTACAATTTTGTCTTTCAAAAAGCCTCGCAAACAAAAGATCCGAAATTAATTCAAACAATTTTCAAGCAATCTAAACGGCTTTTCCGCTTAATACCCAACTGCCATAAGTTACTATTTACAGAGAAATTTAGTAGAAGAAATGAATCATCATAGTACATGATATGTATTAAAATTACATCTGGGTATTTGTGAAAGAACTTGCAAAGCCCCTGGAGAAAAAATTTCGTACAATACTCCTTTTACTATTTTAAGTACAAGGTTTTGGTAATCGAATTCAGGCAAGGTTAAATCTGGCAAAGGGTCATGTCAAGTTAAAAATGTCAAGAAATTTAAAGATCATTAGAGCAGCTTAGTGAAAAATTTAATAACTATCATAACATGTGATCATTCAGATGGGCGTTTATGTCGAATTTAATTGCAGTTCTCAGAACGAGATTTTAATTGATTCATTCATTTCATCTTGTGGGGATTTTAGCTTGATTTTCCTTATTATCGGCGAGACTTCTGAAGAATGAAGTATTTGCAAATGATCACTTGCAACAAATAACGCAGTTTAAGAAAAAATAAATGCTGACATTTACAGTATGAGAGATAAAAGATAAGGCAAGATTGAAATTTGTTTTATTGATTTATGGCTAAAAAGCAATTAGCGATCCAATCCGTTATGAAGATTTGAAATCAAACATCTGCAATTGTCCGTGAATAGGGCACCCCATAGGCTTATGATATATACTGACAACATTTGTTACCAATATTAGTATTAATTTGCTCATGCAATGAGTTTAATATAGCACTGCTGACAAATGTTAAAAACTGATTTCCTTCTTGTTTCCGGGGAATAAAAAAATAATGCATAATTTGCAGAAAGCAGAGGGTTTTTTGGGATAAAATATTGTAGTAAGCCGATCTAGATAAGGATTTGGCGTAATACCTGAAAACCGTCGGAAACTGGTTGTTTGAATACTGACGATGCATTTACGGGTCCGTCATCTTATCTTTATTGTGTGCGCATCCATAAGACGTTGCCTCATCGGCCCTTGTAAAGAAATATCGCTAAGTCACAGTGATGGTAATATAAAGGCTTTAATATTCGCGCACATAAATATTTGGAAAAGAAACCGGGAAACTGGGTTCCTTTTCAATCAACCAAGAAAATTAGGCCATAAAATGCAACGCTAAGATCCATATATTATTTCTCTTCCTTTTATCTGCCGTCTATTTCTTTTATTTTAGTTCCAACAGATTTGTTTCCGTGCCAAATTGGGAAACTGTGTAGGCATATATTTCTCTGACATCGAACGTTTGGGTTACTTGGCTACATTATAGCTGACAACTTTCTATTTTCTCTTCACATGTCAGATGGACTGTCTATTGTGCTATCTAACGAGAAACCAGAATCCGAGTTATTTCTTATCTCATCATAAAAATTCAAAATGCCAATCTTCGTGCTGTTATCCGATCAAATACATCGATGGTAATACGAACGCAACTTATTTTTATATGGTGTTTGTTTAGAAATGACATCCCGTTTCCTTTATTGGTCTTCACTTTAAAAAATATAAACAAAAAAGGATTCTCTTTGAATTTTAGCGATATTTGAAAAGTGTTTCTCTGAAAATTTTCTTGCCTAGTGGCACCGAGAACATTGTAAGAGCCATGTAGTAAGTCACGTATTTGAGGAAAACCTTCGTTCTGGTCGCTTAGCAAAAGGACTATCATGTTGAAGATAATTTAGTTATTTTTTCGGGTACGATCCGTAGAAGGTTTGCAAACATTCATTAAAGGTATATTGATATCCGTAAGAAACATCTAAAACGGTTATGTTCCCTGCGTTTCTTCCAGGCTTTAATTAAAGTTTGATTTACATCGCGACAAAATGCCATTTTCGAGGCCTTAAATTAATATCAGTGCCCAAAATTGTCACCTTTTTCGTGAAAGCCACACAAGTTTTTCTTCCAAATTCATGAATAAGATAAACTTATTTTGCGACGAATACTGACAGTAATAGAAACACGTTCAAACAGAAAAAAAAGATAACACAACAAAGTTCAAAGTCCAACTGCACGCTGACTGAGGTTCCATCAGCTACTTGTAGGAAGACTGCTAATGTTGTTTTCTTCCACATAGAAGTTTGACAACGCACTGTTTACTTAGCATAGTGATATTTTTGTGAATATTGCATGAAGTAGGGGGAGTTTGGAGCCGCTGCACCTGTAACTTGTTTCTAGAAGTCAATGTTTGAATGATGGACGTCATTTTATGTCAATTAAAACAGTGTCAAAAACGCCCCTGCTAAGTACTTGAGTTTCAGGTCTTAAAGATTAGAATACAGTGATAGCCACTACTGAATAACAAGGATCCGTTCTGGGTGGCCACTATTATCAATAATCTGTATCGTTTCTTTGTACGGTGCTTCTGAAAAGATTGCAGCACTTTAAGTCGTTTAGCGACACCTCTTTGCAGATGACCCCATTGATTAAAACGAGATATCGGAAGCATTAGGAGTGAGCACTATTGCAATCAAAGCAAATAGACTTAAGAAGAGTGACCGCTGCGAGCAACATTGGGGCACCAAGGATCCTTGGGAACTGACATTATGAGGCTATATAAACAAATGTCCTTGACGATGAAAAGGGAATCTGGAAAGCAAAAAGTCGACTTGAAGGATTCTACGGGGTCCAGACAACTTCACGAATAACTACATTTTCTTTAGTAAGCTGATTTAAAGGACAAAACTGCTGAAAAGCAAAATAACATACTCACTGGCGGAGAAACTGTACGGAAGCAGTTTGTTTTGAACGGCCAAAATTTTTGCTATCTCGCCAGAAAATGACAAATCGGGATGTCTCGAAAAACGATGAGTTCTGTCCCCTGAAGTAAGAAGAATCTTAGTTGTTTTCTAGTTGTTTTCTCAGTTGTAAGACGAATCTTATTTTAACCGGTTGTTCTATTCCCTAGATGAATTCGACCGGTGAAAACGTTACATTACCGAATCTCGGAGACAGCACATCACGGCCTCTCGGGTATGCCATCGCAACGTATACAATAATCGTGTTGGGATTCGGTGCCAATTTTTTCATATGTTTCGTGTTCGCATACTACCAAAGAATACGCACGGTGAATAACTATTTCGTCTTCAACTTGGCCATAAGCGATATGCTGCTCATCTTTCAGCTTTGCGTGTACGAAGCCCTACCAAGCATACAAAAGACATTGACAACAGACAAGCAATGGAAAATGATGCGGTTGTTTCTGATCATTTTTGAAACGTTTTGTGGCTCCGCAAGCATCGCTACTTTGACCGTGATCAGCTACGACCGTTACTACGCCGTCACCAAGCCTTTGCATTACAGTGCCAACATAACCACAAGAAAAGCTGCTCTTTTCATTGTTTGCATCTGGTTATACGCAACGGCGATAGGCCTTCTACAGTTACTCAGTGAATTGCCAAATGAGAGTGTCTTCAAGTATGGCTACATACCTTTCCTGGCGCTGTGTAACGTGGTATTCCCTTTGGCAATCACGCTGTATTGCTACATCACAATCTTCATGATCGCCTCCAGTCATCTTCGCCATAATCCACATCGGAGCCAAGACGCCAACTCGCCAGCCAGCATCCTCACAAAGAACCTCAAAATAGCGATTCATATTCTGGTTCTTGTGGCGCCACTGGTTTTGTGCTGGAGTGCGTATTATACTATCGCCGTAATCCCGGTGTACTGCGAGGATTGCCTACCGGATCCTTTACCTTATCCGGCGGAGTTTTTCATAAGCATGACCTCAAACATTTTGGCAACTATCGACCCCATTATTTACATTTTTCTCACAAAAGATTTTCGGAAAATCTTATTTGGTTGTTTCAGGCGCAGGAATCGCCGGTTCAATAGCGAGACTTTCCATCTTTCCACGACGAAGGCCACAACTTCCCAGGCCTCGCCAGCTTCGCCTTCAGAAAGGCGCTTTGTTGAAATGTGATGCACTAATGTTACTAAGCTGAAAATCAAGTTTGTGGTGTTCCAAAGATAATTTGCATCCTTGTGAGAAACGAACGCTGTACGACGCCTGAGGCAGTGAAAAGAGAAGCAAAACCAAACTTGCATACAGTAAAAAAAAAAAAATCAAAGTGTTATCGAGAGGGAGCACAAAAGAACGGCAAGGGATTATTTGAAGGTCTAAACCAAACAACAATTCAACTTTCTACAAAAAAATCACCTTGAATGAGCTGCAGGTGCAAAGGGACTAATATGCGTAGATTATTCTTTTTCGTTTAACTTTAACGCTTTCTTGCTCCCCCCCAAAAAACGTAGAAAAGACAGAGTGATCGACTTTTTCGTTTTCAAAAAACGGTCGTGCTTTATTTGCGAAGACTGATGTGACGATTTTTGTTAATAAATTTAGGCGTGACGCTTGTAAATTATTTGACGCAGTGATAATATCCTGCTCAAACAGCACTAATAATCTTCGACATACAGTGATGTTTCACTTGTATTATTTAAACTTCCCAGCAAGGAACAGACCAATTGAACTTGTCTGACAGTTGCAACGCTTATGCATTAGTTCATGACGAATGATGTTAGGAAATCTATATCAGTAAATTAAATATTCTCAAGTGACAAAATTCATCTAGTTTTCATTCGTTTGGTTTCTGTTGAATCCGATATCGGTGAATTTTCCTAATGGTTCACCTTATGGAAAACTCGAGCGAAGAATACGTAGATATTAGTTGAAAGCGACAAAATTAATCTAGGTTTTAGTCGCTTGATAGAGACAATAAATCATTCTGTATTGCTCGCTATCATCATCTGAAGGGTATAATTCTAAAACTTGATAGCGAAATCGCTGGACTTTTTTAGTTGCATTTTACGGCTAAATGACAATAGTGAGACAGCTGTTTTATTTTTATTTTTATTTTTCTTCCAACATAGAGACTCTTAGTTTCAAAATTTAGAATAAATTTTCATATGTCAAATTGACGCACCAGGAGCCAACAGAAAAAAAAATACAAAAAAACAAATAACAGTCAGAAACTTAGTGGATTGTATTTTGAATTAAAAATGAAAAAAAGAAAGAAAAAAAGAAAGGGAAAATTTCAGCAAAGCAGTTGACCATCCATTGAGTCAGGTTCATCAAGTCATTTCCTATAATTACCTTCAAAAGGAAAAAAATTTTCCTCCGGCTGCGTAATTAATGGGTCTGTATAGAGTAGTTTCCTTTGGTTTACTAATTCCCCTAAGGCCATGAAGTCAAGATAGAATTGAATATAAAGGCCGTGAATGCGAATTTAGAGGAGATTTGTCATAAATTAGATATCTCATGTCTATCAAGAAAAAAGGCGTCCCTTCAGGGTTGCACACTTATCTAAATTTTTATCATGCAGGTTACAGCTTATTATATGGCATATATCTTGAACACCCACTCCAAGTTAAGCTAAATGGAAGAGGCTTTTATGATTTGTTGTTAAGACTAAATTATTAATATTTAAAGATGGTTTTAAAAGCCCTAAACTACACCACAAATGTTTACAGTGCGAAAGAAAGGGTTCTCAATTTCGGGCGATGTTAAGTCCAAAACATCTTAAATTCAACTGAACAGGTAGTTTAAGTCAGTATTTGGACTGCCAAAGAAAAAGACGGCTTTCTCCAAACTTCACGATCTATTTCTGTCATTAACAATTTTATTAATAACATTTTTTAAAAGAGTAAAAAAAAAGCGCCATTGTTGCTGCAGCCTTCAAAGGAGATTTTAAGAATTATCCGAAGATTAGTCAATGTTTTGAATTTCATCTTATTTTGTAAAGTGGTTTGTCTGTCACTCTTGTGCAAATAGAAAGTGACTGAAAACACCGTGGCGTATTAATTTTTGAGAGTAGAAATTTATAATAGTCGAGTAGTGAAGAGGTTAGCTGATGCGGTGAAAATAAAATGATTAGGTCAAAACTTAACGTGTTTATATTTTTTATTGTAGTGGGTGAAATTATGTTGAGAAGTTGTTAATTTTAGAAACTATCTGAGAAAACTGTATCGCATGATTTGAAACAAGATCTGTCAAAGCTATAAAATTTAATTAAATGTTTTACCCAAAAAGTCAAAACCATCATGTTAACTTTTTCTGTGGGCAGTAATACACTGGTTTTGAGTAACACTTCGCTCAATCCTATTCAAACGGAAGGGGAGTTCGGGGGAGGGGAGTGCCGGATGCTGCCAGCACGGAGTTTGGACGTTTATAACTTTTGTGATAACCAAGCTACCTTGGTGACTTCTTCTAAAATTTATCTGGACGCAATTTGGAGTAGCAAGTCATCGATACATTCTTTCTCCTTCTAAGAAGATTTGTATTGCAGGCCCACGTAAGCCTGATAATCAATTGCGCGAAGGTTACTTTGGGAGTCTGGATTCGCAGAAAATTCAATCTAAAAATAGATGGGTTTGTGAAAACGCCGTGACACGAATAAAAGGCAGTTGCACTCTCCTGGTTATGGTCTCTTGCCTTGGAAGAAGGATATATAGACAAGAATAAGCTAATGAAGTGTGTTACATCACAATACATTTTCAAGACATAAATGTACTGTATGGTTGGAGATATCGGCTTGCAATTAATTAAAACTAAGCTTTGGTTTGTCATTATCCAAAACTATGACCAAAATCGAACGTTTCAATGAAAAAAGCCAGTTTGAGAAATAAGCGTCAAAATCCATGATCTTCACAGTACTAAAAAATAATAAATAAATACGTTAATGATTGGAAAAAAAATAGGACGGGTAAAAATATGTAGCATTAATGCTGTATGACTCTTTCTACCCAGAACAAAACACATTATATATTCTTAAACTAAAATGCCAGCAGAGTGTGTGCTCTATGCTGTCTTATTAATTTAGAAACAAAACTTCCTATTTAGTTTGATGTAGATTCAGTTTATTAACTTATTTGCTATATGTTTTGCTTTATCCGACATATGTTTTCGTTTTGTCTCTGTTTGGTGCCTTATTTTCAATTCAATAAAGTTTCCTTGCAAGACGCCATGTGTCCTTTCCAAAACACTGGGGCGTTTTAATGACCAAAAAACAATTTACCTTAGGCCCCTCATGAATTTTTTTTCACTCTTTTTGTTTCTACTACCGAAACGTGAAATAACGTTTCTTTTTCTTTTCTTTTCTTTTTTTTTTTGAGACAAGAGTCACTTCCTTGACGACCATAGCACTGATGGAATAGACTGAGAATATATAGTTTGCGTTTTTTTTGCATACTGTTTGGTTATTTAGATAAGACACTGTTTAAGATTGGCAAGAAAAACACTATGTGTATTTTAAAATATCGAGAGAAAAGTTATGGGAAAGATGAACATTTATTCGTTTGTCTCACGATGGAATCACTTTGAGTCGTTGATCGCGACGTTTCGACTGCAATACTGCTAGACTTCATCAGGCAATGAGGTCCGGATTGTTTACGTGTCGCTATTTGTAACATGTTGGTTCGCTGCTATTGGTGCATTTGATGATGGTTTTGTTGTGAGGTGTTTGGTTCGGTTGTATAGCACTCAACAATACCACGTTTCACTGACTGAGAATGGTGTGCATCATAGGCTAAGTATTGGTCAGTGTGGGTGGGCTTTCTGTAAACACTGGTGGTGAGAAGACCGTCTGAATCTCTTGATACTGAAGTGTCGAGAAAGGGAATAGTGTTATCTTTCTCGATTTCCATGGTAAAACGAATAGTAGGCTGTTAACTGTTTAGTTGTTGTAAAAAGCCGTCTACATAGTCTCTACCTAAGATTGTAAAAGTGTCATTTACATATCGCTTCCAGATATAGGGTTTAAAGGTCGCTGTTGCTATCGCCCGTTCCTCAAACTCTTCCATGTAAAGGTTAGCAATAACTGCGGAAAGAGGGCTCCCCATAGCTGCTCCGTCTTTTTGTTCGTAAATCAACCCGTTGTACTGGAAATACGTGGATCTTAAGACAAAGTTTAAAGGTCGGCAATTTGTGTAGGTGTAAGGTTTGTGCGGTCGGCAAGACCGGGATCGTTCTCTAGTTTGCACAATGCGGCCTTTACGGCACCTTCGATCGGCACGTTCGTAAAACACGACTCTATGTCAAAAGATACCATGACTTCGTTTTCTTTTATTCGCTCATGGGTGATGGTAGACACAAAATGAGTAGAGTTGGTAACTGTGTAGTCTGATTTGCCTGTCAACGGGGACAGGATGTCAGCTAAGTGAGCCGAAAAATCGTAAGCGAAGGTGTTTACACACGATACAATGGCATCTCGGGCTTGTGTTTCTTAGGCACACCATATATCTTAGATGGCTGTTAACGTTTGTGCCTAGCAGATCTGTGAGGGGACAACATCTAATAGTCGGAATAACAATGAGGATCGAAATGCACCAATAGCAGCGAAACATCTTTAATGACCTTGAAAAGTTATAGTCTGTCAGTTTATTATCAACGTAAACATAAGAGGGGAGATAAATATGGCATTTTAAAATTACGGTTATTTGTGCTGAGTAGCCTGAGTATAAATGAAGCCAGTTCTATGCCTGTGGAGTTGAATATCACTAGTCTCACGAACGCTCTTCGCAATCACTGACCTGTGCTACTGTTTATTATTCTTTTACGAGGGGCTTACAACGTTATAGTTTGTGGATGGAATCCTACAGTGTCATTATTCAAACGGAAGTTCTTGCTCTCTTTTGGTTTGTTTTGAAGTAGTTTTCATTACCAAATTTAATTACAGGAGTATGTGTCCAATTTTGAACGTGAAATTGCACACTGAGCGTCACAGTTGACCGTAATAAGCTTTTCGCGTCACAAAGGTAATTTTAGCAAAAGTAATACTAATTAAGACGATTTCCGCTCAACGTTCGAGCAGTAAGTGCAAAAATTAAGTTACCAAAAAAATACTTGCAGCACTGTCACATTTTGAGAACAGATAAGAAGAACTTATCGTTACTTTTGCTCCCAAGCTGACCCCGCGAGAGAAAATTGGATTTGAAGTTATCAATATTTCAATTAAAAAGACGCTTCATGTCAGTTCAAAACAAAATGGCGCCCGTTTTTAGCATACTTTTACGAGATTTGAAATTAATTTTCTTGAGAATGCTTGAGAATTTCATCGCGGGGTCACTTGGGCAAGTGAACTAGAGTGAGATGTTTCAAATAGGATTTAAAATGTTACCGTGCTATGAGTAGTTTTTTGGTAAATATTTTTTGCACTTATTGCTCGAACGTTGAGCGGAATCCGTCTTAATAGGCGTGTCGTACCTATTATCGACTGTATACCTTAACAAGTTATTCGACGGAAGTTTGGTTTGGAAATGCCTCTTGGCTGGGTCATGTAAACCCTGACCCTAATTCACAGAGAAGAGATCTTAGATTTTCCTACCTGCTTAGGACACGATGCCTTAACCTTGTTTAAAGGGGTATTGTCACGCTATTTCAGTTCACTTTAAAGGAGCTACGTCACGGATAACGCATCTTGAAAAAACTGGCAAGTTTTTTCAAGTCTGTCATTCGTAATCCGTCTTAATCTTCCTCAGTCATAACCATCCTTGTTTAGTTTTGGTTTATTATTACTTTTTTGGTGTTTCTTTACCTTGGGAAACTATTATTTTGAGGTTTCCTTCAATGAGAAAGTAATTTTGTCAGATCAGAAAAATGAATGAAAGCGCCGTGACATAGTTCCTTTAAACTAAAAAATATGTCCTCACATCAATGAACGCCCGCAACTAATGGTCTAGTTTTGTTACCAAAGACTATATTACTTCACTGAAACAATTTTCTGTCGTCTGTTGCTACGGATGGCACGGATGGAAATGGATTGCAACTTGAAAAAATTAGGCTAAACTTTTCAATTTTTTTCAGCGTGTTGACATTAAATCGATATGAAATGGTCATGGTTTGTTCCTATTAATGAAATCAAGTTAATATCTTCCTTTAAATGTTCAGACACAATGTTGGGTATGGATAAAGTTAGCTACCAATACTTTTAGTATAGTTTTGACCAAAAATCTGCGAAATCCTCGTGACTATGCCCCTTTAAAGCGAGTTTCGGGATTGCGCTTCATAATGCAATGTTTTTCACTGGCATTTTTGAGTGATTTTGCTTTGCGCCGGTGCCGTGGCTAATGCTAACATACTGCTGGTAGGATATGGTTTTTGAGCTCCTCAGTCTTTAAATGGGGTATCCGTTTTGCTCCTTTTATGGTATTGTGATCTCTGTGTGAACCTTAGATAGGGTTCCTTTTTTGTGTTGGATAAAATTGCCCCACGTAAACTCCCCACTATACGAAAAAGATATCAGTGATAGGGTATATTGAAACTGAACAGTTTTTTTTTTAGCTTAGTTAATTGTTGTAATTAGGCTTTTTAAATGTATATAAATATTTTCCATTTTATATATATTAATTACGTTTTTAGTTAGGCAGGTTAGGTGTCCACAATTAGTAGAGGGGACTTTTCCCCTCAGCTACTACAGTTTTTGACACGTTAATAAAGTTATTATTATTATTATTATTATTATTATTATTATTATTATTATTATTATTATTATTATTATTATAACCACACTTTAAGACGATTTTGTAAATAGAGAACACTACACGGGAGCGCAGAGATATTTATCTTCGAGTGTTCAAATCGATATCTCATGAGTTAGCGCTGCGAACGAGTGAGATATCGATTTGATCACAAGAAGATAGATTCCATATCTCCTGGCGTCCATGTATTATTCTGTTTATTATATAAACAAATACCAAGTATTTACGTAAAACAATTTTATTGCAAAATAAAAAAGAAGAATAATAATAAAAAACTCTTCGCAACTATGATCAATCGAATGCAACTAAAAATAACTATAAAAAGTTGTTTTACAAAACTAGTAAAACTAATTGACAATGTGAAACGTTAACATGCAACTTAAGAAATATTAGGTTCTACTCTTAGCTCTGCTCTTAGCTGTTATCATTCTGACTACTGTCACTGTCCAAAACACGAAGCCTGCGAAATTTCTTTCTTTTGGGACTTTCGGTTATCATTGCGCTGGAGGCCAAAGATGATGTGGTACAAACATGAACACTGAATGTTCCTCCAGTAGTATGATTACCACTGTGTGAAACATCGCAGACAGGATAAGAAATTCTGGTGCAGTAGGTATCTGGCTTCTGGTTTCTGGCGTTGCAAGTGCCGTAGTAGAAGACTTACTAAGTTGATGCGGGACAAAGGGCTGAGCTGCATTTGTTGTTCACGTTGACGACAAAATTGAAGAAATAGTTTCTTGTTGCCTGTCCCCTAATGTACTGCAATTGTTTACAGATTGGAGGTTCTTATGGCCCGTGATGATTTGAACGATTTGCGTTGGTGGGACGTTGAGATCCTGAAGTATTTGTACGCGTGTTTTACGAGCATTATGGTTAGTAATGCGTTTGATGGCCCCAATACCAGCTGCTAACGTACAGTCTTTCATCAAGGAATTCAGTTCGTTAACTCCCTTGGGTTATGGTTTGAACCGTTTTGTTTCAGGCAAGGCTAGTTTTTCACTGTTGACATGGTCAATTAAGAGATAAATCGAAGCATCGTCCACCAGGGTGTCTTCTTGCCGCTTATCCTTGTATAAGTCGTACAGAAAAATAGGGTTTCGTTCAGATGGAATTGTATGATTATCGTACATACGTGGCTTCACTGTTCGTGCATTTGAAGGATTATCGCCAGGTCTGGTTTTGGTTTGCCTTTAGAACTGCGGAATATTCAAGGTATTGCTTTCCAGCAGAGTCGACCTTCAATACAATGTCGCCCCATTTCAAGTCTCACTGTTCTTTGCCACCGCGTAAACCGAAGTGCAGGCTGTTGTTAAACCAAAGGGTGTTGATTAGTGCTTTAGGAGAGCTAATACCCATTTCTTTCTTCTCATAGAGAATGTCTATCTCTTCTGGAGTAAGACTGGCAGCTGCTTGAGGCTTGTTTCCTTTTCCTAGCCGTTTAAGTTGTTGTTGTTTTGACTTAAACACCTCCCTTGTTCTTGTGAAGTTTTGTCCAGTAATAACGGACTCGCTGTATCGACATTTTTTGAGGTAACGCTCAACAGAAGCTATAAGGGACCGTTCATTTTTTATGAGGTAGGGGGGGCTGGTGGGATTTGAGGGGGGGCCATGTAAAAAAATATGGCTTCAAAGGGGGGGCCAGCCGAAAAAATATGGTGTGTAAAGGGGGGTTCACCAAAAAAATTGCCTTTAAGTTTAGTAGTGACAGCTTCTGTAATAATGCAAACATCAGTGCCAGAAGGCCAAAAATAGCGTTTCTAAGGTTCTGAAAAATTCAAATTTTCCCGGGGGAGAATGCCCCCGGACCCCCTACTTTGTTATAGACCCAACGGCAACTCTACTCCACAAACTGTTTCATTACAGAATACAGCCTGGGGAATGTCAACTCCTTTTTTGGCCACTGCTGGTCTGATTCTTAAGAGGCTCTGACTGTAAATATCGAGAATCGGTGGACAAGCTCATAGGGAGAGGGGGTAGTCATTATATTTTACAGATACTACTCATCAAATCCCACCAGCCCCCCCCTACCCCATAAAAAATGAACGGTCCCTAAAGTCCTTGTAGAGTTGTTGGCTTGTACTCCTCGCCGTTCTTTTTTCTCACATCTAAAATAAATCTGCTCAAGTATAAGTCCGGTTCTTGAGGAGATAATTCTTCAAGCGGCCAACTTTCATTCTCCTTCACGATGAATGACTTTACAAGTCAAACCAATTTCTGTCCTTTTTTTTTGGTGTTTGCACTTTCTTCCAATCTATAAGTGACTCGTCTACATCCTTGTCTCAAAATTTTCATGAACCCGAGCAAACGTGCAAAGCGACGATTGCCCACAGCAAAAGCGGGTGTTGTCATTGTAACGCAAGTAGATCACTGATTGGCTGACGTAAAATCATCTTATTTTTACGTGTGTTAATTTGGATACGATATTTCTCAGTGGCAGAAATTTCTGTAAAACTCTAGGTTGTCGTTATTATCGTGGAATAGGGTTTTATTTTTCGGGTTTGGGCCTTAAAAGGGTAACAGGGTCAGGGTTTAAGAATCTTTGCGGAACACCTATTCTAAATTGACGGGAGTACCCCGGTTTTTTGGAAACAAATAAAGCCGTAAACGGCTCCAGTTTAAGGCATTAATTCTTGAATTACTTCAATTAGTGAAGTAACCTGAAAACCGTACTCTATCAAAGACTGTTTTTGTAGATGGCTATATTTTCCACTTATCTTAAAACTTGCATAATCCCGAGACTTTGTGCCTCGTTACCTTGCTTGGGTTGGAGAGGTATTTTCAAAATTTTCGTCTTAATCAATTCGAAGTTAAGGGGGTTACAGATACATTTTCTGTTTTCCCGACGTCTTATCATTTTCTTCCCTCGTAGGATAGCTTGAGACGTTTGCTTATTTAAACAGCTTTTGCGACCCTGTATAATTAAATTATTTTTACCCAAATGGATCCGTGGCTTTTTATTAAAATAAAAAGCCGATTAAAAAGCCAACTGATTATTAAAATGATCAGTCCATTTAAGATAGAGCTGGCTGCGGCCGCTAACACTTTCTGAAACAGATGAAACTAGTGTACTTAATAGGCCATTTCCGAGTTGTCTTGTATCTCTTTTTCAAAGCGAGTCTTGGAGCATAGCTTTTCATATGAAAATGAGGTTTCATTCACATGCAGAGAAAACTTATTCTCAAACGAAAAGTTTTGCACAAAGCCTCGCTTTGAAAAAGAGGCACAAGACAATTCGGAAATGGCCTATTATAAAAGCATAACACTTGGCACACTCGTAAGGGAAATTTCTTTTTCCATTTTAGCTAGCGCTTTTGTAATGTCTAGACAATACCAGCCACCAGGAAAAGTAAAACTGCCTTAAGTTTGCCTCGAGATTATAACCATAAAAAAATAAATAAATAAAAAATAAAAATAAGCTACGAACGACGTTGAAATAATCGAAAGTAAATTCATTAAGATTATAATTTGCATAATTGTGACCTTAGCTGAATCATCTTTACAACTTTCCGTTTTCCGAAACTTTTAATACTACTTTTGATGGCATCATTGTAATCTCTGAGTTTTGTTCAATAGATAGTAACGTTAAAATGATATCAAAATAGGGATCGCTGGCGGCGACCATTTTGAGTAATTGCTTCCTTCACCTTCAGCACCCACTCCTGGTTCACACAGATCATATCACACATAATGGTTTATAAACAGTCGTGGCATCTCTAAGAACCACCCGTTCATAATGCCCAAGAATTGCGTTGTTTTAAATGAGAGCTATTAATTATAATGCATCGGAAAATAAGATTGTTTACTTTTGGGAAATGGAAAATGAAACTTTTAAAAAACAAACCTAGGGAAAATGCCAAGCTGTGTAAATTGTGTGGCGCACGCTTTTGTCAGCCTCTTGACTCATTGACCAATGGCGTCGCAGCTAATTGCTCAGACTGTTCTTGCGGCTGACATATAAGTAGAAGTTGATTATAATTTACATGCAGGAAGATTTGGCAAACTTTTCGCGTTCGCTTCAACTCGCTATGACAGCTAGAAGAAAAAGGTAGGTAATTATTTGAAAATAAACCTGTCGTAGTGGCTATAAATTGCATGAAAATGGGCAGAGTTAAAATATAGTGTAATCTTTTTTTTAATCTGAATTTGAAACGTTTGATGATAGTTGTTTGCATTTTGTAGGCTCAATAATCGGAAAGGCTGATATCAAGTGATAGCATGTCGTCTTCAAATCTTATCACGCATAACCCTAACGTGCCAGTGTTATCTTTTTTAACACAATTGGGTGACTACTTTCACCCAGAAAGCCAATTCGTCCATCATGTTTTAAAATGCCTATATGAGCAAATGGTGATCGTTCGAAACTAAAATTATCTATCACGCGAGTTTCGACAAAGCTCGTTTCCGTGTCTAGAATACTGATATCAAACTTTCTAAGTTAAGTAGGTTGTTTTAATCCCTTGATAAAAAGAAAATTAAAAGCCAGTCCTTTCCCCTTAGGCGATTCCTGAAAATATTTACACTAAAATAAGCAAAGCTAAACTTTGCTTACAAAATAGGAGCATCATAATGGCGACATCCTGACTACTTCAGTTAAAAAATTCTGCAACTTTACATCACGTACGGTTTGTTCTGAGGTGACTAGCTGTGGATCGATTAGCTGTTTTCAATTTCGTTACCTGACACGGTTTTCAGTCCACTTCCTTTTGTGTTATTTTTTAAAACTTTCTATCGGCAGACGTCTAGCCGGCCTCGTTAAGCCTTACCTCGCCTTTCATTCAAAAACACTGAATTATTCTGTAGCGTGTATTTTGAACGATTTACGAAATTAAAAGACCATGCTTGTGCCCAGAATAACAATTTTGTCAAATAAACTTTATTTTCCTTTTTGAAGGACTTTAACAGAAAGATCAATTGAGAAATAAGTCGTTCTCCTCTCCTTAAGGTTATAATGAAAAATATGTAGACCAAACTCATGACTTTTTTACAGTCGGACAGTCTCTGGTGACGAAATTACATTTTCAGTGGCGGCATCCGGACAGTTTTAGTTAAAAGCCTGCAGTAATGTTAACCCAAACAACAGTGAATGTTCCTTGGCGGCTTTCTTTCACTATCAAGACGCCCTCGTAGAGCCTAAATAATAAACGTTGTTTGGAGGTTTATGTAGTATAAGGCAAAAGCGTCCCCAAAAGGTCTGGAACGTGAGCCGTCTCTTTGTAATTGTTAGGGTGAACAGACGGGACACATCGGATCGTTTCGTTGAAATAATTTGTCTGAAGTGGTCTTAACTTCCTCAGAAATTCGTATTTTGTTCTGATGAAATGGTCAGTTTTTTAAAAACAGTAGGATTTAAAAACAAACCCACGGGGAATTAAATAATAAGCTGTAATTCTTCGCTTCTTGGCAAGGTATAACACTCAAATCTAGATTTTTTTGCTACTTTTTATCAGGTAGTGCAATTAAGCACTAATCATTTTCGTCTGATTCCCAAGGCGTGATAATGTTATGTTTACGTCAATATCAGAACGAAGTTTTCAATTTTTTCCTTCTTGATTCCAAAACTAAGGTAGTCATTAAAATAACCATCGGCAAGAGCGATCTCTGATTGGTTAAACGCCGTTTATCTATCTCTCCACAGAAAAACGATGGTGTATTAATTGTGAACATTTTGCCTTTGTAGCTTTAGAATTAGTAAGCACTGGTAGACGTCTATAAAACTCAAACAAGCATAGCAGGTAGGTAGGTAGGTAAAACTTTATTTATACACGGAATCCATTCATGTTACATGCTCTTCCATCGAGCCGTGTCTAAATTAATCAATTAACTAATTAAAATATCCAACTAGATTACCTATCTGTACAAGATTATTTAAAAAACTATCTTTATTAACTATTATTTAATGACATAGAGACAATTTAAAAGAGCCGAGAGTGGGCTGTGTCTTAGCGCTCAAAGGCAAGCTGTTCCAGAGAACAGAACCACGATATTGGAAGCTTCGTTTTCCTGCTTCAGTGCTCGGTCTAGGGACAAAGAGGTTATATTTTGAATTTCGTAGGTTATGTGAGTGAACACTGGATGTAGTTTTAAAGATGCTTGTTAAACGAATCGGAGAAAGATTGTGGAGAGCCTTAAACAGATTAATCGCTAGTTGCTTTGAACGCCTTTGCTCCAGACAGTCCCAACCGAGGTCACCTTGTAAAATTGAAGATCTAACATTTAGCACTGCTTGAGTTCAACAACAGGTTCTCTTGTTCCCCTTTAACTTCAGTATAACAGTATGGAAACACGGAAGATGTTTTCTTTTAATTTCTGAAACATAACTCGCGCAACAGTGAATATCAATCGACCATGCCGAGTTATTGTCTATTAATATAATACATTTTCTTTAGGCTTTTAAAGATTCAAATCATACACGTGATGAACTCTACAGAAGCCACTCCCAACAACAGCACCGGAGCAGCTGGGACACCAACAGTTAGAAGAGAAATCATTATTGTGATTGCCACCTTGTTATTTGTCTTCGGGTTGGCTGGAAATGGATTAATCGTTTACGGATATGCTCGGTTCCGTCAGCTACGAACACTCACGAATTACTTCGTGCTCAACTTGGCCATAGCTGACCTCCTTTTAATTGCGGGTCTCGCAGCTTGGATCATTGAAGACATTCGCAGAAGTCCCAATGAAAGAGTTCTAAAGGCATTCATGATTAACATAGACGTGCTGTGTTTCTCGGCATCGATGCTCAGCATGACTGCGGTGAGTATGGACAGGTACTTCGCAGTGACAAACCCCCTTCAATACGAATACATCATCACGAGATCACGTGCTCGAAAAGCTACCATCATAATTTGGGCATATTCTCTGATAATGTTCGGAATTGGCTTGATCCGATCTTTGGTTGATGAGAAAGTCAACTTGGACAAAATATTTATCACAACTCTTACTGTGACAAGTTTCGTGATACCGGCAATCATTATGATCTTCGCGCAATTGAGTATCTTCAGAGTTGCTTGGATTACCAAGAGAAAGCCACGTGACCTACGAGAGTTGCCATGTGGACGCACTAAGGAGATTGCTAAGAGACTCAAGCTCTCCTTTAACATGTTAATTATACTAGTTCCCATGGTAACTGCTTGGGGCATTTTTTACGGGATAACAGTCCTAGAAAACCATTGTAAAACATGCTACGATTTTCCCGTTCCATTTTCCATCACCGTTGGATTTTTACCCTACGTGGCTGCAGCAATCGACCCGATTGTTTATGTCCTTGTTACTCGAGACTTGCGATTGAGACTGTGCAGATGGTTCTAGAGGTATATTTATTATATAGAAGACTGAGGATATTAACATAGAAGTATTCATTATACAGACAGCTATCCTCTGCTTCTCTGACTGGCCATCTACTTCTATGCTACCAGCTCATATATTCCCCTACTGGAAAAGTTATCATGACAAGTAAATAGTAAAAATAACAGGATCATTAGACAAAATTTATTTTGCTTGGTTATCGTTATATAAATTTCCAAAAATGGACTAGTTGTATATATATAATGATAAATTCCACTAAGACGAACCATGCACGAGTTTCTTACAGGCTAACTTGGGGCTTTTGCGCCTCATTGGCTGTGAATTAATGAACAACTTGATTTCGTGTAATGATGGCTATTTAAATAGCTACTCCCGTAGAACTAAATATTTAAGTTGTTAATTGACCCTTAGAATTACCTAACACTACCCTTTAGAAAATTAATTGGAAAAACGGCCAAAACTACTCAAGGGAGAAAATTAGAAAAAAAAAATTAAAAGAATGAAATGCAGACTCAAAACTACAGCTCCACATGACCAAAGTCAAGCTTGACATCAGAATGAAAGAAATTTAATATAGGAGCCATTACCAGGAGTGCACTCATCTATATAATTGTATCCACGTACCAACCGTACGTTACAATCCAAACCAGTCCAATCCAATCCAGTGCAGTGCAGTGCAGTACAGTACAGTGAGTATCGACAACCCAGCACAATACGGGTTATTAGTTCAATCGCTGAAGATATTGTTTAGAACCACTCATAGTGCCAGATTATAGACTTACAGTCTTATATCGTAATAAAACTAAAAGTACTAAAAATATGAATATAATGAGTTGCAATAGCTATGATAAATATAGCATGTTGTCTTCGCAACATCTACTGTTTGCCTTTAGAGCAGGCTATTTTAGTGAGAGTGATAGAGCCATTGGTAGTGGCAACAAATTTCAAGTTCCAGTTTTCTTTAAGTGAAAAATAAGACCTTCCCTTGGTGCCAGTAGGCTCGATTTTACTTAGACCAGACTCCTCTACTGTTTTCGTGCATTTAGGGCTCCTGTAGCCTGAGAAAACAGCCGACGTTTCGCGAGGTCGCCACTTGAGACCTTGCAAAACGACGTCTGAGTAACAAGCGCAGAAATTCCATACTGATGACTTGCACTACCCAGATCTTGGTAGTGCTTCTGATTGGTTGTGCCGTGAGGGAATATTCTTTCAACCAATCAGAAGCACTACCAAGATCTGGGTAGTGCAAGTCATCAGTATGGAGTTTCTGCGTTCGTAACTCAGATGTCGTTTTGCGAGGGCTCAAGTGGCAACCTCGCGAAACGTCGGCTGTTTTCTCAGGCTAGGGCTCCTGTGAAAAACGTTGACGAACTAATTGTCCATAAAAAAAAAAGATTCATACAGAAGAAAAAAAGGTTTATTGTTCATGCGTGTGTTTATGTTTACATGAAGTGTTAATGGATGTACATCTTTTCACAAATTGTAGACAGTCAATTCATTTTGTTGTACATAATTTAACCTGTGTTATCGATTTAACTCGTATTCCTGAATGAAATCAAATGTTTCTTTATCACATATAGCGCGTTGATCTACAGTACTTGGTAGAGTCAACAATAAAGGGGTACGAGGCGAATGGAAATGAACATAAAGTGAAACGAGGGGATCCCATGGCCCGCCTCCAGATTGACCACTTGTCGGGACTGGGGTCAATTGTATTGGTTTATTAAGTCGGGGAACTACACAATGTAAGTTATTTAAGTATGTGTTGCCATTTTGGCCTTGTTAAGCAACTGAAACTATTATTAACTAATGTTAGGTAAAAAAAATGATGGTGATAATCACTTACCTTACTAAACCTCAACCACGACAACAATTTGACCAATAGTTAACCAGGGAGTAGCCCTTTCTCCACCCTCGGGTGGGGGGGGGGGGGTGTTCTTGGTTTAATGCAAGTTTACTTCCTGAAATTAAATTGATTATTGATTACATCAATAAAGATTTATAAGGTTAATCTGTCACAGCCAGTCTCTTGTCTCCACATGCGGTCTCTCAAAAAGTTTCCGCCGTTCGCTTTAGAGCGGTGTCAGCCTGTTTAAAAGGCCTTAGTTTCAGTAAGAAGACTAAAATTTTACTACAGAAATCAAATGAAACTGCTCGTCGGTTAGAGAGGTATCCGTCTAGGGTGATCTCTTTTAAATTGACTGTGCCATGAGGTCACATGGGTTGTTGCAAACGACGCCGGGTAAAAAGCGCAGAACATCGTTTTATATACGTCCTCAGCCCTATGGCCCAAAGGATATTAAGGAACATGACAACGAGTCAGGAGGTTCCAGCTTCGAATCTGGGAGGGGTCGAAGTATTTTGAAAGGCCCGCCCTCTTGGAAAAAGAAAACGTCGTTGTTGCTTTCTGCGTTTCTTTGTTGATCTTTTGTGTCTTTTGCGTGAGGTTCCGGACAAATGCATACATTCCATTAGACAGCGTTCAACATCGTTTTATTCAGTTTCAGATTCAGTTTGTCACGAGCGTAAGACAAAGAAAAAAATCTGAATGCCCGACGGGAATCGAACCCAGCTTCCCGTACACCAGTCGGGCACTCTAAGCACTGAATTATTGGGAGACTCGTGGCAAGCTTAATTATATTTACTAGATATAAGGTTCGTTGCCACACGCGTCCAGCATACCTGCTGGGATCAGCCATGTCGAAAGCACCGTGTGTTACAGTGAAGAAAAAGAAATGTTCCACCTCTCTTATTTCTGTCCGAGATTAAAATTTACCATCTTTCTTTCTTGACTATCACACAACGTTCAACATTGTTGAATTAATTTCTTATACTTGTTTGGCCACTAGTCTGTGCCCTACTTAGAGGCATCTCGCTTCTAAAATTTAAGTTGGTTTGGATTATTGTTAGGATATTATAGAAAATTCGCACTTTATATCAAGTGATTGTTTTAAGGACAAAACAACAATATATCATTAGCCAGCCATTTTCCCGCCATTTTCCGCTTTCTGCTTTTCTTGAGTCATAAGTCGGTAAAGTATGATCGTCCGGGTGAGTGTAGTACTAGGAAGAACTGTTTGTGGTGGCATTAACTGACGTTTCGACAACCTGAGCGGAAGTCATCAGTCAAATGTCACCAGTGCAAACAGTCCTTCTCAGGACTTCACTTAACCGGACAATCATACTTTCCGGACTTGTGATATGACACCTGGGTTCAAACCATTTGTAGTGTTTCTTAAGTCAATACCGTTTTTTGTCAGTTTTGACTTGATTCCCCTTTCTCTATATTTTATTCTTAGTTAGACAAAATATTATAACACGTAGTCATTCTTAATTATAGCTTAACTTAATTTATACACTTCCAAGAAGTTTTTATTTTTCTATTTTGTATTTTTATTTCGTGGTGCACCTGTAAACTAGCTTTTTAGCTAAGCGTGCTGACCACGTTAATAAAGGATTGATTGATTGATTGATTGACTGCTTGATTATTGCTGAAGAGAAGCGAAATCATATATTCTAGAGCTCAACCATCAGTTCTGACGTGAACTAAAACACCAGTCATTTTTCATCGCCTAGGATGGGTCGGTGTGAAACTAGCTTAAAATATCTGATCCCACCTCAAGCAATGGTCATATTCTCATGCCCTCCCCCCCCCCCCCTTTCCTCAAAGAGGCAACAAAACTTTTTGTACAGCCCACTCCACAACTACTTTCAGCTCCTTGAATACACCAATCATTTCCTCGGTCGTTGTTTGTTGGGTTCCTATACTATGTTTATGTATTTCTTCAATCAATGTACAAATGTCTCAAACGTCTGCAGGAAAATTTATACTCAAACCTATAAAAAGCTAAAACCAATTCTCAATTAAGTTTGAAACTCACACAAATACAATAAAGAATTCATATCTGGCAAAATGTTTGATATTGAAATGAACATAAACGGTCTTTTGGCACCATTTGTGAACCTGATTTTACGGTTCTCGAATAAAGTTCAAGTCTATGTCTATGCCTTTGATGCGAAATTGCGGAAAAAAGCAATGAAATTTGAAATGAAAGGCTTTATGAAGTTTTTTAGTTTATACTCATTATAAATGACCAAACTTCTAAAGCTGAAGCTACCATGGCTGGCATGACGCTTGTCATCATACTACAAGATGAAAATAAAAGGGTTTAAATTGACACACCCCCCTTCTGTCTTAGCTTATTCAGTGAAACCCCTCTTCCGTTAAATGAGAAATCAAGTGACACCTCCCCCCTCCTCCCCCCAGAAATCCCCGCGCCTCCAGGCGATAAAATAATGACCGGTCCCAAAACTGTCGGTTCGGGAAACAGTAAATTTTGGGGGAAAAAAGTGAGTCGAAAGTTCAACATGGTAGGGTGGGCAAGTTAAAACTGTAGACAACTTCACAGTGGAAAGTAGAGTGCAACCGTCCATAATGAAAAGTGTAATTCAACGACAGAACGGACTTTTTTTCTAAATGTTTGTTCATCGTTTTTTCACTTGTCGTAGACTTCAGTTAACAATTAAAATTCAATTCTGATCTAGAGGAGCAGAAACTTTTAAGAAACCCTTCATTTCTTAGATTTTGGTAGTGGAGCCTTATTCGAAGTGATATTAGTACCGATTCCAGTTGTCAGTCTCATATCGATCTCTTTTTCATAGTAGAAGCGTGTTCACTGTGAACATGGCTGAGGCCAATGGCATACTAGTTGATTTCACGCTCACCTCGACGAAATTGTTCGCCAGCGGTGGTTGGCGATTTTCGCGGGAGCGGACAAACTAGCGGGCGATTTCCCGGCGATTTTCGGATATCAGCGATTTTGTTCGCTTGTCTTGGCGACTAAAATTGCTGGCTAAAATCACGGTCGCAGCAGAAAACACACCTGGCGACCCTTGACAATCACCGTGAAGAGCGTATAAATAGCATAGCGTTGTCGCTGGGAAGAACCGCTGATCATGGAGGAGTGAGGACGTCTCTTGCAACGCTCCGCAGAAAAACTGAAAAATTTTAGCCTAAAATCCCGCGTATGGAATTTATCAGATCAACTATCAAGAGAAAATCGCGAGGTTCATCTTCTGGAGACTCTGCCTGCTCCCCAGACGAGAAGAAACAAAAAGAAAGTTCCGGAGATATTATCCTTGAAGCCTTCAATATGGCGGAAGGTATGGCGGAAGGTTTGGCCGAGAAGGTCGACCTTATCTTATCGAAATTGTCCAAGCTTGACAAACTGGATCAGATCGAACTCCGTCTAAACAACCTTACCACCTCCGTCTCCAGTATTGAAATGTCCGTGAGTAGGCTTGAAAAAGAAGTCTCAGCTCTCGATTCTAAAACCAAGACCATCGACAAGTCGGTCAACGTGCTAAAAGAAAGCGTAAGTTTCTGTGAAGATGAAATTGAGGAAATGAAAAAGAATGCCTATGACATCAAAGACGGCTGCACTTCAGACATCGAAAACCTACGTAAGCAGTTTTTGTATTTAGAACATTACAGCAGAAGGGAAAATTTAAAGTTTTTGGGCATTCCTGAGAGGATCATTTCTGCCGACGAAGATGATGACAGGCCGAGTGAAGACACGAAGGCACTTGTTTACAAGTTTATGGAGGATGAGCTGGCGATAGAAAACCCACAGCAGAAAATTGAATTTCAACGCATTCACCGTTTGGGAAAATCAGCCAAGAATGGGCCACGTCCAATCCTAGCCCGATTTCTCCGCTATTCAGACCGCGAGGAAGTTTTACAGCTGGCTCGAAGTAAGTTGAAAGATTCTGATTTTGCAGTCTACGAAGACATTCCCAAAGAACTGTATGACATTCGAAAAGCTCAAAGGCACAAAGTTAAAGCAGCGAAGAAAAGGGGTTTAAAAGCTGCTTTCAGTAAGGCCCAGCCTGATCGCCTCTTTATTAACGGCAAATTTATCCCTGTAAACCAACCGTTTTTCTAGGTTTATTGTCTTCTCCTTCATAAATTATATAACTTTGAGACACCACTCTTGTAAGAAACAAAAATTATTCAAGAATGCAGGATTTTGCTTTGAATAGCCTTTTAACGGCTCTGCGGAGCGTGCATGACGCCTGGAGAAGATGACGCCCACACAACTTGTTTTGGGGCAATGGGTAACACTATGCTTTTTTCTTTGTTTTGTTTTGTATGTGTTTAAAGTTTTTCCAGATATCAGTTTTTTCAATAAGTTTATCAGTTTTTGCAGTGTAATTATCTCTTTTTGTTCACTCGGCTCCACTTCCTTTTGTTTCCATCTACTACTTTTAACACCCCCACTTGAGTATCGCTAATTATAATTTTAAACTTTTGTCCTTAAATGCTCGAGGGATTCGAGATTTTCATAAGCGTAAAGCAATTTTTACATGGATTAAGAAACAAAAAGTCGATATCGCTTTTCTACAAGAAACATACAGCTCCCGTGAAATTGAAAATCAATGGAAGTTTCAATGGCTAGGCAAAATGTTGTTTTCGCACGGCACAACTCACAGCAAAGGCGTTCTTATTCTTTTCAGCAGCGATCTTCAGATTGATATTAAGAAAGTGCAGGGGGATAGCGAAGGCCGATATATCTTTGTGGAAGTACTTGTTCAAGATACACCGTTTCTTTTTGTTAATTTATATGCGCCAACGGAAAGGTGTGAACAATGCCCTTTCTTTGATCGCCTTGCCGAGGCTTTAGAAAACATGAATGCCGACCCCAACAGTCAAATTATCATTGGTGGTGACTTTAACACTCATCTTGACCCTATACTTGATAATCTAGGAGGAAGAATAGAATCCAAACCTTCTGTTAAAAAAATTAACGAAATAATGACGGCAATGGATCTTATTGACATTTGGAGAATTCGCAACCCCGAAAAAATGCAATACACGTGGACTCAAAAGAAACCGTTAATAAGACGACGCCTAGATTACTGGCTCATCAGCACAGAAATTCAAGATGACATCACGGAAGCAAACATAATCCCTGCTATTAAGTCTGATCATTCGGCAATAACTCTCACAATAAATAGCCTAGATAAGCAACCATTTGGCCCTTCTCACTGGAAATTTAATTCTAGCCTCTTAGACGATGCGACTTATATCCATCTCATCACCTCAAAATATTCCGACTGGCTTAACGAATTCAAAGACGTCAACGACAAACGCGTTCTGTGGGATCTAATTAAGTATAGAATAAGACAAGTTTCTATTAAATATAGCAAGGAAAAAGCTAGAGAACGAAGAGCCCGTCTGGCAGAAGCCGAACAAAAAGTTACGCAGTGTGATTTAATCTGCAATACAGACCCTTCAGAGAAAAACATCTATAACCTTGAGACTGCAAAATATGAATACGAACTTCTTTATGACTATATTGTGCGGGGAAACATTGTAAGATCAAGAATAAATTGGTATGAAAATGGCGAAAAAATTCAAAATACTTTCTTAATCTAGAAACTACAAGGTCCAGTAAAACCGCGGTCCGTCGACTTTTTGATTCTAAAGGAAAGATAACGGTTAACCCACAAGCTATAATGAACGAACTTAAAAGCTACTATCAAAATCTATACAGTAGCCGCGATCACGACTCGAATGAGGATCTTTGCTCAGATTTTTTGGATAACAATAGTATCCCAACTCTAAGTGAACAATCAATGTTGGTATGCGAAGGAAAGCTTTCGCTCACGGAATGCCATAAAGCTCTACAAAAATTTCCAAACGGTAAAACGCCGGGTAATGATGGCCTTACTGCCGAGTTTTACAAATGTTTTTGGAACTTACTAGGTCAGCAACTTACGGACTCCTTAAATTTCTCTTTTGAGAACGGCGAATTATCTAACTCGCAAAAACAGGCTGTCATTAGGCTTATAGACAAAAAAGACAGGGACAGAAGATACATTAAGAATTGGAAACCTATTTCTATTTTAAATGTCGACGTTAAAATTGCCTCGAAAGCCCTCGCCTCGCGTTTAGAAAAAGTTTTACCAGAGATCATACATCCTGATCAGTATGCTTATGTCAAAGGAAGAACGATATTCGATGCCGTTAGGACAATTGACGATATTATGGAATACACTAAAATCAAACAGCTACCTGGACTAATGGTTGCTTTCGACTTCGAAAAAGCTTTCGATTCATTAAGTTGGCCTTTTTTGTTTAAAGCTTTGAAATCTTTTAACTTTGGTGAGTCCTTCATTAAATGGGTTTCTACACTTTATTCCAATATTTCAAGCTGCGTCCTCAACAACGGCTTTGCGACACAAATGTTTGAAGTACGCAGGGGTGTTAGACAACGTGACCCGCTGTCGGCCTATCTTTTCATCGTGGCTCTGGAGGTATTGCTTATCAAAATTCGTTGCGATAAGGAGATTAGAGGAATTATGGTTGAAAATAGAGAAATAAAATTAGCAGCTTTTGCTGATGACTTAACTACATTCTTACAAGGAATCAACTCCTTTCAACGCCTTTCTATAGTTCTAGACGGCTTTGGAATCTGCTCAGGTCTGAAACTAAATGCGGAGAAGACCGAAGCTTTATGGTTGGGGAGCAATCACGAGAACCCTCCGTATATCGATATAGAGAAAGTTAATAAACCAATCAAGATTCTAGGGGTGCATTTTACTTACAACTGGCGCAAACGTCAAGAACTAAATTTCGATGCTGTATTGAAATCGATATCGAAAACTCTGAAGGGGTGGAAATGGAGGAACCTCACCCTATATGGGAAAATCCAGGTCATGAAATCCTTTGTCATACCCAAATTTATGTTTCGTGCTTCTCTCATCTGTCTCTCTAAAGATATCATAAAACAGGCTAACTCCGTTATTTATAAATTTATTTGGAAAGGAACGGATAAAATCAAACGTCTCGCTATTATCAGCGATTACAAAAACGGTGGTTTAAGAATGCCTCACATTGAAACATTAATCGACACACATCGCATTATGTGTCTTAAAAAATATTCTCAGGACTATATTTCCCCTTGGAAGCACATCCTGTCTTTTTTTCTGAAGGACTACGGAGGCAAATTTCTTTTGCATTGTAATTTTAGTGTTGCTGATTTACCTAGCTATCTTCCAAATTTCTATAAAGAGTGTTTCACAGTCTGGTGCAAACTATCAACCTTATCTGTTTCAACTCGCGAACATGTCCTAGAACAAGTATTATGGAACAACCAATTCCTTCGCATTGACGGAAAGCCCGTATTCTGCAAGAAAATATCTTCTAACGGTATAATATCCCTTGGAAGCATATTGACAAAAAATGGAAATCTCAAACCTTGGAATTTTTTTAAAGTAAATGGACTAAATCCCAACGACTATCTTCTTCTTATAGGTCTTTATAAATCGCTCCCTTTTGCATGGAAAAAACTCATTAAATCCAATGATGAAGCTGCCTTTAAATTCACTCTTAATTTGAAGGACGATACTCTGAGCCTTGACTCAGTTACATTCTCAAAACTGTACTGGAAACAGATAGAGACTATTCAGGTCTATCCCTCTGCACGAGTCAAATACACCACTCGATTTTCTACTTGCAATCTTGATTGGGATACAATCTATCTGATTCCGCACCTTGTCACCCTAGACACCAAAACAAGAACTTTTCAATATAAAGTACTTAATCGAATAATCTTTACTAACAAAACGCTATACAAAATGAGGTTAGTCGACTCACCTCTTTGCACCTTTTGTAAAATTTCAGATGAATCCCTCGAGCATCTATTATGTAGTTGTGAATTTACTATAGCTTTCTGGAAGTCTGTTGTTCTTTGGGTTAAGTCTTTGACATTGACTCTCTAAACGATTGCGACATCATTTTTGGTCTTATACAAAAGAGGCCTCACTGGCTGCTTTTAAATCATATAATCATTGCTGGCAAACAGATTATCTATCAAAACCGTCTGAAAAACTATGTACCATTACTGTCTCATCTTATAGCTAAATTAAGGTATACAGAATCTATTGAACGAGCAATAGCTAAAAAGAACAACAGACTTAACATACACGAAGGGAAGTGGAAGCCTTTGCTTAATATTTAATGTATCAAAAAGATACTGTACCGCTGGAAAAATTTAAATTTAATTCATTATTAAATTAATTTTATTTTATTTCATTTTTTATTTATTTATTTATTTATTTATTTATTTTTTCGTTTTAGTGTGTATAGGCCGTTTATCTTTATCTATGACAGTGATGTAATGCAATGTATGTAGTGTAACGTATGCAATGTAGTCAGTAATCTCAGTCGATGTGTGTATGTAAAGATGTTAAAATGACAAAAAAAAATCTATTGCAAGATAAAAATAAAAAAAAATAAAAAAATAAAAAAAAAATAGCGTTGTCGCTGCCCTAAGATCGCGCTGGAGCAAAACCCAATCCACGCTCGCGCTTAAAAAGATACTTCTTTGTGATGTCAGAACTTTGCATTATGTATTATTTGTAGCAGTTAGAATGCTGGCTGGCAAAGCCCGATATAATGATTTCAAGAAGGAATATAGTCAACCTTCGAAATTTCCCATAGAGAAGTTACAATGCGATGGGAAGTGTTTCTTTTTCTTCTTTCTCAAACTTCAGAGATCATCGCTTTTGAAAAGGGTAAGTAGCTACGTAGAACACCTTTTACTCGACGTGTATAAGTCACGTCTATGTTGTATTGGGATGCAAGGAGCTCAATCATCACTTGTTCTTTTTCATGCAGTATTAGAGTTTCAATAAAATAAATAAATACATATTAAATAAATAAACTTAACGGCCCCGTGGCCCAATGGATAAGGCATCGAATCCTGGCGGGGTAGATTGTTTTTTCTTTAATTTCCTTAAATTTTGTAACCTTTTCAAAACGAAGAGCCGGAGAACAGATTATTCTCTCATTTCAGTTTTAAGATGAATTAAAACACTAAAGTTATCGAGGAGTACTTTCGCATGGTGTAGTTTGATTGTGTTTCATTGGTTATTTATTTTTTTTATTGTATTTTTTTTGGGGGGGGGAGAGAAATTGAGAATCTTTTGTTTCTTGTGCTGGGTGAGTAACTTGTTTCAACCTATTGCTCACGGGACGCATATCCAGCCAAAATCTCTTGATTAGGGACGGACCATTAGAAAAGTGATGGGGAGGGGGGGTGGGGGATTTTAGCCTGCCAGAATTTTTTTTGGGCCCATTTCCCGTGCAAGAATTTTTTGGGGTTACAGCCCTATGCATGAATTGTTTTTTGAGAGAATATTTTCCTTATGCACAATTTGCTAGTGAATTAATTAAAAACAATGCAACTTTGTTTTACTAAATACATAGCTTGTACTGTTACGTTACTTTACATTTTTAAGTTTATTTTATTACAAAACACTTTTTAATAATGTTCGCTTTAAAATTTAATTTACTGAAGGAGGTTTCAAAAGTAAATAGCGATTTGTAGTGAAAAATTGTGTAATATTATTGATATACATGTATGGATTTTTTATAAAAGACGTATTCATATGAAATGATTTGATACAAACAGTGATGTCCAGAAAGATTAATTTATATAGACTGCGAGTAGTCTCTAATTTTGGCGATGGCGATTGTGGGGCGGGCGAAATATACACGCGCGCGCGAAAGTTCGAGTTTTCGGCGCGCCCTTCGCGTCGCGTCTCCTCGAAATTTCGCGCGCGCGTGTATATTTCCTCTGCCCCACAATCGCCATCGCCAAAATTAGAGACTACTCGCAGTCTAAATTTGTAAAATGTATAGTACATACACTGTTATTTCCTTAATTTATAAACAATTCTTTTGAAAAACGTAGCGAAGGTATCCCCCTCCCGACAAAAGAAATATTAATTATGAAAACAATATTTTATAGCATCCTGGCAGAGCCCCAGAAAATTTCCAATTTTTTAAACACTGGAGACACTACTTGAGCACTTTGGTAGAACGAATTATGGTTTCATATCAAAATGAGGCTCATCTTGTGCATGAATTTTTTTTTCGGACATTTTCCCTTGTATGACTTTTTTTTGTTTCCCCCCCCCCCCCCCATCACTTTTCTAATGGTCCGTCCCTCAGCGAAGGTTAGATTTCAGCATCGTTATTCTTTTACTTCTGATGATTCTGACTGGGTCAGATTCTGTGGGTCAGCATAGCTTTCAACAGTAAATTGCAGGAAAAGCAGACTTTAACTCGAGATCGGTCTCAATTTTCAAGTAAACGTTAGAAGGATCTGAATGTTCTTTCGAGTGGTAAAATGGTCAAACGCAACACAATGCAATTGTCCCCAGAAAACCTCCTAGTGAGGGCTGGATTCCAATTCCCTGGTTCTTTTATTTTCTCATTACTGTTTTTCCCTTTTTGTTTAAAACTTTTGATAAAAAAGCTACTCAGGACCAGGCCAATAATTATATTTGTTCTTAGTTCAAGAGATTAGGTAAGTCGTTTCTGTGAAGGAAACACTCAACGATAGCCTGCGAGCAGTCGACCTATTTTCTTCAGTTCTTACAAAGTCTACAAAGACAGTAAAAACTCTAGCGTTTCTGACGAGGAATTTCAGAAGAAAAGACTGGCATATTAAAACACTGCCTGCCGACATAGTTTTCAGCGGTAAATTACAGAAAACCACGAAATAAATCTCAGTTTAAATATTATTCGTGTTCAAAAGCTAGAACAGCATCTGTTTAACGCAGTTCTTTAATTCTATCTTCTTTTTTTTTCTTCTGGACAATATGAAATTGTTTGTAAAACGAATCAAGTAAGCAGAAAATCAGTAAACAGCACATCTCCATTTTTCGTGAACATCGTGAATCTATTTTTAAATTAAAAGAAAACAACAACAACAACAACACGCGACCTTGAAAGGTCGCGTGTTGTTTTTTTTAAAATTACTGAATGGTCTGAGTATGAAATACATGCCATCGCTTTTCTCTAAACGGAAGTCATCCCGTTTACTGTACGAAGGTGATAACAGGATATAGGAAACAAAAGAAATGGATAAAACTTGTGAGAATCCAAATGGTTTGCTTATATTAGCTACCTGAGGTGCTCTGGGAAGAGTATGCAGCTAGTCCTTTCTTTCGGAAACAGGCACAAATATACCATACTTTTACGTGGTATAATACCGTTTGAATTTCTCATTCTCGCGACCTTAACCACAAAGGGAATTTGGTCTCAGGTAACTGACTTTTCCAGTAGGCTCGAATAGCATTGTCTAGTCAGTTATTTTTTCGAGTTGCAGGGATTCCACCACTAACTGTTATCCATGAAGTGGAATAAATAGAGTTCTGAATATTCGTAAAAGAATGCATCTCGAATGAGAGCTCGTGAGTGACGTGTGTCGGAGGAAACGAAGCATGCTTTCCGGACGAGAATTACCCCTCAAGGTAACCAAATCTTTCATGGTGTCTTTCCGGGTTCGTGATGATCCCGGCTATCAAAGAACAAAGCAGTGTTCGAGTGCAAAAAACTTACGCTACAAGCAATTGTAACTTTACGCCTTTTATTTTCCTTAACCACTTCGGATTTTATGAAATTATTATATGGCATTTGAAAAAAACATTCCTCGAAAGTTCTGGGGCTTTGCACTGTGAATGGTACGCTAGCCCTTAAGCCGACCTGTATACACCATTTAGCAAACGGGTGTAGTTTGACCTAACATTGCTTACGTTAGCAATTGACGTACCCCGGTCCGGGCAAGGCAGAGTGATTTTGTGATGACTCATTCAAATTAATACACCATGCTTGACTGACTCTCTCAGTGAAATTAAATATTTTGCAATATCTTAACGACTGTCTGAAGGACTTAAAAATTTTCGCAAAGCATTTTTGTCTTCTGAATTCACCTCAGTCGGCCAGAGATGAGCATTAGGGCATTTATGTTCCTTGTCGTCGCCATTAGCAAACAAGTTTTGGCTTATCCAAGAGGTAAGTGTTTTTATAACTTTGGATGATGGTGCATCGATAATGAATCAAAAGTTGGTAAGCCAATATATAAAAAAAAAGTTAGTTACTGGCATCATCGCTGTTAATGGAATAATCATAGTCTAACTTTTACAGCTAGCACATCGGCCACTAGACATTGCACGCCACATTTCTGTGCAGGATGTACAAGGCATTCGTGGTATATATATAAACCTACAATAACAGTTATAGTTAATGTATTATCGCATCAGGTCAGCTATTCGACCCTTAAAGTGACATTTCTGATTAGCAGTGACTAAGTTTCATTGACAAGCTAAGTTTAATGGTATCCAGTTATATCGTACATACAAGCAGTTGTAAACGTTACTACCACGTTAATTTCCGTGAGTGCTGTTGTGGTTTTTGTTACGTTTGTCGGAATTGTGTTTGTACAGGATGTTTTCCCTTGCATCAATTCAACCGAAACATGGTAATAACTGAAGTAAATGAAAAGCAATATAAGTTTGGAGTTGAAAGAATTTCTCTTTTGATGAGGTTTAAATGGTAACACTAGTTCATAGAATTTGTCTGCACGCTGTCTTTCGATCAGATTTATATGTTTCTTAAGACCTCACTTGGTCATCAATACAAATTTTTGCATTTTAGTCATTTTACTCCAAGGGCAACTAACACAGAATTTTACCACCGTGATGAACTATCCAGTATACCAATACAATGCTTAGTTGAACTAGTCTCTCTGAACTATTACGTGAAATAAACATCAGCAAGTGGAGTTAATTAATTTTCATTCGAGCTTAGTGGGATCTTTTTGTCTATTTTCGGTCGAATAAAAAATGACAGGAATTTAATTATAAAAAGGTTCAACAAGATAATCAGTACGTAACTATAGGAGGTAGTTATTTTCTTTTATTTACAGTGTTGTGGTTTTATCACTCTTGTTCACTAAAGCAAAGCCGATAAAAGACATAAAACTACAGACCTTAGAACTGGCACGCTATAGCTAGATAACATACATACTCATACAATAGTGTAGTTTTGAAATTAGAGTTTAAAAGATCGCCTCGTCAATTTTTTTCCTTGATTGGAAAATACCAGAAAAGCTTCATTATTTGGGAGATGTATTACCACACATGCCAAGGTAATAAAACAAGTCGACGAGTCAGTTTACCCCAAGAGAAACATTAGTTGGCATATCACTGGCAATTATTTCCTGACACAAATGGCACCAATCCAAGGATACTTAAAAAATGGCGAGGTTCCGATGTTACTCAGTTATATCATGGCGCTATTATTTTTTACTAACCTGATTTGCATGTACCTCTTCTTGTTGTATCACAACATGCAGACCCTGGATGTGGCGCCCTCCTCACAGATGGCATCGTTAACAGAACGATTGAAGTGAGGGGATCGTATAACTCGACCGTGGATAAAAGTCACGTGTTGCTAAACAGTTCCAATGCTTGGTGCTCAGGCGTTCTGGACGGGTTTCAATATGTAAATATCCGTTTTGGTAAGGAATTCAACGTGGCCCATTTAGCGAAAAATTATACACTCTTGTGGGATGATTACATATCATAGATTACACATCTCGCAGACCTAGCGAATGTTCTCTATTTTAAAGTAATATTCTGTCGTCCAGGTCTTAAAGTTTTTTCCCTTTAAGATTATAAAACTCGTTTGGCAAATGTTCGTATTCCTCATCGGCCTTAATGTCGTCAGTTTTCACTTTTAACTAGAGTATTAAAGTTTTCAGTTTTAATTTTTATGTTTTTGCACTTCTCAATTTGAATTTCCCGGGAGCGAGAGGGAGTGAGCGAAAAATATACAAACGGACCATTTCCATGGTAATGGACCGTTCTATTAAATCCCTACTGAAAAATGGCCAATTTATCATATTGGTATCTGAAATTTTTCTTGCAGAAAAACCAGCTACCATTTCTGGCTTTGAGATTCAAGGACGAAGTTCTAGCAACCTGTATGTGACGCAGTTCAAAGTTGGCTTTAAACCTAACGATCATTCCAGCTTGCAGTTTTACCCATCGTCAAACAACCCTGAGGTCTGTATAATTTGAACATTCACCCCAATAAAAACCTTACTAGGTCTGTCGTAGTAGTCAAGTGATTATATTGTCACAATAGATCAATAGTGACATAGTAACAGGTGTGATACATAAGTCGGTGAAGTATGATCGCCGGGCGAGTTAGTCCTGAGAAGGACTGTTTGTGATGACATTGAATGGTGATGACATTGTGATAACATTGTGATGACACAGCCATGACAATCATGTGGCTATTTGTGATGACACTAATACATGGAACAGTAACCTTTGATTATTATACCCCCTGTTCAAGCATAGTATAAGCAGCCTTGTTTTTGTTCCTTAGGCAAAAAGTGAAGCTGCACTTTGTCTCTCCGTAACCCCTGTGAACGAACACATTTTTGCTCATATAGTGTATTCTGTACATCTCTATGTCATTACCAGCGACCTACAAACTACGTTGAAGTAGGTTGCATTGGGTTAGGTTTAGGCAAATGAAACATAAAAAAGCGAAAAACTCCAACACTGCAGTAAATACTTTCCACCTGGCCGAGAAAAGCTAAACCCACACAAACTGGTGGTTACAGGAGGATGCCAACGGTGACAGAACGAGACTTACCTAACACGCAAACTCAGCATAAGATAGCATATGATTATCAGTTTGCGAAGCATGCTTTTCTGTATGCTATTATCAAAACTATGGATTCTTTGGCAAACCGAGCTAAACAATAAAAGGCACGAGGAGAATTTTGCCTGTAAGGTTTTTGTTATTGTTGTTGTTGTTTTCCTTTTCCTTAGATATTCCAAATGACCCCCTCATCCGGAGATGAAATTGTGCGCTTCCAAATAAACGAAACGATGATGAATATGGTGGCCTTTTATCCTTCTCAATGGAATGAACATATATGCATGCGAATCGAGCTCTACGGATGTGTTCCAGGTATGCTATGTTGTACGATCCCATGACCCGTTTCTCCTAATGTTGGAGTACAAGGGCCTTCCCCTGTCGTTTTTTATTATCATTTTCCCTCTGAGCTGGTTAAAGGAGAGTCGTATCGGCCACGTGGTTAAGCAAGCCGGACTTTCGGTTTGAAGGTCGATCTCCAGCGGGTCATGACCGGATCCCTACTATCATAAAAAAAGAAGAAAAAAAACTAATCTTCGTTGTCTCTTTCTCCAAAAGTGAATGAATTGGTATTAGATATCCATTTGAGAAACTTAACTTGACCGAATATTGGGGATAACTTTGCGATATGCGGGCCATCTCTAGGCTCGCGAAGACCTTTTTACACGGGACTTAATCAAAGTGTCTGGAAGTGGTGGTAGCTGGGAGAGCTCTGGCTACATTGTACTGGTTGAACACTTGTCCAATGTACTTTTCTTTTGGTCCAGGCCTAGAAAAGATAAGGGTGGAGACCTGTCAGCTGTATACCAATGATGCCATTTTCATGATTGCATTATTTTAATACAACTACTAAAATCCTCCATCGTTTGTTTTCTCATCCTATTTAGAGTACTTTTTGTTTACACCCTAGTGGGATAACACATTCTAAATGACAAAGGAAAACAAAATGTAATCTAATAGTTAAAGTTGAATGGCGCACGAGTATCCCGGCTAACTAAGAGCTATGAGAATCAAATGTGTGGAAATGGCAACTGGTTGCCAAGTGTCTTCGAGGAGCGGAGCAGAATCTACCCATCCCAGCCCAAAAAGAGCAAAAAAGGTCGGTTAAATAGGGTTAGGGCTAAAGCAAGGGAATAAGTTGCGGGGTTTTCGTTGCTGTTCTTTCCTTCACGAGGAAAAAAGTTTAACGAAATGCAAATCTATTAAATACCAGGGAAGAACTCCCATGTCAAAAAAACGGGGCTGCTTATCAAAAATTGTGAAAGTTACCAAACTGTTGTTTTGTGTCCATGGCTCGGATTCATCACTGGAAAAGTTGAAAATTTACAAAACATGTAATTTTCATGTAAATTTGGATTTACAGGATTTGTAAATTGCAATTTACATTTTAAGGTTTTGTAAAATAAAATTTACATGAAATTTACACGTTTCAATAGATTATGTAAACGTGGTGTAAATGAAAATTTACAGGGTCACTTTCTGGTTTTATAATTCGAAAAACATGTAAAAAACGTGTAAATTCCTTTTGGCAAATTTACAGTATCTGTAGTGTAAAAAAATATGTAAATTGTTTGAACACATCATGTAAATAACATGTAAATGGTCATAACAGAAAACTGTGGTGTTAGAACTCTGTAAATTGAATTTACGAGAAACTGGTTTCTTTCCATGGACAATGTAAATGTCCTGTAAATGGTACTTTACATGGTCATGTTCTAATGCAGATTTGAGGATAATGTAAATAACATGTAAGTTTGTGGTTACTAGAAAAGGGGGCGATTGAACCGCATATCGTTTCCATGTGTCATGTAAATGAGCTGTAAATAGTGATTTTCAACATGTAAATGGTTTTACCAGATACAGTAAGGTTGCTGTTGATGCTTGAACATTAAATTTACATGAAACGTTTTTACAGAATTGTTATCTGACAGAGTAATGGGCTCCTGTATCTGATAAGAAATTAAGGTGATTTATTTGTGAAAACAAAATGGCATATACGGGCTTTGACGTAAAATGGCATATACGGGGCCAAGTAAAATGTCTGTAAAATGGCAAGTACGAGGCTCTGTTAAATGTCTGTGGTCTTCCATAGCTCAAAAGGAGGTCGTTCCCAGGGAACGTGAGGTATATTTAATCTAGTAAATAAGTTATCGTTCGAGTACTGACGTAGGCAAGGATCGAGCTTCGGTTGAACAGAGAGAATAGAGTTCCGGTTTATCAAAGAACAGTGTTCTGGAGCCTTAGGGTGGTTAGCTTTCATTAATTGTTATGGTAACACTGTATTTATATTCTTAAAATTTTATTCCTGGCAATTAACGATCGTTGGTGTGCCATTCTGTTCCGGTTTTTTTCTTCTTCTTTTCTTTCTTTCTTCCTTCTTGAATTTTTCTCAATGTAAATTAAGTCAAGAAAATGACCTCCTTTGGACCTATGGAATCTAGACTCTACCAGTGTCTGTAAAACGGCATATACCGGACTCTTTAAAATGTCTGTAATAGGGCATAAACGGGGCTCTGTAAAATGTCTGTAGAATTAAGGAAATGGGGCATCATAAAATCTCTGTAAATTGACGTAAACGGGGCACCACAAAAACTCTGTAAATTGACGCAAACGGGGCATCATAAAATCTCAGGCTCCTGCTGTAAATCATGACGTCGCAAACAGGGCATCATAATTTATAGGTGTTACAAATTTGCGTTAGATTGTCAATTTAGAAACGTTTCAAACAGAGCACTGGCGTTAATTGTATTCATCTGAAAATACCCCCGTTTAATTAATTTCATTGGCGAACGATTCGCGCAAGGTGCCCCATATTTGATGTACCAACCGGGCTCGTTGCTCCTTGTCAGTGGTATTTTCTCAACTTAACGGATAAGAAAAAAAATAAAAAACGCAGTTGCAATTTGAAAGAAAATTTGTTGTAGATTTAGAGTACTGATATTATTAGAGCTAATGAAAATGAATCGAAAAGCGGTTCGCATTTTCATTTATTTGCCGGTTCTGGCCCAATCTCGTACCAGGGTGGGTTTGGCCGAGTGACCTTGGGTACGAATTGATCATGCGCAAAGTGGTTCCCTTCCCGACGTGCTGTTCGTATTTTTGGCGCCGATCGTTGAATTCATCGTTTGAGGTCTAAAATTTCTTTCGCTTTGGAGAGATGGCTTGTGAACTATTCCTTCTCCTTGCTTCACGGTCTCTGAATAGCTGCAAACAATCTTCTTACAGCGGATTAACGATCAGTGGGAATGTTTTTCTGCCATTTAACAAGCTGGATCGAGTCAACTTTTGGCCGCCATAATCATGCATGGTTCTTGTTGTAATTGCCAAGGTAAGCTAAGTTTTAGACTGTAAAACGTGAGCTAAGAGGCTCTTGTATATCCAGATATTCGTGCCTTGTTTGATATTTGCCACGTTTAAGCGAATTGCCCCGCACTTTAAATGTTCTTGATGACACTTTCTTTGGGACTTCAAAAGTACATGATATAAGCTCAACAGTAATTGTGGCTCATTGCTGAGCTCCCACACCTTTTAAAATCAAGACTGGAATAAGCTTATATTTTCTTTGTTTTAAATTATCATGTTTACACATTTTATTTCATAGTTTGAGATCTTTATGCTTGCCCGACGTGACCAATCGAACCAAATTGAACATTCGATTAATCAAATTCAATCGAACCCAGTCGAACTCAGTCATATGATTGGGTTCGGTAATCGAATTCAGTCGGGCTCTCACAAAAAAAATGGAGCAATCAAACATTGATTAGGTTCGATTGTGTTCGATAAGGTTTGATTCAGTTCGACGGGAAGGCAATCACAAAACTGTTAACATGGTTTGTGTGGGATGACATTCCATTGAAAATAGAGGTAGCAGAGCCAAATCTGGGGAGATGCAAGTTTTTCTTGGCAGCTTACAATGCCAACTCTTTCCACATCATCGGCTTGGTTCGTTGAATTTTGCGTGGGTTATTGTAAAGATTACATATGCTGATAAGAAATAAATGAATCATATATGAAAATTTAAAATAGGTGGGGTGAATTGAAATTTATATAATCTTCTGTTGTCTGATGAACTTAATTTGTAAGTTGTTCTCACATTGTGAACCATACTGTTCAAATAACTTATATATTTTGAATGAATTTTTTTTGTTCGATTCGTTCGATTGGGTTTGAAAATCGAACACAATCAAACTTTCACACAATTTCTTTAGTTCGATTGTGTTCGATTTCTGAACCAATCAAACCTAGTCATTCGATTTAGTTTGACTGGGTTTGATTGAGTTCCATTACTGAAAAGTTCGATTGGTCACATCGGGTACTTGGTACAGTTTGCTAGTGATGGCTTTGTTGTTAGATCTTCAAGCTGCTGTACTATTTGCAAGTGACCACATTGACTCTGATTGAATGGGTTTTATCATGTTTATACATTTAATTTCATAATGTGAGATCTTTATGCTTGGTACGGTTTGCTAGTGACAGTTTTTTGTCAGATAGTCAAGCTGCTGTACCATTGTGAGTGACCACATCACCTTATATTCCATCTGTTTCTGTCAGACAGACAGGTAACATCTATTAGTGTGATCAGTGTTTACCCAGGGCTGTCATTAAGGGCCGTAAACTGTAACACCTGTTATGGCTGAGTATTCATGACGGGACCTCAATGTTATGGGTGAACTCGGTTTCTTGTCCTTACAATTTACTTACAAGTTTGTTGTGGGTGTGAAGTTCAAGGTAACAGGTGACTCAAAGCTTAATGACAGCCCTGTATACCGAATCATTGGTTACTCAAACCTGGTCATGCATTCCTGTCAATAACAAACTAATGAATGGCTTCTGTCACCCAGCCGGAGTAGGAATTTGACAGGTTTACAATATGCATAATCTGCCTGTAACAGTCAGTTACATTTCTTTATTTTTACATCTCTTTATTTTTATTCTCTTTTCACTTCGCTGCCCATTTTTTTTTTCAATGCATAAATGTTGAGAGAACTCAAACACCAGGCCTGGTATTTACGTATTCTTAAGGACGGTGCCTCCTTTTGTTACTGCCCATACGTTCTGCGCATCTTGGTACATGTATATTCAGATTTCTTAAGGAAATTGCCCACTAATACAACAATATTTTTGCACGGCTTATGACTATGTGGAAAAAAGCAGATCTTAGCAAGGGCTATCAGAATCCAAAAAGAAAATTGGGGGTAACCATTCATTTTTCAGAGATAATAGAGCTTAAGTTTGGAAAGAAATTGCCATACATTCTTTGTATTTTAATGCTTTTTTAGAATTATGGTTGCTTAGTTATCTGTGAAAAATGCACAGTTACCCACATTTTTCTGTTTGGATTCCAATAGCCCTTGCTAAGATCTACTTTTTCCCCATAGTCATAACCTTTGCAAAAGTACATCTGTATTAGGAGGCACCGTCCTTAAAAGGTTGTGCAACTATGCAAATCGAAGTCAGTCAAACTCTCACCCTGTCCTGAGGCTGGAAGTCACACATTAATTATTATGGAATATCAGATCAAGTTTCACTTTGAATTGTTCATTTCAAGAGCCACTTATTGCATTTGTTTGTAACTGACAGGAACACATGACTAGGTTAGTTTGAGAACAAAATAAGGCCTTTGTGCATGATAAATTTATGCCTTAGCAGTGACTAACCTTGAAATCACTGTTTTTATTGCACAATGAAATCAAGGCAAATAGTGTACACCAGGCTTTTATTGATGGCTTAAAATTTGGTTGCTGACATATAATATGAACATGAATATATGAAATTCATATATTTGAACTGCAGATAAAGATAGAATTATATGTAGATCATCGCAGTGAAGGTGTTCCAACCTAAGCGGTTGAAAAGAAGAAACCTGAAAAATTCAGGCTTGAACAGGAATCAAACCCATGACCTCTGCGATACCGGTGCAGTGCGCTAACCAACTGAGCTATCAAGCCAACTGGGAGCTGGTCAATTGAGAGTTCGTATTATCCCGTCGATGGAGAATAAATGAACATGAATATATGAAATTCATATATTTGAACTGCGGATAAAGATAGAATTATATGTAGATCATCGTAGTGAAGGTGTTCCAACCTAAGCAGTTGAAAAGAAGAAACCTGAAAACAAATTCAGGCTTGAACGGGAATCGAACCCTTAGCAACGCGCCCTAACCAACTGAGCTGCACCGGTATCGCAGAGGTCATGGGTTTGATTCCCGTTCAAGCCTGAATTTTTTCAGGTTTCTTCTTTTCAACCACTTAGGTTGGAACACCTTCACTGCGATGATCTACATATAATTCTATCTTTATCCACAGTTCAAATATATGAATTTCATATATTCATGTTCATTTATTCTCCATCTATGGGATAATATGAACTTTCAATTGACCAGCTCCCAGTTGGCTTGATAGCTCAGTTGGTTAGGGCGCTGCACCGGTATCGCAGAGGTCATGGGTTTGATTCCCGTTCAAGCCTGAATTTTTCAGGTTTCTTCTTTTCAACCGCTTAGGTTGGAACACCTTCACTGCGATGATCTACATATAATTCTATCTTTATCTGCAGTTCAAATATATGAATTTCATATATTCATGTTCATATTATGTGTCAGCAACCAAATTTTAAGCCATCAATAAAAGCCTGGTGTACACTATTTGCCTTGATTTCATTGTGCAATAAAAACAGTGATTTCAAGGTTAGTCACTGCTAAGGCATAAATTTATCATGCACAAAGGCCTTATTTTGTTCTCAAACTAACCCAGTCATGTGTTCCTGTCAGTTACAAACAAATGAATTCATTAATGAATATTTTTTTTTGCAATAAGTGGCTCTTGAAATAAACAATTCAAAGTGAAACTTGATCTGATATTCCATAATAGTTAACGTGTGACTTCCAGCCTCAGGACAGGGTGAGAGTTTGACTGACTTCGATTTGCATCGTTGCACAACCTTTTAAGGACAGTGCCTCCTAATACAGATGTACTTTTGCAAAGGTTATGACTATGAAGAAAAAGTAGATCTTAGCAAGGGCTATTGGAATCCAGACAAAAAGGGGGGAACTGTGCATTTTTCAGAGATAACTAAGCAACCATAATTCTAAAAAAGCATTAAAATACAAAGAATGTATGGCAATTTCTTTCCAAACTTAAGCTCTATTATCTCTGAAAAATGAATGGTTACCCCCAATTTTCTTTTTGGATTCTGATAGCCCTTGCTAAGATCTGCTTTTTCCACAGTCATAAACCGTGCAAAAATATTGTTGTATTAGTGGGCAATTTCCTTAAGAAATCTGAATATACATGTACCAAGATGCGCAGAACGTATGGGCAGTAACAAAAGGAGGCACCGCCCTAAAGAATATGTAAATGCCAGGCCTGGTGTTTGAGTTCTCTCAACATTTATGCATTGAAAAAAAATGGGCTGCGAAGAGAAAAGAGAATAAAAATAAAGAGATGTAAAAATAAAGAAATGTAACTGACTGTTACAGCCAGATTATGCAAATTGTAAACCTGTCAAATTCCTACTCTGGCTGGGTGACAGAAGCCATTCATTAGTTTGTTATTGACAGGAATGCATGACCAGGGTTGAGTAACCAATGATTCGGTATACAGGGCTGTCATTAAGCTTTGAGTCACCTGTTACCTTGAACTTCACACCCACAACAAACTTGTAAGTAAATTGTAAGGACAAGAAACCGAGTTCACCCATAACATTGAGGTCCCATCATGAATACTCAGCCATAACAGGTGTTACGGTTTACGGCCCTTAATGACAGCCCTGGGTATACACTGATCACACTAATAGATGTTACCTGTCTGTCTGACAGAAACAGATGAGCTGCACCGGTATCGCAGAGGTCATGGCTTCGATTCCCATTCAAGCCTGAATTTTTTCAGGTTTCTTCTTTTCGACCGCTTAGGTTGGAACACCTTCACTGCGATGATCTACATATAATTCTATCTTTATCCGTTCAAGCCTGAATTTTTTTTCAGGTTTCTTCTTTGCAACCGCGTAGGTTGGAACACCTTCACTGCGATGATCTACATATAATTCTGACATATAATATGTTAGCCACATCTCTGTTACATGAATGCTGTGTTTGAAAAATGAGCAATATAAGGCCGATTTGCTTAAAAATGCACAGAGGACCCTTATTCCACAAAAAATATCAACTTAAGCAGCTGATAAAACAACCTGAAGAAAATTTCTCGCCTGAAGTTTTTTCAGGTTGTTCTTTTATCAGCTGCATAAGTTGATATCATTAACTGTGATGGTCATTATCATTTCATAGTTTAGCACCACTTGCCTTTTTGACAAGTTTTAGTGAAGATACTTTCTTATCATTGCTTTGGCTCAAAGAGTAAAATAGTCTATCAGCTCTTTTCATGTACATGCATGTAAACATTTCATTCAAGGGGAATCCTTCAAATTACCTTTTAGGTGATTTCTGATTATAAAAAGGAAATGCGGGATGCCATAAAAGCTGATTCCCTGAAGTTGTTGCAAACAGGGCTTGTAAGTATTCATGTATTAATTTATTACTCGTTAATATATGTAACAGTAAGTTTTCTGAAAATTAGTTTTAGGATTACTTGAAAAAAAGTTTTAACCATTGCCTTAAAAGCTCAATGGCAGCCTTTTAGTGTGTTGGATGCATGTCACAACACCATTTCTCTGCAGACAATTCATCACAGTCAAACTACTCAGCATGTGACCATTTGCCTGACACTAGTAATAAACCAATCAACAGTTATTTGAAATTATGGTACTGGATATCATTGGAATATTACAATAGGCTATGCAAAATTGAAATTTTGATCCCATTAATAAAATCTATCTGTTATTAGTGAAAGTCATTCCTAAATAAATATACGAATGTGCTGAATATCTTGAATGTAATTCAGTTTGGTGTGTACTAATTAATAACCATGAAGTGAATTCAGTGTGCAAGAAAATGCAGGTTTTGACAGCTGGGTGTCTGTATTAAGCGGGTACTATGTTTATTAATTAGTCTAGTGTCTGTGCTTATGGTTACTGTTAATCACATTTCTCTTCCAGGTTCAAAGAGACCAAGAAATTATGATTGCCCTCCACTTTTCAAAAGAGAGACAGGTTTCCTCTGTCACATTAAAAAGACTGAAACCATTGTGCAAGGATCACTGCATTCCTTGCATGCCAGGGACACCTAAACAAGACCTACTGAGTTCCCTAGGACAGGTTCTGTTTGAGAAATGTAGTAAAATGTAAAAACAATGAAGAACTTACCACCTATGATAACCTCGTAACTATTGATTTACCTACCGGTACTAATTTGTCATGTGCAATTGAACTTTGCTTACACGTAACAAATATTATAAAAACCAGGGTTCAAATAAGATACAATTTAACAGCATTCATAAGTCGACCTTACACAATATACACATACATTTCTGTTGATGAGACTGATTCTTCTCCGATGGGTGTACTACTTTGGGTGCATAAACCATCACCGAATACCACTCCACAATGTACTGAGTACCAAATTCTAAAGTTGCAAATCCTAAAACGAATGCTGTGTGTGTGAGCCCCAAGTTGTAAGCACTGGTCCACTTATCAGGAAAATATGGTACAAGACAACAATTCGATCAAATCTAGTTCAATGAATTTTTCTTTTGTTTTGTGAAAGTTGATGCTGTAGAATATGATGTTGGCATCTACATAACAAATCTTAGAAATATGCCAGAGTCAAATACATGTATCTTGACACTTTAAGACGGATTCAGCTCAGCATTCGAGCAATAAGTGCAAGAATTATTTACTAATACTCATAGCAAGGTAACATTGTGGAGTAATATATCAAACACGAGAAAGAGTGTTTCATCAGGATATCCAAACCCCGAGAAGTGGGTTGAAAAAACGAGGCGTAGCCGAGTTTTTTTGACCGACTTCGAGGTGTTTGGATACCTGATGAAACACTCTTTCGAGTTATTGATATGGCTTCTCAAACCATTCATAATTCGTGGAGGACCATTGGGTTGCATCATCACTGATTTATGCTTTTCACCTGACAACGTTTTTTCAATTGGGTGTATATAACAAATTGTAAGAATGATTAATACAAATGTGTAGTATCTTTTAAAATAACTTTATGGGTCAGAAACAACAATTATTACCATTTGAATCGAAACACAAGGATATTTATACATTTAACAAACCTATATTGATGTGAAAATATTTTGAAAGCACATAGTTCAAATTATAATTTTTATTGAATTGGGCAGAATGAAACAATCAAGTTTTTATGCATTTTTATTACACATTTTTATTTACTGAGGACTGTATAAGTTATTTACAGGATCTTAACAGCCCTCCCTTTTAATTTCAATTTACATGGTATTTGCAGGATCTTGACAGCCCCCCTTTTTAATTTACGTGGTATTTACAGGATCTTGACAGCCCCTCTTTTTCAATTTACATGATATTTACAGGGTATTGACAGCCCCCCTTTTTCGATTTACATGACATTTACAGGATCTCGAGAGCCCCTCTTTTTCAATTTACATGATATTTACAGGATATCGACAGCCCCCCTTTTTTCATTTACATGATATTTACAGGATATCAACAGCCCCCCTTTTTCGATTTACATGATATTTACAGGATATCAACAGCCCCCCTTTTTCGATTTACATGATATTTACAGGATATCAACAGCCCCCCTTTTTCAATTTACATGGTATTTACAGGGTCTCGACAGCCCCCCTTTTTCAATTTACGTGGTATTTACAGGATCTCGACAGCCCCCTTTTTTCAATTTACGTGGTATTTACAATGTTATTTACAGGATCTCGGCAGCCCCTCTTTTTTAATTTACATGAAATTTACAGGATCTCGACAGCCCCCCTTTTTCGATTTACATGATATTTACAGGATCTCGAGAGCCCCTCTTTTTTAATTTACATGATATTTACAGGATATCGACAGCCCCTCTTTTTCGATTTACATGATATTTACAGGATATCAACAGCCCCCCTTTTTCAATTTACATGGTATTTACAAGGTCTCGACAGCCCCCCTTTTTCAATTTACGTGGTATTTACAGGATCTCGACAGCCCCCTTTTTTCAATTTACGTGGTATTTACAATGTTTTTTACAGGATCTCGACAGCCCCCCTTTTTTAATTTACGTGGTATTTACAGGGTCTCGACAGCCCCCCTTTTTCAATTTACATGGTATTTACAATGTCATTTACAGGATCTTGGCAGCCACCCTTTTTCAATTTACATGGTCTTTACAGGATCTCGGCAGGCTCCCTCTTATAAATTTACATGTTATTTACATGATCTGTGTTCTTTTGCCTTACAACATTTACAGTATCTTTCTTTATATTTACATGTTTCAATGCCGAAATTTACATGTTATTTACAGTATCTTTTGAGAACATGTAAAAGTCCAAAAATCATGTAAATTTACTTTTTACAGTATCTTTTTACCCTTTTACATGTTATTTACATGTTATTTACATAGTATGTAAATTTTCAACTTTTCCAGTGCATTTTCAACCCTCAAGAGTAACCAATTATGAGAAGTAGTAACTTTTTTACCATTTTTTCTTGTTGTTATCCATGAGCTATGTCATCCCAAAACGGACTAGAATAGCACTAATGGCAACCAATTTAGTTTTTGACACCCGCTTCAGGAAAATAGTTACGGTTACCGTAGTTATTTTACATATTAATACACTACGTGATATAATACGAAACAACAAACTTTTGGCCCCTAAATTACGATAAGCATCTCCGTCACTATTATCACGGAATCTCCCAATGCTTTACTTGTTGGGACTCAGTTTTGCCTAATCACACTAAAAAAACAACAATTATTTCGTAATTAATGTCTCTATCTAGAATTAAATGGAGACGAATTATCACTGAACTTAAAAAGTCATGTATGCGATAAAGCCTCGCTTACCCTGATCCTCTCTTGGTTCTGACTGTAACGTTTTTATCTTAGTTGATGGTGTTTATACACCCTGGTCAGAATGGAGTCATTGTTCCAACTCATGCGGCAACGGAAACAAGGCTCGTTACAGGACATGTTCTAATCCTGCTCCAGCTAATAACGGTCAAGTTTGCATTGGGGATGCAATCCAGACGGAAGATTGTATCGGAATGTCTTGTCCAGGTTGGTGCCAACAACTGATTTTCATTACAATTACAACCAGTTAGAGGGCGGAAAGCCGTTTCATACGCTGGGGCATGCAATTGCAACATTTTTCAAATCAGTTCCCAGGCATTGCAAGATGCAGTAAATGGAACTAGTGTTCTAAGCTCAAATGTATTTGGAAAATACAGTCCAAATAGCTTCGGCTGCTGCCCGGGAATCCTCGGAGGGCTCAGTTTTCTGCTATTAAGGCCAATCTTTTAACTTCCGAGGGGAATGGGGGGGGGGGGGGGGGGGCGGGAATGTGGTGTAGGCATGAAATTTTGTTTCAACCCCTTAATTCACAATGAATTTTTTTCTTGGGGTATGTGCTTACATGATATTTTTTTCTCCCTCCAACATTCTGCATGATTTTTTTTGTGTATGGATGGGGCTGGAAAAGTAGGCATCCATTACAAATCAAATTATTTAGGATCTGTGAAAGAGTCTTTGAACAAATATGTTAATTTTTATCTTATATCTTTGATTGACCACAATACAATACAGTACATTTATTTTAACACTGAATGTACAAGCAGTGACAAGGTGACCGGCCCCTTCCCACTGATGAAAGCAGTCAGGCCTGTTCCTGGAATTCAATCATTTTGCAAGGCGAAATGCACCTACAGTACATATTTTACGGGGAAGACAATAACAACATCCTTTCCACGTTAAAGAGCCAGTGTCACCCAAAGTGCTTTGCGCGCCGAGGTACAATTTTCATATATGAAAAATACGCCATTTTCTTGATTGTCGTGAAGTCTGATTTCTATCTTCTTCAATCGCTGCCGTTAGCGATCCGAAAGCACAAGTGTGAATTTTGACTTGACATTTAAGTGTCGCCGTATCCATTTCGTTGTATATTTCCGAATTCTGAAGTGTTTTCACGGTGGAGAAGGAGATCTTTAAATTGGATGCCTCGGAGGGTTCAGGAAAGTTGAGGCGAAGGCCGAGTCCTCCGGGCTCTGACAAAGTTGTACGGCTGAAGGAGTCCGTGTATCAGTAGCGGAGGGAAAGAAAAACATCTACGGGCTTCAGCAATAGTACTGACACTGTGTTTGCCGAAATAGTGCTACATTCGTTGCCGAATGAAAACAGAAGGAACGCTAATTTACCACAAAATTAGCGGTAGCTAATTTAGCTAATTTACCACAAAATTAGCCATTCGAGCTATGGAAGAATGCATTGTCGATGTCCGTGCTTGGATGTGCCACAACATGATGAAACTAAACGATAGCAAGACAGAATTTTTGATCATCGGGTCACGACAGCAGCTCGCCAAAATAAATGTTGACTCTATAAAAGTTGGCGCTTCCGAAATTGTGTCAACCTCGTCTGTTCGCAATCTTGGGGCGTGGTTCGACAAGAATATGTCAATGGATGCTCATGTTGGGAAGGTCTGCTGCAAGGCCTTCTTCGGACTCTACAAGATCAGGCAAATAAGGAAATTCCTGTCGGTAGATGCCACCAATACGCTCGTTCATGCATTTGTCACGTCTCACGTGGACTATTGCAACTCATTGCTTTACGGCGTATCGCAGTACCAACTCAGCCGTTTACAGCGTGTCCTTAATGCCGCAGCTCGCATCACCTGCCTTCTTCCACGGTATTCTCACATCACCCCAACGTTGTTCCATCTCCACTGGCTTCCTATTGCCTCCCGGATCAAATTCAAGATAGCGTTGATAGTTTACAAAGCGCTCAATGGCTACTCCCCGTCTTACATAACTGATTTATTACACATCAAACCTCCAGGTCGCTACGCAATGCGTAGCGACGATCAACACCTCCTCTTGGTCCCACGGACTAAGTGCAAAACATTTGGCGACCGGGATTTTGCCGTCGCCGGACCAAGGGTCTGGAGCAGTCTGCCACTGGCAGTCAGAAATTCAGTAAATGTAGATACATTTAAAACTAACTTGAAAAGTTTTCTTTTTACGCAAGCGTACAAACATATTATATAGTTATTAAATTTTTAGATGAAATCCATGTCAATTTTTAGTTAATCCTATTTTTACTTAAATTATGAATATCATGTAAAGCGCATTAGAATATTTTTATAAATTATAGCGCTATATAAGTTTATTAAATTATTATTATTATTATTATTATTATTATTATTATTATTATTATTAAAATAACAGTAGCTACGGGCTTGCTCCAAAAGAATGCTTATGGTCATGAGCTTGTGCTGTTCTGCTTAATTATTCCTTGTGTTCATTGTCTGGTTATGTTTTATTTTTACAAAAAGTGTAAGTGGCTTTTCTGGTTTTGCGTCCATCGACATCGGTCGATGTGATCGATCGCGCAATCAATCGATAGGACTGTAATAGATCCATGTATACGCATTGAATGCAAAGTCAGATCTTGAGTAGTTTTCTCCAGTGACATCTAGCGATGAAGACGTCAATATTCTTACTACTTGTTTTTGTCTTATTATTTTTATATCGAGTGGAAGTGGTCATTCTGGTTTTACGTCCATCGAGATTAATCGAACGATCGATCGATCAATCGATCGGTTGTTATAAAAGCTCCATACGCGTTGACTGCAAAGTCATATCTAGAGTTTTCTCCGGTAACATCTAGCGATGAAGATATTACTATTTTCAGAGGCTACTACTGTAAATATCAGCTTGCTGAAAGGCCAGTGTGGCAGGGTATAATTTGTGAAACGTCCAGCAAAAGCGCCAGCCAAACTTCAAAACAAAAACACAACCGCGCAAAGCACTTTGGATGACACTGGCTAATCAAACTGGGAACCACCAGTGCAGCAATCAGTTGCTCTAGAGAGCTAATTTGCGCCTTATAAGTAATAAAATATTATAAGCTAAGAAGGGTTAAATCCAACTGGCAACTGAAGTGCACATTACAAAGCCAAAAACTAATCTGCCTCCAGCACTCAGAGACTTAAAAAATAACACAGAATTTAACATCAGGAAAGCTGACAAAGGGACTACATCTGTGTTCATGAACCTAGCTGAGACAAAAAAACCAGGGGCAAATGCAATTAGACAACTGATGGAAAGCTACAGGCCTCTTGCAGAAGCTGGTTGAAGAGATATCCCGCAAAGGCGGTATAGCAATTGATTACAGTACTTCACAATGAACATTACACTAACGAAATGACTAATGGCTTTGTCAAACAACAAACCCTCCTCGAATTTCAGTATTTTATACTGATAAGAATTTTTTTTTGTAAACAGTCGACGGTGGATTCTCTGAATGGTCAAGCTGGACCGCATGCAGTGCTACGTGTGGGACTGGATTCCAATTGCGCACTCGAGCATGCACAAACCCTCTCCCAGAGCATGGCGGGAGATCCTGTGAAGGAAAATCAGCAGAAGGTCGGAAATGCAAGCTAAGAGATTGTGAAGGTGCACTTTGTAGTATTTTTTTATTCACGTCAATAAGTGAAAGCACAATACAAAGTGTAATTATATGTAATACACCATGTGGAAGGTTCCTTAAAAGCTCCGCTTAAAGATGACGACCTTTCAGGTCCATGCAGTAGCACAAGGGTGAGATAGAAGTGGGGAAGGGGGGCGGGGTGGGGGGGGGAAATGAGGTTAAAAGTGTTCCGTATATGGGCCAATTCATCTGAATATAATTTTATTCATAATTTCTGTAGTTTACAATGTTATTCTTAATTTTTATAGTTGATAATGTTAATGCCAGTTCGAGGAAGTCGGATGAGGAGGAGGACTCAAATAAATACTGTAAGTCAAGAGCACTTGACATCAGTAGCTTTTAATGATGTAATTATTCATTTATTTATTGACCCTCTTAATTGTTGTATTTATCTGTTTATTTATTTGTTAGATTACTTTGGGGTGGGCTTATGTCATTCATAGGCGTATAGTTGTGTATCTTCACATGCGATTTTTGTTGTGCTTTCTTTTGTTTTTAAGCTAAAAAACATTAAAAACAAACAACCAAATAGCAAAAATTGAACAGGTAAATGCGACAATTATAATTTGCCGCAAATAGATCCACTATAAATCCACCCAAAATTACACAATATTCTGTTAGATTCAAGCGATCAGCATTTTAAATATCAATTTCACTTTAAACGTTTTGTTTTCTTTACTCCAGTTATTCCGATGCTGGTGTTGGCTGTGGGTTTTGTGCTGTTCATTGTCATCACTGTGAGTGTTTGTTGCGTCACGAACAAGTAATTTGAACAGGAGAGGTGACTATACGTTCGTTTTATTTGATCCGATTCTTGCTTCACCCGGTCAGGTAGGGGGAATTTACTGCCCTGTATAAAATATATTGCGTATGTGCCACCACAATAAATAGTCTATATTTGGTAGCATTTTTGGCATGAAAACGGGCAAACATTTGGGACATTTTGGTCTGATATTGGTCATGTGTTGCCTGCTAGTCTGAAGACTGGGTGTGGCAATTTTTCCAAAAGAGTACCTCTACTCCAAACCCACTCAGGGGATCTTCAACGCTTGTGAAAAATCTTCCGCTTTATAGGCATGTGCTGTCCCAAACGTTTCGGAGTCTTTTTTTCCTGAAAACTGGTATCGAATTGACCATTTGGATTTTATATTTGCCTGCTATTCCGAAATATGATATTGGTTTTTGCCATAATATCAACCCTTTTAGGTGCTTCAACAGTTGCCTAGACGGCTACTGGTAATCTAAATGTACCGTCTTTTGCCTGGTAGTCTAAAATAGGATGTGACCTTTTGCCATCTGATTTTAAACTAAAAAGGCTTTCTTTTCTTTCAGGACCAATTCGTCATGCATAGAACCGTGCAGAGTTTTCAAATAAAAGAACAATGTCAACGTTTAGGAATGCAACTAAAAGCTGCTCAGAAGTGGACAAATGAAGTGCTTATTGCAGTAGATTAACTGGCTAAGGAAAACGTTTGTAGGCAGTTGTGTTTGCTGTCATGTATTATTTGTAATTACAGGCAAATCGTCAGTTTTGTTTAGTTTTATTCCTTTAATGGTGACATCAAATAAAAGCCATTTTTTATAGGTATATCTTTAGTTTGCAGTAATTCTTTACTTTTTACTTCTGGATAAAACTTTCACCCTTTTAGACCGTGGGTGGCAGTGGAATCTACCAACAAGTACTTGGAAGGTTTTTATTTTTTCTAATGTGTAAGCAAAAGCACCAAACTTGATGACTTTTTCTCAAAATTTATCAGGAAACAACAGTTTTGATATCATATGTAGCCTCATGGGCGTAGTCTTGTTATATTCTCAGAGTTAAGGAGGGAGGAGAGAATTCTCGCGACAAGCTAGATGACAATGTCATTCCAAGATGTTCGTGATCTACCACATCCTCACTGCTAATCAAGCATTCGAGTTGTACTTATCTTCACCCATGGCCCCGTGGCCCAATGGATAAGGCATATGACTGCGCGAATCAGGGGATTCCAGGTTCGAATCCTGGCGGGGTCGTTTGTTTATTTTATGTTTTAATTTCTCTCAGTCAAAACTCCGTAGCTAATTCTGTCTTTGAATTTGAAGAAAAAAATAAAGTTAACGAGAAATACCTTCAGATGGCGTTGTCTGTGAAGTGCTTGTTTCAGTAATATAGGTTTTTTTGGTTATCTTATTATAACTTTGCCTTTTGCAAAAGGAAATTTTGGAACCTTTTTTTAAGCATTTGTTCCACTGGGAATAGGTACACATACTCTTACATGGTACTATAATCTTAATGATAACTCAAACTTCTCACTCTCAAGCCTCAAGAAGTTCAATACCTGCTACGATAATCTAACTTCGGGTAACTGACTCAAATGTTAAATTTTCGAGCAGATTGGTGTTATCCCTTATCTTCGAGTTGCAGTGATCCAGCCATGCTCTGTTATCCATAACCCGTTATGAGGTTGGCTCTGAACATACCTACATACATACATACATACATACATACATACATACATACATACATACATACATACATACATACATACATACATACATACGTACGTACGTACGTACGTACGTACGTACGTACGTACGTACGTACATACATACATACATACATGATCCTTCATGATCCTTCAGCAAATCTCCACACTAAAGGTTGCTCTAGACCTTGACGGGTGTCCTTCGGGGAAAAAATGTACCGCCGTCATATACAGTATGTCTTAGGTATTTTTAATAAATACAGATTTCAGCAAAGGAAGCTAGCCCTTTCGCTCACCTGTAGCGTTCGGCAAACCGGTGTCCTTTGACCAGCCATTGCTAACATTAGCAGGCGCGGTTTTTTTAAATAATGAATTTTCAAACTTACACACCATGCTTGATTAAGAGGGTCTCGATGGAGGCAACCTTCAACCGTCAAATGCATAAAAGTTAGCTGTCAACCGTCCAAAACGGTAATCTTTACCCTCAGCCCTCAGCGGAAGCAGTTTTTAGTCGTCAAACGGTCTTAAATCAACTATTTCAGGTCGTTCATCAGCTCCTCTAGCTAATCAGTGAGAACATCATTATCGGTGGAGTTAAATGGCTTATCTGTAAGGATTTTTATATAGTGTAAGCAAACTTTGGCTTGTTATATAAAGAATGACAACCCGCGAAAACAAAACTACCACCTAAAAAAAACAAACAAACAATAGCAGACATAAAATTTAAAATCTTCGAAGGAAGTAAAACAACCGCCAACCGTCAAAAATCCATATTTTTAGCCGCCAAGCGACAAAACTACGTTCCCCATTGAGACCTCGATTAACTGTTTTGGTGAAATATTAAGTAATTTGCACTGTCTTGACCCCAGTCTGAAGTACTAGCAAATTGTCCCAGAACATTTTTACATCCTGAGTACATCAAAGCCGGTCAGAGAGGAGGGTAAAGGCGTTTATATTCCTGATCGTTACCATAACCAAGCAAGTTAGGGGCTATCTAGAAGGTAAATATAACTATTTATTATTTTTTCTTTTTTAAGGAAAAGTCGATGACAACGACTCAAAAGGCGGTAACGCGAAAAGCTAGAAAAAGTTATTTGGGTTGCGGGACCAAAGAGGAACGCGGGTCGCGAGTCCAAAGGGGCCTAGGCCAGCTGCTTTTTTTTGGCCGTTTTAAGGCTAGAGACTCTTGCAATGGCATACCTTCTTGCAACTTTTTCGCAACTCAAGCCCCATCATCTATCTAAGCAATTACACCTAATTTATCTATAACAAGCCGAAATTGATAAATACATTTTCGAAATGATAAAAGTGGAGTAAATATTAGTATTGTTTCTTAGTACTGTGCCGGGAAATGTTGCTTATCATTCATCGTTTAGCTGCATGTTCTGCCTTAATACGCAGTTCTTCCATTGCTGACATAACTATGACACCTAATGCCCAGAACATGCACCTGAAACAAAATACGACTAAAATTCTACTTTAGAGTTCAAATTAAACTGCTCGTCGGTTAGTATTAAAGGTATCCGTCCTCTAGAGGTTTCTTTTAAATTGACCGTGCCCCGTAAAAAGCGCAGAACATCGTTTTATACACGTCCTCGGCCCCGTCGTCGAACGGGATAAGGAATCTGACCACGAGCCAGGAGATTCCAGCTTCGAATCCTGGCGGGGTCGAAGTATTTTAAAAGGGTTTTGGAAAAAAATAATAAAAAAAAACGTCTTTGTTGCTTTCTGCGTTTCTTTGTTGATCTTTTTGTGTTAGGTTCCGGACAAACGGATATGGATAACGTTCATCCTTAGGAGAGGTGGATTATTCAGCCTGTCACGAGCGTGGGACAAAGAAAAATCTGTGTCCTCGACGGGAATCGAACCCATGACCTTCCGTACACCGGTCGGACGCTCTAACCACCGACCTATTGGGAGACTGGCGGCGAGTGTAGACTGCGGGTACGGTAGTCTCTAATTTTGGCGATGGCGATTGTGGGGCGTGCGAAATACACACGAGCGCGCGCTTCGCTTCTCCGCAAAATTTCGCGCGCGCGTGTGTATTTTGCCCGCCCCACAATCGCCATCGCCAAAATAAGAGACTATTCGCAGTCTGCGGCGAGTGAGGTCATATTTACTAGGTTCTTAGTGACACGCGTCCTGCATACTGCTAGGATCAGCGATGTCGACAGCACCGTGTGTGATAAGAAAAAAAAACAAGGTGATAGATTTTAAGCTGGAAAAGAAATAAGAAAGATGGAATATTCAGTTTGTCGCACTGAATGTTCCACCTTTCTTATTTCTTTCCGATATTAACCCTTTAACCCTGATACCAGAATGCACATTCTCCTTACTGTTCTCCATATAATTTTTATGTCACTAGCTGAGAGAATTTGACTAAATATCAACACAATTTATGTCTAGTGATCATTTCGTTTATCCTCATGACCTGTTCATTTGATCAACATGTGATATTGTAAGGGGAAATTAGAGGCTTGAGACTCTTAGGGTTTAAAGGGTCAAAATTTGCCATCTTTCTTTCTTCACTATCATACAACGTTTAACATTGTTGATTTAATTTGTTATACTTGTTTGGCCGCTATTCTGTGCCCTTCTAAGAGGCATCTCGCTTCTAAAATTTAATTTGGTTTGGATCATTTTTGGGTTATTATAGAAAATGGGCATTTTAAAAGCAAGTAGTTGTTTTAAAGACAAGACAACACGTTATGTATTAGCCAGTTATTTTCGCGCCATTTTCCGCTTTCTCCTTTTCCTCAAAACCGATTTTGTCGGTTTTGACTTGATTCCCTTAGCTAAAATCAATTTATTGCTGCAAAGAAGCGAAATCGTCTATTCTAGAGCTCAACCACCAGTACTGACGTGAGCTTAAGTGTCGGTAGGGGAAAAAGTGAGTCGAAAGTTCGATATGGTAGGGTGGGCAGCTCAACTGTAGAGAACTTCACAATGGAAAGTAGGGTTCAACCGTTTATACTGAAAAGTGTACTTGAAAGACAGGATTGACTGTCTTTCCAACTGTTTGATCGACGTCTTTTTTGTGAACTATTACTTGTCGTAGATTTAGATAACATTTAAAAAACCCTGGAGGCGCAGAAACTTTCGAGATACCCCTAATTATTAACATTTTTCTAGTGAAGCCTTATCCGCAATGTGATATTAGCAACGATTCCAGTACTCAGTCTCATATCGATATTTTTTAATAGAAGCGCGTTCACTGTGAACGTGGCTAAGGCTAATGGCATACTAGTTGATTACATGCTTACCTCGACGAAGTTGATCGCCAGCGATGGTTGGCGATTTTCGCGGGAGCGGGCAAACCGAGGCGATTTCCGGCGATTTTTCAGAAATCGGCGAATTTGATCGCTTGTCGTGGCGATTAAAATTGCTGGCTAAAATCGCGGTCGCAGCAGAAAACACACCTGGCGGCTTTCGACGATCGCCGTGAAGAGCGTATAAATAGCAAAGTGGTCTAGCTGGCCTAAGACCGCAGCAAAAAGCGAATCCACGCGTATGCTCGCGCTTAAACCGAGACTCCTTTGTGATGTCACAACTTTAAATCATGTATCATTTTTATCAGTTAGAATGGTAAAGACTGATATAATGATTTAAAGAGAAGTTAGAGAAGTTACGATGAGATGGGAAGTGTTTCTTTTTCTACTTTCTCAAACTTCAGAAATCATCGCTTTTGAAAAGGGTAAGTAGCTACCAAGAACGCTTTTTAATCGAAGTTTATGTCAGTTTACGTTGTATTTGGGACGCCGGCAAGGAACTCAATCACCCCTTTTTTGTTTTTGTTTTTCTTTTTGCCGTTCAGTATAAGAGTTCCAATAATAAATAGATAAATAAATAAATAAATAAATATATATATATATATATATATATAATGATTCAAAAAGGTTCCAGGCTTCAAAAGTATTTCATCGATTTAATGCGACAGGTCTGTTTCGTATAGTCAATGGATGACCACACTCTTCAGGCAATTTTTATTTAATACTGCTCCTAAAAAGTTGAGCGCTCTCTGAAAACCGTTCCACACAAGAAATTTGAAGTTATATATATATATATATATATATATATATATATATATATATATATATATATATATATATATATATATATATTTAACAATTATTCTACGAGGGCGCGCTGGATATCGAATGATAGATAACCAACGAGGCGCGTAGCGCCGAGTTGGTTATAATCATTTGATATCCAGCAAGCCCGAGTAGAATAATTGTTTTATTAAAAACTTAACCACTATTAAAAAAAAATCAAGAAAGAACGGGAAAAATGAGAAAAGAAATTTAAACGGAACAAGAATCGCTCACATGACTGAACGAAAAAGGCGCGAAAACCTTGCGAAGTGTTGCAGCGTTTCATTGCAAAGCTGAATGAATCAATGAAAACTGCTCGAAAGTGAACAAAGTAGCACAAGTTTTGGAAAGAAATCTTCTAATTATTGGCTCTGAAATATGGTACATGTTTGATTTTTCCTGAAACATTGTTGCATTGTTGTTATCATCGTTCAAAGCGGATTGAAGCTGTACAATTTCACCATATTAGCTGCTGGAGTTGAAACTGAACAAGTTTGTAATCTGTTCGCACAATGGAGCCATCATGTGCGTGTTTCATCGAACTGAAGACAGAACAAATTTGAACTTGAAGAGGTAATTTCCATGCAGCTCAGAAGCAAGATTACTGTAGTGAGGAACATTAGAAGTCACCATCATAGTTTGTTAAATGCAAAGTGCAAAATGCAGTTGTTCTCGGTTTAGAGGTTGCGGACGGAATGGTAAGCTTAGAAACAACATTCAAACAACTGGAAAAGCGATTCAACTCCCTTTACATGGCATCCGATTTCTATCTGAGCATTTGGACCTGTTGGAACACAGAGCTACAACGAGAGCAGGTAAACCAGTGTCAATTTTGCGTGTTAAAGGCGAAAAAAGTCTCGCCCTTCCTTCCTTCTTGGTAGTTTGCCGCTGTATTTTTTTAGTACTTGTTTAAACTGCCTCATGATTTTCGCACCGACTCGCCAGGAATGTGTGATAGTTTTTATTAAATGCTCCTGCCCCATTTCACTGTGTTTTATTTTATGTCTTGTCTTGATATTTTGAAGTGGAAAGCTTTCCTAATAAAACCTACCGTGTTCAATTTCAATAATCGACGTGACGATCGATGAAAGAATTCAAATTAATTGTAAACACGACGCTTAATGCTTAAATTTCTATTTCTACACAGTTTCTTCAAACAGTTTTGACTTGTGTTAGACGACGCTGCTGGTGATGCTTGTTGGTGACGATGTTGGAATTTCCGCTTAATTTAAATTCGCTACCAAGGGATTTTTCTCGTCCATTTTTCTCGTCGGGTTGCTCGCGAGGAAAAAACTTTCAGCTCACTTTGTTGTTGAGTGTTCATTGACCATATTTGTCGCAGCAGGTATATGAGCTGATAGCCTAGCTCCGTTCAGCCAATCAAAATGCTAGAAATCCAATATACCTAGTCCAGTTTTTAATAAATATATATATATATATATATACTCTTATGAAGAATGAAGAAAGAAGAAAGAATTGCCCTGAGCGGGATATGAACCCATGTCCCCCTGGCTCTGGGTGCCATGAAACAAAGCAATTTGACTTGGCATTAAGCCTTGACGCAAATGAATCAATGTCTGGGGAAAATATTACCCCGTAAGCTGGTTAAAGATATCAACATCGAGAGACCGTGCCAAATGGGAGAAAATCCCCCAGATAAGTAATCCACCATAAAATTTGCTTTCCTTGGAATATGTTGAGCGGAAATAAATATATACCTTGAGACGGACCACTCCTGTCAGGTTCTTGATAATTAGAATCTAAAGAAAGAGATTCAATACCTCCCATGTTGCCAATGAAAGCAACAGCTGAAGAACTATCTAGCTTTAGTAACTGACAAGAACAACATGTCGGTTAGACACAAAGGCTTGCAAAACCTACAAGGCAGCAAGTAACTCCAAATAATTTATATCTTTTAGAGCTTCCAATGTTGGCCAATGACCATTCGCAGACTGGCCATTGCAAAAGGCTCCCCAGCCAGCTAAGCTGGCATCACATTCAATGCAAATATCAATTGCCAAGGTCAATTTCCCAAAAAGCGACCATTAAATTTAGAAAGATTGTTAACAGTCCAGTGTAAATCTGATTTTGCCTGAAGGCTAAGTGATATAGGCTGATCAAAATCTAGATTCTCAGACAATGTCTGAGATTTACACGTATCAATGGATCTATAATACTACAAATGACTTTTCAAACAGCTCGAAAAGCTGACACAAGAAGACCAATAACATGTGCTGCCTCTCTAACAGAAGGAATCTTCTTCGAGGCAAAATTAAAATAGGCTTTTTTGAGACAATTTCCTCCAATTTGTCTTCAGGAAGCAAACGCTTCATGGAAACTGAATCAATAATAAAACTAAGGAGACAAATCCCTGTAACAGGCTTAAGCTGAGATGTGGTATCATTAATCACAAAAAAACCTAAGCTCTCCAGTAACTTTCGTAATAAAGAGAGCTCTTCTACACACTCTTGAAAAGAGCGTGCAACAAGTAAGATGTCATCTGAAGAAAATGACAATCCCAAGACCTTTTAATCTCAGGTATGAAACAATAGGTCTAAACATTTTTGGTAAAAAGGTAAGCAGGTAAACTAATATCTCTGCTTTCTACAAGTAAAATGGAAATAGGGACACTAAAATAAGCATCCTTTAGATCCAAAGAGATCCTGTAATCCCCTGGAGAAACAAAATTGATAGCCATCTGAATATTTTCCATCTTAAAATGAGTTCTTTGCACAAAATGGAACAAAGGTTTCAAATTGTTCACTGGACATAACTCACCAGTGAGTCTTCTCAGGTATCAGGAAATGTTTGAAATGAATTCTCCTTTGCTAAAGAGTTGGTAATCTGCTCATCAACAAGCTAATTTACCCCTTCGCTGAAGGGGGGTGGTGTGGGTAATACAGACTGAACAAGAAAAGAAATAAATTAAAAATGATATCTTGAAAACAGTGTCCAGAACCCAAGGATCACTGGTGATTTTGCACCCGTTTTCAAGGTTATGCGGAAAATTACCAGCATAAACATGAGGATGAGAAGTAACATGAGCCCTGTGACCTCTAAAAAAGGGCTTCCCGGCACACTAAGAACACTTGAAATTGCCACGATTGTTCTTAGAATCGGTGATACGTCTTACAAAACTGAAGCGTACCATTGTTTTAGCAATTTCATTAACCTCCCCAATGTGTTTGGAAAGTTCAGAGATCTCCAATGAGATAAGTTGAAACAGAACTGGATTTGCTACAGACTGATAAGCTATTGCAATATCTGGCTTCGAAAAATTCCTCTCTCTTCAAGGAGGCCAGGAGGCGTGACCCACAAAGGTGATTGCAACACCTATCACAGCTAGTATATTAGACGGCTGTAACATATTATTGTCCATTTGGGCCTTCAATACAGAATCGAAGAGCTACACCATTGGTTGAGCTGACTTATTAAACTAGGTTCTACTGAACTTCCTGTAGACCAAGATCCTCTTTCTTGGTATTTCTTGGAAGGTCGTGTCAAAGTTCAAGATTAACCTTGGCAACACACAAGAACGTACAATTTTGTGCGCTCTTGTATTTATCGCGCAATTCTCTCAACCTTGACTCCGGTGGCTTAATAAGTATCGTTCACCAGTTGAGCAATAACATCGGCCACATTAAATCCAAAGGTCTCCTTCTCCTCAAAAAATTGAGGGTACAAATTCGCTTGAGTCAAGCTTGTCTTCACCTTCAGCTGCGGATGTGGGTACTGAAGTTTGCTCAGCCGTAATAACCACCATTGGGTCAAAAACACCCGCATGAGACGATGCAGAATCGGCTGAACTAGCTTTGCTAGTGATATTTCCCGATTCGGGAAGAGATGCAGCACCGCTGAGGCCAGCAAATTTCTCTTTTAGAGAATTCAAACACTGCATCTGAAATATCAGCGACTTCGCTGTCGGTATCGGTTGCTTCAACCGTTGAGGAGTCACCGATTCGGTTCTCCTGCAAAGAAATCTTGTCCGTGGAGGACGACATGGTTCGCACCACGTGGAAACTGTAGTTGACAGAATAGCTAGCACTCGCTGACGCTCTAGACAGGCTGAGAAGAAACTTCGGGGTCTCTGTAAACACGGACAAAAACGATTAAACAGAGTAAAAGGGGAAACAGCAGAAATGCTAAACCACAAACAACATAAAATCAAAGCAAAGTACTCACCGACCTGAAAGCACGAAAGGAACAACTGTTTGTTTGTGTCCTCTCCTGGGATTATATACCATGCAGTGATTTGCATTTGAATGGCTTTGAAGTGTGACTGCTGACCTGTTAGATGCTAAGGAAGTATGCATAATTATCCCATAATGTGGAGCATATCGAAAGAGAATCATTATTACCATGCAACCATGACCTGCATTAAACACCGAAATCCTGGTTTTAAAACAGAATTGCACCTTACAGGCGTTGCTGGAAGGTTGGAAGGCGAACTTGTTCTTACAAATGAACTGTGGCGGGAGCTTTGGGAAAGGTTTGGGCAAGCAATATTTTACTAGTTTTTGAGCATCATCAAACCAAACAAAATTGAAAACACAGTGAAATATACAGCGTGACAATACAACCTCTTAGGACGAGTTGTTTTATTGCCTAACGAAACAATAGATGAATGACACAAACAATGTCGCTATCCCTAAAAACAACAGTGGATGTGCTTTCAATCGTCAATCAAAATAGAGGTTTCTGAAAGCTTCGTGACCACTTGGGGCACAGTTGTTATTGTTAAAAAGAGAAATTTTTGTTCACGTTTACTGTTTTTGTGTATTGTACAAATCCGTTGCCGCTGACAGCTGTGAAAGAAAAAAAAAAACTTGCCAATCTTTTGACCAGTTTTGAGCCCACGGAACATAAGTTATTTTTAAAGCAAAATAATGAAAGGACAGGGGGCATTTGTTCAATATTTTTATTGGATTCCGAAGATTCCTGCCACGGGATATTAAATAAGAAGGGCGTTTATTCAATAACGTCGCTGCCTTTTTTTTTTTTATTTTTTTTATGTTCTCGCCTGGGGCCAGAACATGAACAAAGGTCCCCCCCCCCCTCCCCTCACGAGCCGTTAATTAATTTTAAATATTTATTTAATTTTCCGTTTCTTTTTTTAAAATCCAATATGGATTTTAAAAAATATGATAATATTTTATCATAATAGTTATTCCGAGGATTCCGGGATTCCGGGGATTCCGGCATTCCTTGTTTTCCAACTTACCGCTTTCAACGGCAAATTACGGAAAACCACAGACACGGGCCCAAGATAATAATCAGTTTTAAATTAAATGATTGTTCGTGTTTTTAAAATGCCGTAACTGCGCAACCGTTTAATTCTTCTTTTATCTTAATTCCCTCTCTCTCCCTCTCTTTAAAACATTCCTTTGCATGTTTTTGCAAAATATGAAACTGCATATAAGCACTGATCAGCACATTTTTATTCGCGTGAACTACGCGGATCTATTTTAAGGTTCCGTTGTTTTTAAATTACTGAGGTTTAAGTATATAATTACATCGGATAACCTCCTACGCGTGGGTGGGAATGAATGAATTACGGATATGCGGTCTACAACGACAGCCAAAATCTAGCAATTGTGACAATGAATTTAAGAAGAAAAGTTTGACGTTAAAAAGCAGCTCGCCAGCATAGCTTTCAACGGCAATTTACGGGAAACCACAGACACGAGCCCAAGATAATAACCAGTTTTAATGTTTGTTCGTGTCTAAAAGCTGTAACTGTTTAATCCAACCGTTTAATTCTTCTTTTACCCTTCTTCTTTTACCCTTCTTCAGCACATTTGTATTCGCGTGAACTGCGCGGATCTATTTTAAGGTTCCATTGTTTAATTACTGAATTAGCCGGTCAGTATATAATTACATGGCTCAATTACATGGCTTCTTGTGTAAGAAGTTAAAAACTTTGCTGAACGTTTTCGATCATAAAAGTGTCACCATCATCAATACTCTGGTGATGATACTTTATGTTAAAAAAACGCTCAGCATTTTTAAAACTTTTTGAACAATTTTTTACCAAAATCTTTAAACATTTTTATTTGGCGAATATGTCTATATGGCACAACGTTTCCCTAAACGGAAATCATCCCGTTTACTGCATGGACGTGACAACAGAATAAAGGAAACAAGAGAAATGCGATTACTCAAAATGGGTAAAACTTGTGGGAATCAAAATGGTTTGCTTTAATATATTAGCTATTCAACCATATACTGTTATTCATAAATTGGAATAAATAATGTGCTGAATATTCATGAAAAGAATGCATCTCAATTGAAAGCTCTGTGACGTGTTACGAGGGAAACGCAGCTAGCTTTCCGGACGAGAAATACTTTTCAAGACAACCAGATTCTTTCATAGTGTCTTTCCGGGTTCCATGATCCTATCAAAGAACAAAGCAGTGTTCGAGCGCAAAATACGAATTATCCTACAACCAATTGCAACAGCTTTCATTTTCCCTTAACCGCCTCGAATTTATATTGCATTTTAAAATAATTCCCCGAAAGATCTGGGGCTTTGCAGAAGTGGTACATTAAAGCCCTTAAGCCGACCTATACCGTATAGTAAACGTGTGTAGTTTGACCCAACATTACTTACGTTAGCAATTGACGCATCCCGGTCCGGGCGAGGCTGACTGTTTTTGTGATGACTCATTTCAAATTAACACATCATGCCTGGCTGACTTTCTTGCCAAAATAAATGTTCTTGACGGCAGTCTGAGGGACAAAGTATTTTCGTCTCCTAAATACACCCAAATCGGCCAGAGATGAGCATAAAGGCATTTACGATCTTTGTCATCGCCATAAGCAAACAAATCATGGCTTATTCAGAAGGTACTGTAAACGTATTTATTAATTTGTGTTTGTCTGTGATGCATCGATAACAAGGATTCAGAAGTTGGCAGTGCAAATAGGTTGTAAAGTTTTTTGCAGCATCATGCATGTATCACTATGTATGACCGACTATTACAACTAACCCATCGCGATTGGCCACGTACATGTCTCTCCAATGCATGAAATACCTACAATTATAGCATATATTCATGCCGTATTAAAAATGACAATTTTTGTCAGCATGGTCTAATTTTCAAAGACAAATGTAATGGTATCCAGACATTTCGTATATACGAGTTGTTTGCGTTAACATTGCACGTTCCTGAGTTTCCGAGAGTGTTGTGGTTATACATTTGTCAGTCATCGGTGTTTATAGGAGATTGTTTCCTTCTCGTCGATTCAACCTAAACATCAGATGCCGGCATAAATTAATTAAGAAGAGGAAGAACAAATATAGCTCAGGTTTGTCACAATTGAAAGATTTTGCCATTCATGGGGTTTAAAGTGGTGTAACGAGCATTCTGTCTTTTCACCAGATTAATGTTTATCGATACCTTGTCGAGGGTCATTGAATATTTGCCAGAATTATTGCATTTTTGGAATTTTACTCCCAGAGCAACGTTCATCAAATTTTACCACCATAATGATGCATAGGATGCAATATACGAATACAATACTTTGGATTTATCAACTGATTTGATAAGGTAAATTGGCAACCGTTAAGAGATTGAAAGCTGACGTATCGAACGTTAGCACTTCGTCAGAGCAAATCCATAAGTGCCTGGCTGAACAAGTTATTAGCCATTATTCTTTGATGTGCGGCCAAAACGTTTCTCTGAACTACGGCAACCACTATTATGGCCTAAAATAAACGTCAACCAGTAAGGCTGATTTCTTTCGAGCTTGGTGAGAATCTTTTTGTTCTCTTCATTTTCTCTTTCTTTTGTTCAATGAAAATGGCAAAACGTTTGTTAAAACGATCAGGAAGATAATTAGCGAGGAACTACAGGAGGTATTTAGTTTCGGCTTCTTCTATCTTCCGCGCTGTGGTTTTATTAAGTTTGCGCATCCTAAATAAGGCACCGTTCGTTAATTATGGCTAAGAGGGGGCCGGTGGTCAGAAGGGGGGGGGGGGGGGGACATTTTTGCTAAGCATTCGAAAATGAGGGGTGCATTTTTCGTTTCCGCAAAAAAAAAAAATGGGGGTACATTGCTAGTTTTCCTATTATTAGTAATTTTTCTGCTTATGGAACGCTTTGACCTTCAAAAATCAAGAGTTCACGAGAGTTTGGTATACGAGCTCCTAGGGCCAACAGTGCATCTTCTCGTGGCAACTGTTGTTGGTATTTTCTCAAAACACTCTCACCTTTGATGCTTCTCTGCTTTTAGGTCGTTTTGCAGCCCAGGTGATGTTTATAACATGCTCTGTGTTAGGAAATTTTCGCTAGGTCAGTTTCTGCCCGGACACCTAACTTTTGCTCGAATTCTGCTCGGTACCCAAAAAAATGTCGGCCCTTCCGGCCTCATGTAATTTCGAAAATATGGAAGGGAGCCCGAGCATAACCCCTAATACTAATAGATATTCATTTTGCTTAGCAAAATAGTAATTCATCTTAGTTTGTGAGCACGTTTAGGCTAATGATCACATTAATCACAAGGTATTTTCCATTTGCTTTGTATTTAGTTTTCAATGTTTCTTACAACGTAACTGTTATGCATATCATTAGTGTTACTGATTTTCCGTTATTCTGCGAAAATGCCTTATTCTGTCGGCAGAATGCTTGCCTTAAATATAGCTAATTCTGCTCGAAATTCTGCCGGTAGAAATTATCCAAGCTTATCGGTAACCATATAATAATAAACTCCCAGGCGTTATTCTCTGCCTGGACGAGTGAACTGGCATTGAGGAAGCCTCAGATCAAACTGGGGGAGGGAGGGGGAGGGAAGGTACAGATTTTGGACAGCACATAAGACGGGAGGGTAAGTTTTTTGTAACTACGCAATATTGGGGGTATGTTTTTCACTGTGCCTTTTGTAGAAATAAACACCGCCCATCCCCCCTTAGCCAAAATTAACGAACAGTCTCTAAAGCTAACGTGACTTCAAACCTCAGATCTCACAAGCGAGATACTCGTGTAATTTATTACAGTTTAAATAGCCACCTTGCAAAGTACGTTTTTCTCAGATGGAAAAGAGCAGAAATTGGGTTATTCTGCTGGAAAACTACGCACGACCCAGTAACAGAACATTTTAAACACAGCAAAAACAAACCTTTTTCCCTTTATAGACAAGGATCATTGAAAAGTGCGACCTTCCAATTCTTACTTAATTTATGAAGTCAATAATTTAACTCACCTGATGTGCCGGTAAACTTCTTGCCATATTGCAACAGGTCCCGGATGTGGAGCTCTCCTCACAGATGACATCATTAAGAGAACAATTGAAGTATCCGGATCGTTTAACTCGAGTGTAGATGAAAGCCATGTGTTGCTAAACAGTTCAAATGCTTGGTGCTCAGGCGTCTTGAATACATTCCAATATTTGAGAATCTTTTTTGGTAAGAAAGCTGAAGCAGGTCATCTAGCGAAGCTTGAATTTAATGCTCTGTAAGGGTCATAGGTAGGGTGTGTTATTACGATGTGCGATCGTGCGAGTGGCGGATGTGGGGCTATAACACCCCACTCACATTTTTATGGTTGTGCCTCCCCTGGGTTTCTCAATTAACCAGAAAAAACAAAGCCAGCGTCATCTCTGTGGCCCCTCTTTTCTGTTTCAAGGGAAGGCGGATGTCCCTGTTAAAGAATCGCATAATAGTCCCCTTAACCTATCGCCTTACAAAAAGATTGGGTCCCCCGGTTTCAATTATAAGTTGTTACATGTAATAGATAGACTGGGTACATGATGGACTTAGTGTTTCGTGTTTTCAACTGTTAGTGGAAGGTGTGCATATGTCCGCTGTTTTCGTCACATATCCGGAATTATATTCTTAAGGGTTTAAAGAAATGTGAGGACACCATTTCTTATTTGCTTCTGAGTGTATAATCCCAACGATGGTTTGTAATATTTTACACAAGTTTATTTATATTAGCTGCTCTGTTTTGGGATATTTGCAGATAAGCCGGCTACAATTTCTGGATTTGAGATTCAAGGACGAAGTTCAAGCAACCAGTATCTAACGCAGTTCAAAGTGGGATATATTGCGAACAGTAACTCCAACTTGCAGTATTACCCAACTCAAAGCAGCCCTGAGGTTTGTATAGTTTGAGCGATTGCACCATAGAAAAAACCCTTAACTCTGCGTTGTGAAGGACTTGTGGTCAAGGAATAATTACTTGACCACCAGTAATTATTACAAGTAATTGTTACTTGGGATAAGCTTTCAGCTTCGTAGAAAAAGAATATTCTCTCTCTCTCTCTCTCTCTCTCTCTCTCTCTCTCTCTCTCTCTCTCTCTCTCTCTCTCTCTCTCTCTCTCTCTCTCTCTCTCTCTCCGCTATCCAGGTGAACAAAAGAGAATAATCAACCATTAACAAAACCTAAACAAATGCCCCTCCCCCCCCCCCAAAAAAAAAGAAAATTCTATACAAAAGGACAGGTAACACTCCGAGTTGCTCTGAGTTGATTAAAATACTTAAATTACCCTACTTCGAATCAAAAAGCAACTTTCGGGTGGTTGGGTTTACCATAGGGCTTGTGTCCGCAGAACCACATACAAATCAGTGTTTAAACCTAAATTTAAATTCGTGGTTAAAACGAATGTCAACGAACTGCAAAGCCCCAAAGCCCAAAAGCGAACCCCGAAATTAGTGATAAAAAAAGTTTGCAAGCGCTAACGAGGTTCGATAATTTTTGGCACGCAGAAGATTTTGGTTCATTCGTTTTGCCACAGTTGCAAGCCGCGTCCCACCCCCCCCCCCCCCCCCAAAAAAAAAATATGAGAGGATGAGAATAAAAGGTGGCGGTCATTGCAAGATTAGTACGCCGCCGTATCACAAGGTGAGAGGAATTCTGAACTTAAGTTTTTTTTCGGTTTCTTTTTTTTTTCAGATATTCCAAATGACGCCTTCATCCGGAGATGAAATTATACGGTTCCAAATAAATGAAACCCAGATGAAAATGGTGATCTTTTATCCTTCTCAATGGAATGAACGTATTTGCATGCGCGTTGAGCTCTACGGGTGTGTTCCAGGTATGCTATCTATCCCTGAGGGGCTCTTCCCCTGCCGTTTTAATATTTTTAGCATTTTTACATTCTTGGGAATTTGATTATATATAGGTTTATTGTTTTTAGATACAGTATGTACAACAATTTTTAACTCAACTGTTTTGTTAAGTTTGTTGTGGGTAAAGTAGTAAACGCACGTGTTTCTCGTAAGCCGGCTGGTATTGGTAGAACGTCGTGGGGAAATAAATTTGTTGTTGCCGCTCTTTTCTTATAGGATCTTAGTGGTCGCATGCATAGTTTGAATGTCGAAGTTTCAATACGAAGAAGGGTGATTCGGATCTTGCTTCTATAAAAAACAATAGATACATTTTTTAAGACATGAAATTCACATCTTCACTACTTAATCTTTCCTCCCACACGGTCTTGTCACTATTAATTGGTCCAGGGAACCATTAAAGAAACGCCACAAAATGCTTGAGGGTTAGGGATAACGTTGTGCTGATTTACCTGTAGCCATAGGCCGATAAAAGTTGATAGAAGTACTGGAAAGTGTCGGTGAATAACAGCAACCTCATAGTTTGAACAATTGACTCTTTCTTCAATTGATCACGACCGGAACAAGGCAAAAGTGAAAGGGCTCATCTCCCATAGTCGCGCGACCGATGATACCTGGTGCAAAGTCATTAATGATAAGCCAAAGGTAGCAGGGTTCATTGATTTACCGTAATGTATACTAGGGGTTGTGCTAGGTGAAAGGTGGCATATTTATAAATGAAAAAAATTATGTACAGATTAGCTTGTTGACCAATGCGAATTAGAATCACCTTTTGTGCATTCAGTTTTGTCTTTGGTGATCTTTATAGTTTAACGCTATTTGAAATGGACTTTGTTTTGGTCTTCTGGCATTGGAGTGTTGGGGGGAGGATTCCACCCCCTCCTTTACCTAAAGAATGTTAAAGAAACGCTACCTTTTGATTCTGACTGTAATGTTTTACCATAGTGGATGGAGTTTATACACCCTGGTCAGAATGGAGTTATTGTTCCAACTCATGCGGTAATGGAACCAAGGTTCGTTACAGGACATGTTCTAATCCTGCTCCAGCTAATAACGGTCAAGATTGCACTGGCGATCAAATCCAGACGGAAGGGTGTATCGGAATGTCGTGTCCAGGTACGTTTCCAACAAACCGATAGTCATTACAGTAACAACCAGTTAGAAAGCAGAAAGCCGTCTCATACTCTGGGGCACGTAATTAGAATATTTAATCAGTTTCCAGGTATTTTAGATGTGTTGAATGGAACTAGTGCTCTAAGTTCGAATGCACCTGGTGTACAGTCAATATAGCTTCGGCTGCTTCTCGGTAATCCCCATAGAGCTCTTTTGTTACTAAAATATGACAAATACAGATTGGTTCAGAATGCTTTGATTTGATTTGATCAAATTAAAAAAAGTCTTGTATTATTACAAAGCGTTAAGTCTTACAGCCTTTTTCAACGTCATTCGTGGATGATTCTTTTGCTTTAAAGACTGTTATACTCAGTTGTAAAGTGCATTTGAAGATGCATATTGCAGAAAAAAAATGCGCTATGTAAATCTCATATTACTCTTAAATTAAATTAACTGCTCTAGCATTCCACGAGCGTGCGTTGGATATGAGGTTGTGATCGATCGATCGATCGATCGATCAACAACCAGCCAACCAAGAAATAAATAAATAAAATAATGATCATTCTTATGAAAGAAAAAGAGCTGTGTTATTCGCCAATAACCTGAGACTGCAGGCAGTAAACCAGTAGGAAAGCTAAAGAGATCAACAACCGAAACTGAGAATGTAACAAAAACGATAACCTGCTACGCGAGTGTGTGCATTTACTCTTTACAGTTCATTCTGATAAGCATTTTTTTAACAGTCGACGGTGGATTCTCTGAATGGTCAAACTGGACCACATGCAGTGCTACGTGTGGGACTGGATTCCAATTGCGCACTCGATCATGCACAAACCCTCTCCCAGAGCATGGCGGGAGATCCTGTGAGGGAAAGTCAGCAGAAGGTCGGAAATGCAAGCTAAGAGATTGTCAAGGTGCACTTTGTAGTTGCTTTATTCACATTAATAAGTGAAAGCACAATACGTAGGTATAATGTATAATACACCTTGTTGAAGGTTCCTTAAAAGCTCCACTGAAAGATGACGACCTTTCAGGCTTTCGGTTTTAGCAACCTCTGCCTTACGCTAGTTAGGAGGATTCTTTATCTTTGGGCCATGAGGTAACTCAAGGGTGAGATAGAAGTAGGGGAGGAGGGGGTGGATTTTAAAAGTGTACCGTATATGGGTCAATTAATCTGAATATAATCTTTCTAGTTTCTGTAGTTTACAATGTTTTTCTTAATTTCTGCAGTTGATAATGTTAATGCCAGTTCGAGGAAGTCAGACGACGAGAAGGACTCAAATAAATACTGTAAGCTAAAGGCATTTGACACCATTATTCATTTATTTACTGTTCTTATTAGTTGTTGTATTTATCTGTTTATATATTTGTCTGGTTATCTTAAGCTGGGCTTGTTTGATTCATAAGCGTACAGTTGCGTATCTTGACGTGCGATTTTTGTTTTGCTTTTTTTGTTTTTAAGATACACACACACAAAAAAAGAAAAGAAAGAAACAAATGGCAAAAAATTGCACAGGCAAATAAGACAATTATAATTGGCCGCAAATAGATCCACTATGAATCCACCCACAATTACAAAATATTCTGTTATATTCAAGCGATCAACATTAACATCAATTTCACTTTAACTTTTTGTTTTCTTTACTCCAGTTATCCCGATGCTTGTGCTGGCTGTGGGTTTTGCGCTGTTCATTTTCATCACTGTGGGTGTTTGCTGCCTCATGAACAAGTAATTTCAACAGGAGAGGTGAATATGATGTCCGTTTCATTTGACTCTTGCTTCACCCGGTCGGGTAGGGGGAAATTACTGCCGTATATAAGGTATACCGTATTTGATTGCATAAGCGCCCCAGTCTCTCGAATAAGCATCCCCTTCGATTAATCGCCTCTCTTGAACACGAAATTTGAAATAAGCACCCGGGGAGCTTATTCGATCAAATACGGTATGTGCATGAGCCACCGCAAACGAAAACGGGCAAACATCTTGGACCTTTTGGTCTGATATTGGTCATGTGTTGCCTGCTATTTTAAAGACTTGCGGGTGACTTTTTGCCAAACGACGCTTGTGCAAAAAATCTTCCGCCTTATAGGCATTTGCTGCCCCAAACGTTAGGAATTTTGAGTCCTTTTTTTTTTCCCTGAAAACTGGTAACTAATTGGCCATTTGGAAATTTCTATTTGGTGCTTTGCTTGCTATTCCGAAATATCATATAGATTTTTGCCATAATATCAACCCCTTTACTTACTTAGCACTCAGTTCTCTCCGCGCCACGAGTCTCCAATTAGCCCCGTCTTGTGCCGTGCCCCTAACTTCGGTCCAGCTGGACCACCCCCGCTGGGCTTTCCGTCCATCTCATGCTTTTGCCCAGTGGCGTCATGGTGTATCCAGCTGTTCCACTGTCCACGGCCAAAGCTTCGCCATTGCTAATTAGACTTACGGGCGTAGTGGCGCCCGTGATTTGAGAAGTTGCAGTTTCTCTAATCTGCTGCTTTCCGGGGGGCAGGTGATTGGCCTACCGCCCAACCCCCATGACCTGGAGGGCCGGTGGTTTTCTGTCGGGGTTTTCCTTCCCTTAGGGTTTTATTCTGGAGGGCCGGTGGTTTTCTGTCGGGGTTTTCCTTCCCTTAGGGTTTTATTCGGCTCCCCAGCCCGACCAGTCTAGGCTGCGCTCCCCCCCCCCCCCACCCCGCTCCCCTAAAGGGGAGGGTCCAGATCTAGTCGTACTATAGCGCGGTCACTCGTTCCCGTGACGCGTTTGCGACGGTCTAAGCCGTGCCCACCCTTCCCCATGTCCCCACAGGAACACCCCATTAACGTGGCGAGGAGGTGCGACTACGGAATTCACCCCGCTCCCGGGATTCCCGGGAACAAGCGCTCTTAAGCAGGGCATCAACCCCTTTGCGTGGCTTCCAAAGTTGCCCAGACTGCACACCTGAATGCACCGTTTCAAGGGGTATGTTTTGCCTGGTAGTCTAAAATAGGATTTACTCTTTTGCCATCAGATTCTGAACTAAAAAAGAGCTTCTTTTCTTTCAGGACCAGTTCGTCATGCGTAGAATTGCGAACCATGCAGGGTTTTTAAATGAAAAAACAATGTCAACGTTTAGGAATGCTATAAGCTGCTTAAGATTGTAAAAAAAATGAAATGCATATTGCAGTAGATTAACTGGCTAAAGAAAAAGTTTGTAGGCAGTTGTGTTTGCTGTCATGTATTTTTTCTAATTACAGGTAAATTGTCAGTTTTGTTCAGTTTTATTCCTTCAAAGACGACAAAGAATAAAAGCCTTTTTTAAATAGATATCTTTAGTTTCAGCAGTTCTTTTTTTTTTTTACTTCTGGACAAAATTTTCACCCTTTTAGACCGTGGGTGACAGTGGAATCTACCCACAAGTACTTTGAAGGTTTTTATTTTTTCTAATGTGCAAGCAAAAGCACCAAACTTGATGACTTTTTCTCAAAATTTATCAGGAAACAACATTGGTATTACGTTTCACTGTCCGTAAAATTTAATATTGGAAACAACAATTGGCAACCACAATTTGACTGGTAGCTTTTTTAAGCATTTTGAATTTCCCTGTTCTTAAAGAGGGATGATAACTTTCTTATAGTTTTGGGGTCTTGAAAAATCAAGAAAACCAAGATGGCGGCGATACAGGATGGCCGCTTTTGGAAATCATGTCACCTCATCACCGCATGTTGAGAAAACAGTTTGGATATGGGATGTAACCTCGTGGGCGTAGTCTTGATATATTCTCATAGTTAAGAAGGGAGAAGAGAATTCTAGTGACAAGCTAGATGACAATGTCTTTCCAAGATGTTCGTGAACAACCACATCCTCACTGCTAATCAAGCGTTCGAGTTGTAGACTAGTTCACCCGTGGCCCCGTGGCCCAACGGATAAGGCATCTGACTACGAATCAGGGGATTCCAGGTTCGAATCCTGGCGGGGTCGTTTGTTTATTTTATATTTTAATTTCTCTTAGTCAAAGCTCTGCAGCTAATTCTATCTTTGAGGTTGAAGAAAAAAAACTAAAGTTAAAGAGAAATACCATCTGATGGTGTTGTTTGTCTGTGAAGTGCTTGTGTTTTTGGTTATTTTATTATAACTTTGCCTTTTGCAAAAGGAAGTTTTGGAATCCTTTTTTTTAGCATTTGTTCCACTGGGAATAGGTACACATACTCTTACATGGTACTATAATCTTAATGATAACTCAAACTTCTCACTCTCAGCCTCAACAAGTTGAATACCTGCTACGATAATCTAACTTCGGATAACTGACTTAAATGTTCATTACTCAAACTCACTAATAATTCATGACATTATAAGCCAACCAGAGCGCCCCATTCGGGTCAGGTGGATGAGATTGAAACTCAATGAAACACCAGTTGAAAATCACTAGTGTTTCCTCACGTTTTCATCACTAGTGATAAAATTGTTCTTAATCTGCATATTCATATATTACTCAAACACAGCTTAACATGAATCATTAATTTTTAATAAACAATGACCAGGAAAAACATTTCAAATTACAAACTGACAAACTGAAGTCATTTGAGCGTCAATGCGTCCATCTCTGTTATGGGCTGAGTAAGCGGCTGAACTTTGTGCAATTCATACTCTTTAAAAACTCCACCAACTTCGAGTATTGGAGACTTGACACTTCGCACTCGTTGCCAATCCTCAAAAAGGCCTACTGCCAACTTATTTTTATATCTGGTAGACTTCGGTACTGCTCTCTCTACGCAAAGTTCTTCTTCCTCGATTGTTTTCGGGCAGCGAAACCTTCCTTCGGCCATGGCAAAAACAATATGTAAATCACTTCAAGTTCACAACGCTTTTGGAATACAAATTTGGTGCAACGCAAAACTATTGGATAATTAAAAACAAAAGCTCACAAATACAATGAATGCCGACTGAATACAACAAATCACACATACAAGGCATTTTAAAGAAAAATGGGAAAAAGTACAGCACTGCATAATTTTGTATTGTTTCTTTAGAGAAGTCATTTCAAAAACTCGTGCATCGTGTTTCATCACGATTTCCAAACACTCGAAAACAATAAAAGCACTCGGTCGAAGCGGTCTCGTGCTTTCATCTGTTTTCTCGTGTTTGGAAATCGTGATGAAACACTCGCACTCGTTCTTGAAATAGTACTTCTCGAGCAGATTCGTGTTATCCCTTACATTCCCGTTGCAGTGATCTAACCATGCTCTGTTATCCATAAACCGGTATGAGGTTAGTTCTGAAAAGTCCTAAAAATAAGGTAAGCGTGCCTTTAAGGCGAAATCTTTCCCGGTGCTATGATCCTTCCGCAAATCTCCACACTTGAGGTTGCTCTAGACCTTGGCGAGTGTTCTTCGGGGAAAAATTGCACGGGCGCCATTTTAAAATAAAACCCAGTAAACTGTATATCTTTGGTATTTTTAATGAATATAGATTTCGGCAAAGGAAGCCAGCCCTTTCGCTCACGTGTATTCTCCCGTCTGGCAAACCGGTGTACTTTGACTAGCCATTGCTAACGTTAACAAGGGCGGTTTTGTTATAATAATGAATTTTCAAACATACACATATGCTTGAATAAGAGGGGCTCGATGGAGTTAACCTTCAACCGTCCGGAATGGCATAAAAGTTTGCCGTCAGCCATCAAAAAGGGTAATTTTATTGTCAGCCGTCAACAAAAGCTGTTTTTAGTCGTCAAACGGTCTCAAAGCAACTATTTCCAGTCGTTCAGCAGCTCCTCTAACTCTCAAATAGCCAATCAGTTTGCGCATCATTATAGGTGGGGTTGAATGGCACAACTTTAGGAATTTTTATATAGTGTAAGCAAACTTTGACTTGCTATATAGAGAATGATAACTCGCGAAAATAAAAATACCCCTTAAAACCAATAGTAGACATCAATTTTAAGATCGTCGAAGTAAGTAACTTTGGCATAACCGTCAACCGTCAAATAGTTTTAATATAACTGTCAACCGTCAAAAATCTATATTATTAGCCGTGAACCGTCAAGACTTAACTCCTCCCATTGAGACCTCGATTAAATGTTTTGGCGAAGTATTTAATAATTTGCAATGTTTTTCACATCCTGAATATATCTAAGCCGGCCAGAGAGGAGCGTAAAGGCGTTTATGTTCCTGATCGTTACCATAACCATGCAAGTCATGGGTTATCCACTATTTACAATTATTTTTTTTTTTCAAGGACAAATCGATGACAACGACTCAAAAGGCGGTAACGCGAAAAGCTAAAAAACAAAAAACAAAACAAAACAATTGTTTGGGTCGCGAGACCAAAGGGGTACGCGGGTCGCGAGTCCAAAAGGGCCTACGCCAACTGCTTCTTATGGCCGTTTTAGTACGGCTAACGGTTATCCCCACTGAGAGCCTCTTGCAATGGCATACCTTTTTGCAGCGTTTTCACAACTCAAGCCCTATCTTCTATCTAAGCAATTACATCTAATTTATCTATAGCAAGGCGAAATTGATAAATACATTTTCGAAATGATAAGCGTGGAGTAAGTATTAATATTGTTTCTTAGTATTGTGCCGGAAAATGTTGCTTATCATTCCTCGTTTAGCTGCAAGTTCTGTCTTAATACGCAGTTTTTCATTGATGACGTCGACATAACTATGACACCTAATGTCCAGAACATGCACCTGAAACAAAACAAAATGAAGGTTTAACTTTCGAACGAACAAACGTATTTATGCCCTCACCGTGGTATGGGAGGTTGAGGCCTAGGGTCATGGGACTTGAACTGCTAGTTTTTGGACATCGCACAGCGTCATTCCATGGGGAAACGTGGTTGGTTTGCAATTATCGCACTATTTCAAGTAAAGAATTCGATCATTTCATTCATTTTTTCTCCTAAAACAACTTGTTTGTAAAACGAATAAAACAATGTGTTTATGTCGTTCGTTATTTTTAGAGGTATATAAAATAGACATTTTACCTGATTAGTTTCAAACCTGAGGATGTACAGTCAACTCTTGCCTCTCGGACACCTTGCTATTACGGACACCCCCTAGGCGCTAAAGTCCCATAGAATAAGAATTACTGAAAACAGCTCCTGCTATCACGGACTCGTTCTTAGTTACGGACACTAAATCTTGCTTCCGATGGTGTCCGTTTTAACGACAGTTGACTGTATTCGAAGATAATTGCATAACTTCACTTCTTAACCCACTTTTCAGAGAGGGTGAATGTATTACTATGCAAAATGACTCTTCATACTCTGCCAATAAAAATGTGCATTGAAGTTTACATTCAGATACTTGCTCTTTCAACGTACTGACCGAGAATTAAAAGTATGTCTCCTCCACTATGTCTCCTCCAGAGATCGCAGTTGAATTGCCAATAGAGTGAATCGTTGATAACTTTGTTTGTGTCCCTCGATGACATTTCCTGTCGTTTTCTTTCGTCATCTCCGTTCCGCTTTCATTCTCATGTTCACCTTCTTCAAGACTAATATCTATGGCTCCACTGTCTTTCACAGCGCCAAATAATGTGGGCATTTCAATTTCTCCAGGTTGTATTTGGTTATCTATGGCGTTCTTTCCGACCAAATCATTCATTTCTCCGGGCAATTCGGTGAGGGGGAGAAGTAAAGCGAGACAACAAGAGACGGACCAACGTGGATTTTTGCACCATTTCCTCAGGTTGTTATACACATGAAATGCGTACTGAACTGAAAAAAAAACAGTACAGTTTACATGCAGCAAGAAAGGAAGATGAATGAATGGATAATGACATCCGAATCGTTCAGCAAATTTTCTAACAAAAATGCACCCAGTCACTCAAACTTTGCGTAATTTCCAGTTCGGTCTCAAGCAATTTTTTTTTAGCTTAATATTGTTTGTCTTCAATATGATTGGCTGAAATGGGTCGAATAAATGTTCGCGATTCTATGGCATTACAATGTTCAACTAAATAGAAAACATTCACTTCCAGTTTATGGGTCAAATTAAAAAAACAGCAACTAAATCTTTGGTTCTTAGTCAGCGTCAATTGCTTAAACGAAGTTTAGACAGGGTTTATCAAAACTGTGACTTAACCCGAAATTTATAAACTGGTCAACCAGAATTTGTTAGCGTTATTTACGGTAAAAATTTCGAAAGGGAGTGCAACACAGACTAAAAAGCCGACTAGCAACCTACTATGTACTGGGTTATGAAAACACGTCTAACATTCGGAGAACTGATAACATATTAAAAAGAAGAATAGAAAATCGTTTTTTATCATTTCTCCATTCAACAATTATGTTAACATAACTTTTAACATAATTTTATGGTAACACAAGAAAATGTACATGTAATATATGTTTTAATTCTTACCAACAAACTGTCCCACCACCAAAGCATTTGCAACAAACACCATTGTGTTGAATAAGACTGTGTCCATAAACGGGTCCATTGAGACTGGTAGATTCTCTTTTGGAATTCTACTCACAGATCCAATACCCAGATTGAAAACTGTAACGGCAAGGGATGTTGCCATCAACCGGTTTTCAAAAACGTCCTGTATTGGGCGGATCCCGGCGAAAAGCGTTCCATACATGCCGGCAATTACCAGTGTCAAGCCAACGTAGGACCTACTTTCCTGTTCCACAAGGATTAGACCAGATGTAACAATTATTTTACGAGACATCTCAACCAATTCCCAATACCAAGAGCGAGGTTTATAATTTTCAACGAGGAAACGCAATGCCATTATCATTCGTGTGCTGGAGCCTTTACCATTAGTCGTCTCGGTGTCATCAGAACAAAATATTACTCTACTTAATTTCCAAAGTGCAATGAATGTGGCAACGGGGAGGGCAATGACGTAGGCAGTGGAAATGTACGCCACTATGACCAAATGCTTGTACCTTTGATCATGGCAACCTGTGCTGTAATCTGCTTTCAGGTACTTAAAACATAATTCTTCCTTTTCATCTCGGCAAAGTTCTCGACAAGCAAGTGGCAGAACAGAGGCTGTCTTAGCACACGTGCTGAGGTATGTCACATACAGGAAGAAAAATAAATTCCTGTACATAAGCTGTTTTGTCTGTGAAACTTTTATTGACTTTTGCTGGCTCTCCAGATTTCGATTTCGTAAAATTATAACTTTGCGGACCTTGTAGGCGACCACTGAAAAGCAAATGACAGCAGCATTGATTGTCATTATCGCGAACAGGTTTTCAAAGGCATCAACGTGTAAACCCGGAGAAAGGCAGTGAATGGGTGCCATTTGTAGTATATTTAGCTGGAGTATTTCTGAATATTTGCTGATGAGTTGTAGGGAATCCGGCCATTTGATGTACGAGAAGGCTTCTAGTAGACCATGAGTGACCTGATAAAAGCCGATTGCGATCTTAAGTTTGGATAAAAATGCGTCTACTAGAGAGTATTCTTCATCCCTTCTGTTTTTGCTTTTGCTCGTCCACACAGAAAATGCAGTGATTGTGCAAAAAATCACAACAATGATTGATAACTGTCCTACTATCCACCCTTTAGATGGACATTGTTTGCACGATTGTAAATGCTTATAGTATCCTGAGCTGCAAACAGCACAGAGTGGACCTTCGTACCCATCCTCACACAGGGAATATAAACCTCCTTTGCAAGAATGCTCTATCGGGCACTTGTGAGGCGTTGGTAGCGGATACGGATATTGAATATCATCTTCGCCTAATGCTGGTAAAGACGCCACCAAATTGTCAATAAACATTCTGTAGCGATCTTTGTGGGTCTTGTTACTCCATGTCCACCAATATCCAGATTTTAAAGACGCGTACTCATCTTGGCATTTTAGTCCGCCTTGTCCACATTTATGACATTGGTCAAACATATGAGTGCGATAAAATCCTTCCAAGCATTTGCAAGCACGATATTCAGCAAATAAGTCAGTCTCTGTTCCTGGTAAGGACACAATAGAAATTACTCTATTTTTAAAAGATTAAGCGTCATCGACAAATATTAGGATGAAGGCAACATTTTTTGTATGATTTCTGACAGTGAAGTAATTTAGGCATTTCCAGCATTCAGTTCCACCTGAAATTTAGGCATTTCCATCCTCGGAGACCCAGGGGCAGCTAGTCGGGACGACGGGATTTTCATGGGCGAAAGTTTACAACAAGAGCGGGAGAACCCCTGGGCACTTACTCTTACCGAACGAGTTCCAGAAGCGTTTGAAATCCCGCCTTCTGATTGGCCAGAAAAATATTTTTCTGGCCAATCAGCGAACAGGAACAGCCGGGCGCCTCTCATGTCTTCTTACACGAGGTTGTTTTCCTCATCGAACGCCGTAGTAGCGTGGCCCGTTCAACGGGAATATTTTTGAGGAGAGCTTCAGAAAAAATAAATAGATAATAAATAAACGAAGTCGAGGAAATCGCAAACTATAACGTGGCCGCAAGAAAACAAACATTCACAGGGAATTTTTCACGGCGGACTTATTGAAGGTATCGCAAATTTTTAGAGCAAGCGACTTCCCCTTTCTCCAATGTAACTAATTATTTCTCCTTGTTCGTTGATCTTCGTCTGAAACTTTCCATCTCTGATGCACGGGCCACGCAACTATGTTGATCGAGCGTGTCATGTCACGTACTAGACGTCGCATCGACCGTTAAGCAGAAAATCGCCCAGATCGGCCTCCAGAAGCTCGGAAAAGCAATAAAAACGCAGCAAACACATAGCAGGTAATGATTTTCAAACTGTATTTCCATTTTAATGCATTTTCAGCGGAAAACCGCCGATTATTTTCGATCGAATTTCAGTTCCATACAAACACTCATATTACGCTTTGGTTAACTGTGGTTCCCACGCTCGAGCGACATAGTTGCGTGGCCCGTGCATCGGAGATTCCCCTGGAAAGTTTCAGACGTAGTTCAACGAACAAGGAGAAATAATTAGTAACATCGTTTACTCGAGCAGCTATTAGCCTCATGCAACACTTGAGAAAGGGGAAGTCGCTAGCTCTAAAAATTTACGATACCTTCGATAAGTCCGCCGTGAAAAATCCCGGTGAGTGTTTGTTTTCTTACGACCACGTTATAGTTTGCGATTTCCTCGACTTCGTTTATTTATTTATTATTTATTTTTTCTGAAGCTCTCCTCAAAAATGTTCCCGTTGAACGGGCCACGCTACTACGGCGTTCGATGAGGAAAACAACCTCGTGTAAGAAGACATGAGAGTCGCCCGGCTGTTCCTGTTCGCTGATTGGCCAGAAAAATATTTTTCTGGCCAATCAGAGGGCGGGATTTCAAACGCTTCTGGAACTCGTTCGGTAAGAGTAAGTGCCCAGGGGCTCTCCCGTTCTTGTTGTAAACTTTCGCCCCTGAAAATCCTGTCGTCCCGACTAGCTGCCCCTGGGTCTCCGAGGATGAGGCATTTCCAGCAAGCACCGTAAAGATTAAGGGTATGTGCAAATACAAGACGTTAGTTCTAGAAACTATAGCCTATATCTCTTTCCTTTTGCACTTGGTGTACTTTTAATTAGGTCTGAAGTTACCTTTTTAGATAAACGCAAAACAGCCAAACAGAGAAAACACAAAACTGTTGGAGCGATCTGTGTTCCTAGCTAATATATAAAAACGTTTAAACAGATCTAAAAGTTTAAAAAAAAAAACTAATTAAAATTTTTGACCGGCTTCTGCGGTCTTCTTCAGAGTTGACTCTGCAAGCGGTAACAGAATGCAAAATATATAAGACATTACTGTTCGCTGTCCTGGAACAAACGGGAATGTTGGCTCCGCGAAATCACCGGCCACGATATACACCCTAATTATGCGAACATTCTGGAAACAGACCTAAATAACAAGAACAAAAGGTTATTTCTAGAATCGTTGCACTCATTCCTGGACAAAAACGCTGTCAATGAAAGAGCACCCTTCCCGTGCGTGACTGATTGCCTCCCCAGGGGACAGCGAACAATGTCAAATATTTTGCATTCTGTTACCGCTTGCAGAGTCAACTCTGAAGAAGACCGCAGATCGAAGGCGGTCGAAACTTTTAGATCTGTTTTAAAAACGTTTTTTATATATTAGAGAAAACACAATCTACTAACGAATTCTGGTATTAAATAAATAAATAAATAAATAAGTAAATAAGTAAATAACAATAAAAAACACAGTTTATCGTGCAACTGATTTTCAGAACTACCAATGTATCAAGATGCTTTTGTATGAAAATGGATTGTTTATTTTACCCAAAGGACAGGACTTGCAGTTTGAATGTTGTGTTCCTGGTGCTTTGTCCAATGGTACAAATGAACCATTTGGACATTTCTTACAGCTTGTAGAAACATAGCCAACAACGTCAGAATAAAAACCTCCTGCCAATACAAAAAACGAGTGTAAACTTTAGTAAAAATTATACAATAAATGTGCACACTTGGCCAGTTCAGTTTCTGCAGCACCATATTGTCTGCCATTTTCCACTGAATCCTTTTTTACAAAGAGGGAGTTGGATTCTTCATCCGATATCTTATCAGTTGAGAAGGAGATCTGAATTGGAGAATCTTGGCTCTTCTCCGTAGTACAAGCAATTAAGGCTCATTAAAGCAATTGTACTTCTTTTTATGGGCCACAAAAACAGCAGCAACAACAACACCAGTAGTGACATTGCAAGGCCAGTACAGAACATCCCACGAATTTTTGGTTTATGTTTGAGAGTCAATGGAGCGATCATTGCACTTAGTATGAGTAAGAAGAAAAGAGCCAGTGTGCTATCACGCTCTCCTTCTTACTGAAATGGAATCGATTTATGCAGAAAAAAATAGAAGACCACATTTTTTGACGATTCGTCGGAGAACCAAAAGATCAGTAATTTTGCGCACACACAAAAACTACTACTTAATAAATTTCGGCAACAGAGATTCGGGATTTTGTCTGCTTAATTTTAAATCACTCCCTTACTTTCCATTTCCCGCTGCCTCTTCAAAAGGAGACACACTTAATTTTCTGTGCCTCTATTTTGACAGAATGACACCCACATTGTAAGACATTACTTGCGTACGTATTAATTAAAACCTACAATCGCACTTCTCCTTCCTGTTATTCCTTTCTTTATTTGATTTAAAGTTATCAGGACATGGCAGTGAAGGGGCGGGGGCCAGAACAGTCGTTAAAAAGGAGAAGGTCACTCCAGAAACGGCGTATTTTTGAAATCGCCAATAAAAAGGTAACACTAAGTTGAGTTACTGACCGTGGTCTTAGCTTCTAAAGTGCATCCGATCTCACTGAAATTCCTCTCCAAATAAGGCCAAAATTCAAGACTGCGCGCCGCCATTTTGAATCGTACTGAGCAGCCTGGCCGCTTATCCGTGACGTCAATTTGTTTAACGAGACGAGCGGTCGGGTAACGTGGTCTATGGGAACGAGATTGCGCGGGAAGGGGGGGGGGGGGGGTCTTCTCCGCCTCGTCAACATAAACATGGCAGCGCTTGAACCTTATCGTTTTGAGCCAGAACGTGTCCGCGATGTAGCTGATGATGAAAGCAGTGAAGATAATGAATTGAACGAGCAGTTGGAGAGCAAATTCTGGTGTTCTTGCCGAAAGTGTGTAGTAATGTTAACGCCGAGAGAGTGTATTTGTTGTGTTGAGCATCCGGAATCGGAAAACTTCGTTCGATGTCGCATCAGTGGAAGATGTCGGGCCCAAAACGATTTTAGAACCTGTAGATTTCAAAAAGTAGGCACATTTCACAACTTTACGGAAAGCTGCCTTGAGGCATGTTCCGAAAGAGGTATTTTTTCCGGCTCTTATTTCAGGTAGAAGACACAGAATTTGCAAAACAATAAACATAAACTCAAAACAATGAACAGGGGAAAACAATGCCCTACCATACAATAGAGAATACAACACACTAATTGTTTTTCAAATTCTGAGTCTTCTACTCGAAGTAAGACCCTTTTTTTTCTGAGAAGAAATTTTAAACTTAATTTTGTACTGAGAATTTGCTTTTCTTACAAAGTTCATTAGCCTCCAGAGAAATGCGCAAAGCAATGCCACGGATGGAGGAAAAAAGAACCTGCGGACCAAACCCTTTTAGCGCAGAATGATTTCTTTCACGGATATAGGATTTACATGACTTTTTTTTACTGCAGATGAGAAAACGCGACTAAAAAAGTACTGCTTATTTTTACTTTTGGCATTCCTCCTTTCGCTCTTGTTCAGCTTCGCTGATGTCCGGTACTTTTACAGGTGCCTTCCATTTGAATATTGTTGGAACAGAGCCAGTTTTCAGAGATCATACGTGGGTATTTCCACCGAGAAGCTGAAACGGTACTCCGGTTTGAAATAGTCATGAGTGAAATGCTCGCTACATACGTACACATATTTATGCTTCGGCAGGCCAAACCTCTTGTCACGGCGAATCTGGTCAAGCCACTGCTTAGTCACTAGCAGTTTCTTCACAGGTAAGATGTGAAAACTAACTCCTCTCAATCTATCTTTTTCGGACCTTTTATTGCAACCCGGAACTGAACACGCTGGCATTTTTTCTTCGCGACATAAAAACGAAACATATGCAGGCAATTTGTAACTGTACCAACCACCTATAAGCTATGCTATACCAGCTGGGTTTTAAATTTCCCGCCAGTTTCAAGTTGTTTATGTTGACGAGGCGGAGAAGACCCCGCCGGCACAATCTCGTTCCCAGAGCCAACGTTACCCGACCGCTCGTCTCGTTAAACAAATTGACGTCACGGATAAGCGGCCAGGCTACTCAGTATGATTCAAAATGGCGGCGCGCAGTGTTGAATTTTGGCCCTCTTTGGAGAGCAATTTCAGTGGGATCGGATGCACTTTAGAAGCTAAAACCACGGTCAGTAACTCAACTTAGTGTTATCTTTTTATTGGCGATTTCAAAAAATACACCGTTTCTGGAGTGACCTTCTCCTTTAACAGTCCTCATAAGTCTTACTTTTATTAGCACAATCATATATTTTTTTGACACAAGACATACTTTTTGGTGTATTGTGTAAGACTTTGAACTGGCTTATGATATATACCTGGAGGACATTTTATACATCCCTCAGCTCCTTGCGAAGAAGAGTTAGAAAATGTCCCTAGCGGGCATGGTAAAAATGAATAAAGGTCCTCCTCACTAGCGGGTATCTGCCTGAATCCAGAGGCCAACAGAGCCGAACGGAAGTGCGAAATCCTATTATGTACGGGGTCTTCGACTGTCACTGCTGTAATATTGGAGTTGACAGGATTCCTAAAAGTATAAAGTAAAGGTATAAGATTAGGATTTATTTTCTTTTACATTGTTGTTGTCGTTGTGCGGTGTATGTTAAAATATTGCAGGAAACCAACTTTGTAAACGTTTTAACTAAATTCCTAAGGTGAGAAGTCGGGAAGGAGAGATGGGGGTTGACTGACCACAATTTGGTATGACATGTATTTGTTCAATAAATTAATGTTTCCATTACAACCATGTCTTGCCGTTTTTTTTTGTTTTTTTTTTTTCAAATTTGCCAGTTTTTTGAAATATTTTATAAATCGATGTTCTGGAGAAACGGAGAAATCGCAGATTGCGGATCTCAGATGGCACCCGTTCGCAAAAACGGTTTCATTGCGTACAGTTGACTCCCGGTAGCGCGAACTCTCAGTAACTCGAACCTCTCGCCAACTCGAAGTGAATGTTTTTCATTGGCTCGTGTCTAACCTAATGTGGTATTACTTGGTAACTTGCGGTTCAGGTCCCCTGCCTAGCAAAAGCTGTCTTTTGAGTTAATGAGTTCTGGCTGCAAGAAGATCGAATTTCAGGTCGTTTAGACCAACTTCTTGCAGCTCATTATAACTTTTTTACCCTTTTGTTGAGATTGTCAGTTCGTGGAGAAGTCAGTTGCAAGGTGCTGGAATCCATGCCTGTGAACGAACCTTGCATTTATGCGCTATTTGAATTCATTAATTATTTATCAGTGGGCTAATTCGAACGACTCATAGTCGGGCGTAAGCCAACAAACTAGGTAATTTCCTGAAATTCATCCGAGAACAACGACTACAACATCTGCATGCAATGCTTACGAAAATTTAACCTCCATGACAGCCATGCATATGTGAATTGTTTTTAACAAGACAGTTTTATACTTTTTCGGCGTAGTTTTAAATTTTTTTTCTTATTTTTAACATTCTTTTATTTGTTTTAATTGTCGCAAGTGTTGTATTTAGCTACGGCTAAAAAGAGTCCCCAATATCTACTTAATTTACTCACAAATATATAATACAGTGCTTCCACTGGCGGTATTTCAGTGTGCCGTATTTAAGGGTTCTGATAGTTCTATCCTTTATCACCCTAAAAGAAATATCCAAATATATATAAAAAAAGTAACTTGCCAATCCAGTTTGACAAAGTGGTGTCGTTACAACACCGCACATTGCCGCTGCCAATAAAAGGTTTGGTCTGTTGCTCACAATTCACAAGAAATCCATAATTTCGCATCCAAGATGGCCGCCTTTTGAGAACATGATGTATTTATTACGTAATTATCACGCCACATGACGCGCGGGAAACAATTTTTTGACAAATTAAAACCTGGTTTTGAGCTGAGTTTTCACACAGTTAGATACATTACAGCTCTGAATCAAGACTGCTGAAGCCAAAAAAGGACTCAAGACTCAGTGTCTTTAGCTTCGTCCGCAATAGAAATCTACCAGAAAGAAACACACATCGTTAACAACACGCAAGCTCACAACTAAGACCTGTGTTTATTTTATTCAATATCTCGAATCTTACTGCAGCGTGGCCGTGCGGTTGGGTCACTAGATTTGAAATCTGGAGGTCTGGTACATAAGAAATCACGACGGTTCGAGTAGTGATTAAATATTTACTGCCTAGCGTTGAATATGTCTATACCTATCCACTGGGCCCCTCTGGATACCAGCGTTTTAGATGAATGGGCCACCCTGTTTAAATAAAGGTTTACTACGACGACAACGACGACGAAGACTACTATTAATAGCTACTGCTACTACTGCTCTAGTAATGCCACTGCTACTGCCACTACTGCTGCTACTACTACCACGGCCACCATCGCCACCACCAGCACCACCACCACCACCACTACTACTACTACTACTACTACTACTTCCACTACTACTTCCACTACTACTACTACTACTACTACTACTACTACTACTACTACTACTACTACTACTACTACTACTACTACTACTACTACTTCTACTACTACTACTACTACTGCTGCTGTTGTTGGCTTTAAAGGCTTACATATATTTGTTTGTTTTGCCACCCTTATAGATCACTTTACAACGATAACTTACATCCTCAGAATTGTATCGGGAAGACTAAAGGCCTCCGTTCCGATTGTCTGTATGGGATTATCTGAAAGCATCCTTGAGAGAAAAATATGTGAACAATGAGAATTATGAACATTAAGTGGGCCATGTAAAGAGAGCTTTGGGACAGCGCAACGTTTGCTTACGACTCCTGCAAGAGAATTGGCCAAAAGCCGTTGACATTTCCTACAAATTTGTCTGATTCACCAGTGCACATCATGTAAGCGGACATTACAAGTCGGCTCAATTTGTTTTCTTTTGTTTATTTGTTTTTCTGGGTGAGGGAGTGGTGTGGGCGCTGCAAGTGTGTGTGCCTGTGTTTGTGTGGGAGGGGGAAACGTGTAAAATTAACTGGCGCATGCGCTCTAAGCGGAATATCATGGTTAAGAAGACAAAATTTTATAACGCTGGAGATGAAAGTGCTTTTAACTCGAGTTATCTAGGAGGAGACGAATTGTTCGATTTGGACTTTGAGGAAAAGATTAATGAAGATGGTTGAGCGACCGTGTTGACCTTTCTGAAGCTACGTTCCATGATCAAAATTCGGTTTTCAGCATCGAATACGAACGGAAACATATTAAAATGGCCTGAAAGTAGATTTTTCAATCGAATTGAAAAATTTAGTTGTGTAGAGTTGTTTCTGTCTTTATTGCGTTCCGTCTAAATTGCTTCATAACATCGCACACGTTGGCACTGACGGCGATCATTAAGGAGGGCAGGGGATTACTTACAATATCTCTATCTCATACTCGTTGTAATCCGTGGGATCCAGATTGTAGAAGCCTCGATGTGGAATGTTCTTTATTTGATTGGCGCTTAGGAATCTAGATGGGGAATAAAAAAAAATTCGATTTCCCGTAAACATATTACTTATGCAAAATACAAAATTTGAAGCGCATATCATACACATAAGACATTTATCTTATTATTGTTTATTAATTAAATTCTCGATTCTGGTTATTTAATTTCTTGCTTAATTAATGGTTCACCGATCAATGGTTCCTTGTAAGGAAATTGAATGCCATATTTAGTACCATGTCCAACACGTGCTCCATCAATAATCTTTTAATCATCCTGTTACCGTTTGGGTGGCCTTTGAGTGCTTTTACGCTAATACTGCAAGGTGCTATGGGTATTTTATTAATAATTTTACCAATCGGAAAACTTAGCTATGGCTCACCCCTACACAAAATAAATCACACAGGCAAGTGTTTATGGTACTTTCACCACTCCTATGGCAGCGACAACGGTGAAATTAGAGCCGAATCACATACGATTTTCAGCTACCCAGGCATACTACCTTTCAGTCTCATCGCCTAAACGCTAGAGGTGAGATTCACGAAGCCTTCCTAAGTTAAGATGCATTCAAATTGTCGTTCATGTTGTTTTTTTTTAACATAGCCTATTGTTATTCCAGCAATTGGCTCTTGTTAAGAAACAATAACTAGGATGCATCTTAACCGAGGAGGCTTTGTGAATCCAGCCCAAGGCTTCAGTTTAAAGTCCAACAACGTTAATTGAAATAGCTGTGTGGGACACGTGCTTATTAAACGCGAAATGTAACGGTGCAAAGTCGTTAGCTCCGTTGGATTTTTTGGGCCGATAACATATTACCAAATTAATTCAAATGTCTTTTGTTTATCTCGAATCCTGCTATGGACCATCGTTTGTTTGAGGCGTTTAATTGAATTTCTCCTGAAACTAGCAAATAGCAAAACTAAGGCACAGGTGCAAAAGTAAAACGCATCGAAAAATGTGTACGTATAAGTTCCATAATACGTACAGAAACAAAAGCTCTGTTGTCTTGGAGAATGTTTCATTTGATAGAGAAGTTATCTTGTTGTTCTGTAAGAATCTAGTAATCAATAAATACAAAAATTAACCTTCTTTTTGTTTCTGTTTGTTTGTTTGTTTTTACTATTGAACATACAACGAGGCATTTTGTGGCCAAGACGGTAAAAACACCTGAAAAGTGAATGCCTGGTGTTACTCCTCTAGGTTGGTTAACGGACCCTCAATTCTCATTCTGTTACTAGGGTCCTTTTATTCAAGTAAGTTAGCTAATAAGTCAGTTTTCAACAAATTAACTTATGTTTTCTCGTAATAACAACAACAACAACAAATGGAAGTGGGTTTGATTGATGGTATGTCAATTGGCGCAAACGTTCGGATACACGGAATATATACTTTTTTTCCTTCTTAGAAATGAATATTAAATCACTGGGAGCAACCTCTAGGATAGTTGGTAACCTATACAAGAAGCTATTTTAAAACCAACATTTCAAAAACAAAACTAAAAAAAATGGGTCTTACTAATGCTCAGTATGTAATTTTATTTTAAAGCTGCTAATCGATAAGTAAATCGTCAGATTGACTTTCGGCCATTTTAAATTTACTGTGAACAGAAATAAGTTTTCCCTCGTCTAACGTTGAATATAGGAAAACAAGTTTACGCCGATACGAATAAAGTATTGTCAAGTACATAATTGCAACTGTTGTTTGTGTGTTTGTTTGAAACTTTCAATCCAACCTACAGATTTTGTAGCTTCGTAAGACTGGAAAATACGTCCGGGCTAAGGTTCTGAATATTATTTGATCTCAGGTCCCTATAAAAAGGAAATCCAACAAGTAAAAAAACGGAGTACCTGTATTTCCCGTTTTATTCATCAAGGCTTTTCAGATGATTACCTCTACAAAACGCTATACGTTGTTTAGTCTAATGACTTCTGCTAATACGGCTGACCCCTAGCCCCTACAAATACGGTGAAATCAGTACCCCAGGATAAAGTCGCAAACGTCAAGACCAACGAATGTATCCACGAGCGGTACGTTTGCAGATTTCCAGCCTTCATCCATATGTTCGTGTAAATCTAACATCGTGTTGGAAGAATATGTTTCACCGTCTAGCCGTTTTTCTCAACTTTTTCGCAATAAATAGGTTGCATTGTTTGATCTAGATCAAACATTTTCACCCAACATTTTGCCTTACAAACAAATGTTTGATCGTTTAGCCACCACCGCCAACAAGGCTGAGTGACTAATCAGAGGTCGAATTTGGGTGAGGTATTTTTTCAGCGGTAAAATGCAAAAAGCGTTATGTGGACTCATGCACTTGGTCCGAGTTTTGGTCGAACATTATTTGTCCGTTTAGTTACAAAACGTTGTGTGTGACAAACACGATGTTTTACAAGAATGTTTGATTGTTTAGCCGGGGCTTAAGAAGACTATTCACACCCAATCTATTCAATCCAAATTTTAGACTTTATGAGAATGAAAGGAGCTGCATTCCTTCACTATTGGCTCTTTTTACATGAATTCAATTTGGCCGTCAGTAAAAAATGGCCATTGACATACAGGTGTACCAAACTTGTAAGTCTCGAGAAGACCTGCGCGGTAAGGTTTTTCAGATAATTTGACCTTAGATCCCTGCAGAAGGAAAAAACCATTAATAACTATAATGATAATGATAATGATAAATGAATAAAAAACAGTGATCAACAACAAAAAAAGAAATAATACGAATAACAACATACACACACACAAACATGAAATCATGGCATGCCCCGCTACAATTTATTCAATGCCGTTACTTAACCCTAAAGATGGAATCCTTACTGGCAGTCTTATGGATCGTATTGTTTTCTCCAACATAGCCCAATGACTACCCTCATTAGTTGCTGCATTATTTTTTTTACAAGTTAATCAAAGAAAACGTAAATTAGAAGCGAAGCATTGTTTCTTTATAAAGGCTACAGTTGGGAGTGAACTTAAGTGGACTCTGCGAAAGTGTAGCATTGCTTATTGGTCCCTTCTTAAAGTGAACGTGCCGTGTGAAACTCACAGAGTAGCCAAATTATATAGATTGGAAAAGGCGTCTCGGGCGATGATTTCAATATTGTTTGACCTTAGATTCCTGCAAAAGAGAGAGAAATTGGCACACAAAGCCAATATAAATTCAAAAACAACAACAGAAACAAGACTTAAACTGCAACAACAAAACGCCTCGTATTATTGTATGGAGATAGACAATTTAAACAGGACTTGTTGAACTACAATAATTGATCACGATGCCCGGACATTCTCCAGGTACGCTAACTCAGGAGGCGGTCGTCAACGTTATTTTATCGTGTTTTGTGCTATTTTTTTCTTAAAATCATTCCCACTTGAGTTGTTGAAGGGTAGATCGCTTCCAATGGTCATTTTAAGGCCAGCTGTGACCCGTTCGATCTCAAAAGGCAATCTTGTGGGAAAGCTGCAGCAACATCAGTGTCTGGTAACAGCGTTCAGAGTATAACACAAAAGCCAAGAGACACTAAAGAAAATCCACTTTTTTTCCAAATGCGAACTGAGACAAAAACGACAACCTAGGCAAATACAACTTCGTCCACCTAACCTTGTAATTGTGAAGTTTGATTGTTCTGACAGAACGGATTAACAATGTCACCAAGGATGCCCCATTGTACATTATAAACAGTTGATATTTTCGAAAAACAACAACAACGTACAGAACGCGCAAGTTTGTAAAATAGGGAAATATATTTGCGGGAAAGCATTCGATCTTGTTGTAGCTCAGATCTCTGCAAGATGAAAGAAATAATTATTAATGCACGTTTAGAAAGATATAAGGCACAACTGCTATTTGTGAACTTTTGTGTTAGATTGGTGGAGAAAAAAATACTCGAAAAAATAAGCCGTCATTAATTTCAGCTTAAATTTCAATATTGTGATTTTTGGTTTGTTTGCTTCTTTGTCTGGTGTTTCTTTCTTTCTTTCTTTCTTTTTTTTCTCGAAACATGTCAACGTGGTCATGTTCCTTGCACGGCTTTTGACATTTCGCCCGTTCTTGCATTTAGTATCTATTACTGATATGGGTAAGGCTGAGATGTTAAAAATCATTTATAATCACGTGAAACTTACAATGTATTTAGCCTCGTTAAGTTGGAAAACAACCCCGTTGAGAGATTTTGTATCTTGTTTGACCTTAGACTCCTGCAAAATTGTAAAGGAAGAGACGAAAAATAAAGAATGAAAAAAGTATAAGAAAAAACAAAAAAACAAAAAAAGACAATGCCACCCCAGAAGTCAGGGCTGAGGGAAAGCGAACCTTTTTTCTTTTCTCCAGGTTATCGCCACATAATTGGTTTGGATGGACCATCATTTCGTACCTGCTTAACATTATATTAACCCTTTGGATGTAGGGGAGAGGGGGTGCTTGCGACCCCCACCCTCGTAAGGTTTTTCTTTAATTTTTCAAAACGGTTTTTCATCAGTACCTGACATTTTCAGTAGCTGTACACATACTCCTTAGACACTTTTTGACACAAGTTTGGTGAGAATCAGTTGCTATGGTTACGAGATAGACGTCATGCGTAGCTGACTGTAAAGCTATTTTTGAACAAAAGTGTGTATTTTTCACCTTTTAGGTGAAAAAAGTAAAAAAAAAAGTTCACTAAAAGCAGCAGTGTTTACTTATGTCATATATTCTACATATGTCCAGCACCAAAAATTCAATGTTCGCTGTTTTTTGATAATTTCAAGATAGCATTGATAATTTCTAATTTTAAGTGAAATCTAAGATGGCGGTCAAGATGGCAGCCATATTGGGTGACGTCACAGGGCCCCCCGTAGCGCTGCAACCAATAATATATACCTCATCTTGTAGAGCACATCCAGGCTTTCTATATATTAAGGGCAAAATATCCTAGAAATATTGTAACAAAGGGTCACATTTTCATTTTATTTGAACCACACGTGTGGAGGTTTCAGAATTGTTTTTGTAAGTTAGAGACGCGAAATTTGGTTAGAAACGTTCTTCAAATTACTGAAAATTGCTTTTATTAGACAAAAAATGGCACAGTTTGGCTTACACAATTTCAATTACGCTATGTAAAATATCATTAGCCAAGAAGAAAGGCCCGGTTTGTATCTGCAGGTTTCTTGTTCTATATTGAACTTCAACTGGCTTTGTGTCCCTTTTTGGTTTATAGGAAGTTTTTTGTGCATCTGACTGACACCAGTAGCAGTTCAGAGACGAGCCAACAATTACTTAATTTCTTGGAAAATTTTTACGGTCGATTACAACAGCAGACTGAAGTCGGGTCTTTTTTACCTGACTGTTGGAGCCAAAATGGATAACATTTTATTGAAGGAGGCTGATGGATAACTAAACTCAAACGTACAGTTCGAGTAAACTTGTACAAGTGGAAAATACGCCCTTGCTAAGGTTACGAATTTTGTTTACACTCAGATCCCTGTGAAAAGGAGGAAAAATAATAACAAATAGTGGCAAAATCTTATCAGACTATTAAAATTAATATTTGAATTACGGTCAAGATGTTCACAGAAATACTAAGAACAAAAAGAATGGCACTAACATATTATATTTAACGTTCAATAGTTTTTTCAACCACATGTACCTGCCGCTGTCCTCCTCACGCGTCCCCGACATCGCACTTTATATTAAATCAAGGTTTCTTCGTAGTCTTAATTTCTTCTGAACGAGGCTGTTGCCAGAAAACTTCCAGAGTATCACACAAAATAATGAATTTTACTCGAGCGTTTCCCTATGTACAGTTATTTTCCAATGTGTTAAATGAAAAGTAGTGACGTTTCAAAGATGTACAAAAGTACTTGAACAAAATGTTGACAAAAAACAGCAAGACGATTTAAAAGATTACGTCATATTCTTCATGTCCAGCATCAAAAATTTTTCAATTTCCTCAAGAGCCAAGAGATCCTATCGATAACTGAGCCCGCGGGCGAAGCCCGCAAGCGAAGCACCATTGCTAGGTCCCATTGCTAAGCAAATTTGGCAACTTATCGATCCAAGAAATTTTGGTTGTGACGTCAGCGTACGTACGTGTACGTACGTACACACGTACGTACGGCCGTTCGTACAGACTCTAGGAGAGGGGGAGGGGAGTCCCAAGACAACCCGACGGGGGGTAGAGAAGGCTATCTTTTCTTGGCGGGAAATCGCACGGTGCTTTTGGGCAAACCGGCATTTTTCTTGGCGGGAAATCTCATGACCATCGTCCAAAGAGGGCCCAAATTCAACACTGCTCGCCGCCATTTGGAATTGTACTTAGCAGCCCGGCCGCTTGTCCGTGACGTCGAATCGTACAACGAGACCAGCGGTCAGGTAACGTGGGTTCTGAAAAACGAGTCTACGTTACTCGAGTAACTCAGCTTAGTGTTATCTTTTTATTGCCGATTTCAAAAACTACACCGTTTCTGGAGTGACCTTCTCCTTTTAGTTTATTTAGCAAAACGGTTGTTCTACAGTGCTGAAGTTTTAGACTTGAGAAAAAAAAACATCTAATATCTAATATATAGATTTAGCCATGCCTAAAAGCAGAGCCGCCATGGAATAAACTGGCGCTCGTTTCTCAAAAATAGTCCTGAAACTTTTCGGTCTGAAATATATTTCGGGGCTTTCTTTGGCTAGTTCGCTTTCGAAAAGTGTTTCTCAAAGAGCCCGAAAGTGTTCTGTTCTGTAAATCCAAGCTCGAAAGGTCATTCTAGAGGCTGAGCACAGCTTGATTATTTTTTTTTCGGGCATCAAACTGAACACATATTTTACTCAGGAGACGTGTTTTGGGTTTTCGAATAAACTTTTCAAAGATGATTTCTCTGTTTATTATTTTTTGTGTTTGTTTATTCATAACAGTAAGTGAAAGCACAGTCGCAAGGCAACTGCACAAGCATCACTTACGGCGAGTAATTGCTTTCAATTTTAACTGTCGGGTCGGTTTGTGCAATTGTCGATTTTCTTGTCCTAGAAGTTTTCAATGGTCATAATCTTTTAAGCGAAGCAGTTGTCGGTTTAAAGCTATTTTATCCGAAAAGCTCCCGAAAACAGTTTTGTTCGTTCCTCAAAGCGCCTAACTTTATATAGGCTTACTTCGCATCCGCTATCCTGCGAGTAGAGGCCCTTCTTCGTCGGGAAGAGGAAGGGACCTCTGCCAGCCGCCTGAACTTTCTCATCCACCGAAACGGATGAGTCAGTCCGGTTTGAAACCAGTTTTTCCAGTTTTTGCTGAGTGCGCATGTGCTTTGTTAGAAATTGCTGACTAAATGCGCGCCCACGGTACGTTCGGTACGCTCGTGAAGTTCACAACAGCGGACGTTTCTCTTTCGAAGGATGTCTTTGATAAAGCGGTGAAAAGTGCACTGGGAGGAGTGAATACTCATGGAATAAGCAATCTCACACAACACCAGTCGAAGAGCTTGCTTAATATTCTGTGTGGAAAAGATTCTCTTATCTGTTTGTCAACCGGCCATGGCAAATCGCAACTGCAACAAAAGAATCTGGGTTGCGGTTGCTTTCGGACCAAAAAATTTTACTTTTGGTCTGAGCGGGAATCGATGCGAAGGGCTACGCAAATGTGCACTTCAACGCTTATTTTTATAGCGAAATGACATTTATTTTGGTCAACGGCGAGACAAGCAAACGGCAAGAGAAATGATTATTTGCCGACTGGCGGCCGGTAATTTTGAAGACGAAACGGTCTCAGTACAAAATATAATTTACCGCATGACGGCCGAGAAGTTTGAATACGAAACAAACTCGACACAAATGCGTTTTGTTGAATGAAAGCCGAGAATGTTGGGGACGAAAGAGACTCAACACGAAAATACTTCTGAATGACAGGGACAAAAAGAGGGACAAAATAAAATAAATATCTCGAAGACCAAGATTTCTATGCGAGACTTCCGTGACCCGCTATTAAATTGGAAATCACTGGACTGTAACAACATGTTGACAGTCGACAAATCGCAGTTTCTTGATCAGCAAAAATTTCGAGGCTGATAAGTTTTCAACCTGTGACATAAACTCGAACAAGATTATTCTCAGCCTTACGATTTAATGAAAGCTTTCCTCAACTCTCTTGTGTCACGACCGAAGTCAGAATAGTTTGTTGTGGACGCGGCTGTTATTCAGTAAACATGTTAATTGAAGCGAGGCCGACAAGGCTCGGTTACATTTGAATTTAGCGCATGCTCAACAGGGAAAGTCGAGGCGGCTGGCAGAGGTCCCTTCCTCTTCCCGACTTATCTAGGAAGATCGAAGGGCTTCCGCTCGCAGGGTACGCATCCGCAAAACTTATGCCATAATTTAAAGCGATGAAAGCGTGTTTGGTGTTTGTTTGTTTTCAATCTTCATGGTCTCTAGTTAGAGAACGAAACATGAAAGTTATGTAAGAAACTGTAAGCGAAGTAGTTGTAGGTTTAAACCTGTTTTATCCGAAAAGCTTCCAAAAACAGTTCTGTGCATTTCTAAAAGCGCCCGAATTTCAAACAATTTGCAGCCGCAAAACTTATGCTATAGAGTTAAGCATGTTTGGTGTTTGTTTGTTTTCAATCTCGATGGTCTCAAGTTAGAGAACGAAATATAAGGCTTACTTAAGTAACTATAAGAGAAGAAGTTTTGGTTTTAAAGCTATTTTATCCGGTAAGTAATGTGTGTTCCTCAAATTGCTCGAATTTCTTTGCGCCGATAAAACCTACGCGACATTTCTTCGATAATTTTATTACAGGTGGTTCTAAGCTCCCCAAATCCTTTCTTTCGGGTAATCCCAGTAAAATGCCCGTGAAATGCCGGTATAAATTTTTGACCAGAGTAATAGTGGCAGTTCATGTCATTTGTTAGTATCCGAACGCGATGAAGATAACCCATTTACTTCAGAATAAGTTTTATTTTGTTGTTGTAAATGAGCGCCGTTTCAAGTTCATTCAAGCAAACTGCCAATAATCCAAAGAGATTTGGCAAGCCTTGACAGTTAATGACAGGATATGGAAATATACTGCAAAAACCAAGCAAGACAGCTCGTGAGTAAAATATGTGTTCAGTTTGATGCCCGAAAAAAATAATGAAGCTGTGCTCAGCCTGTCGAATGACCTTTCGAGCTTGGTTTTACAGAACAGGTCCCCAAAATATTAGAGGATAATTCAGAACACTTTCGGGTTTGTTGAGAAACACTTTTCGAAAGCAAACAAGCCAAAAAAAAAGCCCCGAAATGTATTTCAGACCAAAAAGTTTCAGGACTATGTTCGAGAAACGAACACCAGTTTATTCCTTGGCGGCTCCACTTTTAGGCTTGGCTAAATCTATATATTAGCAGAAGCTTTGGCGTCTGAAAGGGCTACCCCGATGAATTTAATGAAAGGTGTCTGAGCTGATACATTTCATTTTACATACAGTTCCTTCAGATTTTTTAGTGAAGCAAACACACCATTAGAGAGAAATGTAATAACGTTTGAAGATAACTTCCTGTCAAATAATACAAAATAACAAGTTTAGATAAAAGAACTGGATTTGAGTCACTTCGCTGAGTTAACGTTAAGACTTTTCGTCTGCAAGGAAACACTGGATTACTACGTACTAGGGGCATATTAACGGCAGTTTTGACGTGCTAATGTATATATGCGTACAAACCTTCCTGCAGATTGCTTTTTCTTGCCTTGTTTATGAGCAGTGCAACAGTGCAACGATTGACTGAACGTTCAGTTGAGTTGTCGTGTTTCTTTTTTAATTACTTTTTACTGTAACTTACAATGTTTTCAGATTAGTTAGTTTGGCAAACACTCCTTCATTAAGAAATATTATAGCATTCGAAGACAATCCCCTGTCAAGCAATCAAGAAACAATAAATATTAGCTCTAGCTCGTCGACTTGCTATCTTATTCATCATCATCATCATCATTATCATCATCATTATCATCATCTTCATCATCAACTCAGCAATCTCGCCCTTCAAAAAGTTTACTCCTTTTTTTTCTTTGTTTCACTAGAAAGGATCGTTAGCCCTCTGCTATTTATACAATAATCTTTGTAAACAGGACTCTTAGCCATACTGACTGTCTTCCGTGTGACTTACAGCCATCCCAAGTGTTTCTGGTTGGCAAAAATTCCTTCAGGTAGAACTGTAATTGCATTTGAAGATAAATCCCTAAAAAAGAAAAAAAAGTATAAAATGTATTAAACGTACCTAATCTGAGTTTACTTTAAATCTATATATCCCACAAAGTTTTCTTGTTTTATAGGCGCTGGATTTTGTGCTTACGAGCAGAAAATGATTCAGTATAAACTAGCGACTCGTTCATTTTTTTAATGTTAGGTGCATTACTTTTCACTTACAGGGTATGGAGGTTCTCCAGTGTAGCAAAAACAGTGTTAGGCAGGATCGCAACAGCGTTTGAAGACAAATCCCTATCAGAAAATTATAAAACACTCAAAAGAAAGTGTTTAAAGAGGTAGTAAGAAGATGATGATCTGCAAACAACTTTGAGCCCTATTTAATTGTGACCAGTTGTAATACTTTTCACATACAGTCTCTTGAGCTTTGTCAGCTCGGAGAACACTCCTTCAGGCAAAGATGCAATGTGATTAGAAGGAAAATGTCTGTAAAACGATTAAAGACATGTATGAAAGACAAGGCTATTAAACTAGCCTGAACGACTATGACTTCAAAGCTTTTCAATTTAAAATACTTCGATAATGTTTACTATTAGACAACCGTAAACTGCACTGTTATATGCATCTAGTGTCCTTAGTACGTTTTGCTTACAGTGTATTTAAATTTGTCAAGTTAGCAAACACTCCATCATGGAGAAATGTAATAACACTTGAAGACAAATAACTGTGAAAATGCAAAGTAATCAATACTAAGATTCAACAGACAAATTTCTAGGAATTAAGAATTAAAGATGAAGTGATTTTCAGTTGTGATTTATCCCTCGGGCGTATAATGGTGATAGGGGTTAGATGCCCCCCCCCCCCCCCTCAACAAAAAGATTTTTATTGATTTTTTTTAAATATTAGGGGGGGAGGGCGAATTTGATTTACAAAGCTTAATTCTAATGCCCCTTTCTATTGGTGCAAGTTTTACCAACTCTCCGGTGGTTGAACTAGTTCAGGATGTCGGGCTGGACGTACAAAGGATCATTCAGTGCTCGCTAGTCCAAAATACGCCTGTCTTCGGAATTTCTTACATTTTTTCAGTTAACACTGGAGCACATTTGGTTAATTTTGTGAGTGAGGTTACATTCTGACAGGAAAGAGTATTTCCATAACTCCGTCTGTAGGAACATTGAGGTCCACATCCTGATGAAAAAGAAATGCAAGTTAGATTTAAAGAAAGACATATCAAGATTTTTCTTTGATATATTTCACGTATATAACGGTCTTACCAATGAAAATAACTGAGAAATCCCTGGCGTCACTTCCATACTTGCTGTTCGCCACGCAGGTGTACTTTGTCTCAATATGCAAACGGATAGTTGCAAAACTTGTTTTATTTGCCAGTACTGTAGAGTTCCTTACAATTGCTGTATATATTGGAGGGGTTCCAGTAGCTGAACAAGACATTTTGTAGCCTGAAAATGCACGCACTACAAGGGCTGGATCTGGCAATATTACCTTGGGAGGAGCTTAAAGAAAAATAGGAGTATCTTGTTAGTTCAAGATTGTCAGTTCAAGAACGTCTGCTCTGTTATTGATTCACTGATTGTATCGAGGAATAGTGTGACGTAAAAACGTGTTCTGTGGGGAGACATCCTTTTAGTGCCTGCACTACTGATTCCTAGCTTTTCAGATTAACCCTCGGAAATAAAAGCAAACGCATACTCCCACCGTAGTACAGTACAAATGGGTTGACGACTCTCCCCCCCCCCCCCCCACCCCACCTCCCTTTGGTTTATATTGTGTTACAGTATTTCGAAAAGTTTTTCCTTAGGTAGAAAGCTTGCGATGTTTTCTACAAGATCAGGTAACAATTATGGGTTGTGGTGCTGCTGGGGGCCTGTGACTTCATCTGAGGCCAAGATGGCCGCCATCTTGCATTTAACTCAAAATTTGATATTGTCATAAACGGCAGAAATTGAAGAAAGAAATTCATACTATACATGTAGAATATGGCATACTTTGCTGCTTTTTGTTGACATTTTATACTTTTCACCGATGGAAGGTGAAAAGAATGCATTTTCATTAAAAAATGGCTTGACTCTATGTTAGTTCTGACGTCATATCTCGTAACCATAGCGCCGCTAAAATGTTTCTAAGGTAAATGCGTACAGCTATTGAAAACGGCAGGTTCCGATACAAAAAAATCCTCTTATCGGTATATATCAGTACAAGTTTTTTTTTACAGTAATGGCTGTATTTATCTAAAATCTCAACTTATTTGTAGTTATCCGCATTCTAAAGTTTTCTATCTTTGTTAAACCGTCCTGTTTCTATTATTTAGCATCTAATGCAAGTTGTGATTTAACTTACTAGGTGGAAACGCATTGAAAAACAACAGAAATCCCTTTCTTTGAAGACTATAGTCTGAATGGAATGTTATTGCCACATAGTTTCCGTATACAAAAACTGTCTTTCCAGTCTTCTGTCCGCAGTATACGCCAAATGAGTGACTCTTTTCATTCGCAATCTTCAGATAATCATACCTGCAAACCAAAGAGTTAACATTGTTCTGTTCTACATTTTCCACAAGTCATGTGCTCCAGCTAGAGAAAGTCTACATAAACTGTTTTACAGGCTCACAGAAACAGCATGAAAGGACAGCATAACATGACGCTGATAACATAACACAACATGATATACATGTACCATAATTCAACACGATATGACGTCACATCACGGCACAACACAACACAACATGGCATCGCATACATGGCATAAAATGACACCAAATGACATGGCATGCAAATGACATCACAACGCAAACACAGGCCAACATGACATGTCATAAATTACATAACGTGACATAAAAAATATATATGATATTACAACACAGCACAATACAACAAAGCATAACATGTATCTATGGCGTAACATGACGTAGAATGAAACAACATGACCAAACATAACATAAAAAGACATGACACTAAACAGCACAACCGAGTATAACATCGCTTATACAACATAACATGACATAACACAACGCAACGTGACATAATCTGGAGCAACATTGCATGAGAATTTATTCTAAGCCTCTGGCCCTGTTTAAACAAAACTGATATAATAAAAATGAACTCGTCTAACATTATTGCAGTAATCGTTTTTTTAACTTGTTTATGCGCCAGAAAGTCCGCCTTGTCCTTTGAGAAATAAAATAAAAATCTAAATTTTAAAGAAATAAAAAAAATACTCTAAATAATAACCGACATAAAAAATATTCTTGGAACTATTAAAAGAAATCATGTTAGAAGCCTATTATTAATTATCAACAAAGTCGATTTGAATAATTATTTTTTATGGTCCGCAAAAACAGAAATAGAATGCTTTAATTGGACTTTGCAGTACACATAATTAAGTCCGTATTTTCGAGCCGATGAAACAGTGGATGTTTTTTCTTCCATTAGAAATTAAAGGAAAAAACGTGTGGCCATTATCACATTTCTCACGTTCGGTTCAAGCAATGCACGAAAGTGCTTAGGCAACTAGCGAAGATGCGAGAGGAATTCCAGTATTACTAAGTAAGTTAAAGGTATTTTGTTAAAAATAGGCGAAAAGTACAGCGTCCGTATTTGTGTTAACTAAAGCGTAGAGCTTTTATTTTGCCACGGCCAAAGGGTCGCCTAAAGAATTATTAACTAAAGAAATTAACTAAAGAATTGTTGTTGGCTAGAGTTTATATGCTATGCATTTTTCGCTAGAAAATCGTTAACTTCAAACAGTCGATAAAAATAGGACGTGTTCAGATATCACGTAGTGAGGTTTGTAAAAAAAAAAGACTTTTGAACCAAATAGTTCGATTTGCACGGCCTTATAACCGCACTTTCGTGAAGAATGCATGCATTTGGCTGTATGACTGGATTCCACTCTACGCCATGTAGACCAGCTTTCTGTGCGTTTTATTAGGTATAATCTAATGGCTTGAAGACGCTTCTTCCCCAACTCAAATCATTAAGCCCGTTTCACTAGATCTGCTTCAGTCATGAAAGTAAATCACTAATTAATTGCAAAACTCGACTTCGCCTTGATCCTGACCGGAACTAATTCCTGGATCGCTTGAAGAGAATGTCTCGAGAGATTCACACTCAAAGTCGCTGTTTACTTACACAAATTTTTAAGTCCCTTAAGTGAGACTAATTTGAAATCTATAACCAGATTTTGGCATATGTCGATACTGTGCCGTACAGTATTCCCATGTACACTGAACGAAATAGATTGAAGTTTTAAGTTTTAAACGGTACATGATTCGCATACTGAGACAATACCATAGAAAATTCCTTTACTAATTTTCACTTGTTGGATTATCCGAGTCCCCAAATTCTAACATTATTCTAGGTCTTCCGTTTCTCTGTAGAGATTTCATGGTTTCTCTATTCCACTAAATCCTTTTCATTCGGGAAGGTTCTCCCCACAATGAAATTCACTTCCAACAGAGCGTTAATTGAAAATAAATTATTTTTGTTGTTAACTAAAAGCAATACCACACGAAACTCACACTAGAACTTTCCACGGACTCAAACGGAATTAAATCAACCTTGCACAGCATAATAAACGGCAATGGTCAAGAGCACCTTCCAAAAGCCCCCTCCTCCTAAGGGGGAACTTTGTAAATTTTTTAGTGGGGGTGTGAAATTCTGACGCCCTTACTCTGTTCAAGACCATGTTCAGCTGCATTTTGCAACCCTTTTCTAGACTACACACTAAAACTCCCTACCCCACCCCAGACTTGCTGAGGTTCAATCCCCAGTTTCCCGATTAATGTTACCCTATTCTATACCAAAACTCTCTCTTGAAAGCCATAATTCACAGCGCCACATACCCACATAGTTTTTATAAAGGAGTATAGTACCCCCTCCTCAGGGGAAAAGAAACGAAGAGCGGAAACACACTGCTAAATTGCATTCATATGAAGGGTCACATAACAGCATGGTTCTACAGCTTTCATTTCCAGCTTATTAACACAAAAGGATTTTTTGGTAAAGCCTTGACCCTGGGAATGAAAGGTTAACTCATTTAATTTAACTAGTCCCAGCAGTATAGACTATACTTCCTTTTTTCACACATTACAGATGAGATAATAATCACCAAAAATAATAGTAGGTATAGCTAGAAGTGCTAATTAAATTCTGTGTTTTGAATTGAACGGGGGGATTTCTAACTAGTTTTATTCATGGTCATCTCTGTATTTCTGGCAGTCAATCATCCCAAAGCTAGAGGAGACTCGGGAATATATCTCTTGGAGCTATCATTGTTTCATCGTGCAGTCAGTCTATACAAGAGTCAGTTTCGTTAGATTGCGATAAAATGGAGTCCAGCTAGCGCTGAAACTGTTCAAGCTTACCTTTTAAAGGAGGTTAAAAATCTGCGTTTCGTGCTTTCAGTTCGTTGAAAAACCCAAACAAGTAAATATCAAACAAAGTAGCGAAACGAACCCGAGAAAATAAGGATATTTAAAATTTTTGCCACTGTATAATTTACTGACAGCCTCTTTTGTTTTACATATCTATTTCTTTTCTCACGAGAAAAGTTCAAGTAATTCGTTTTGACGAGAACGATTTATTTCCTAGCCGGTCTACAACTTCGTCGTTTTTTCAAGTCAAAAACTACTCTTTGATTAACTGACTCCTTATATTTTCGTACTGTCTACCACCCACACAAGGAGAAGATTAATTAAAAATTTCATACTCTCATTAGCAATTCAGTTTGTTCTAAGGAAAAGTTTCCTGGCGTGTTTTAATGACGTGTTTATTTTTCGTGTTTTTACTTCATCAAAACCTTGAACTTTAACATTGTCGTAGCTCGTTATATTCACTCGGTAACACAAACAAACGAAGGCCATGCTGTTTCGCACAGTCTAGAGAAAATTTTTCTTTTGTAAAACAACAGCAGATGTAGAATACTGAATCTTTTTTAATGAAAGAGGACAAACAATAGCTCTTCCTGACTGATAATTAAGACGATCAAATCATTCAGTGTAAAAAAATATCGCGTAAATTTTGCAAGATATCAGATCTCTGCAGAGGTAGATGATTAGTAGGTTAATGACAGAATCTAAGATCTTACTAACTTCGGAGGCTATATAGCCATCCATTTACGATCAAAGAAAATTTGCGGAAACGCATGTTTATTATTGGAAGTTAATTGGGACTGATACGTTAGCTATAGAAGGTATCCATGAAAACGAATTCCTCTCTTGCCGGAAGTTTAACTAAGGCTTAGTCCATGTGCTTGCAACTAGCAAAACGCTAGAGACATGCGATGAGTCCGGCAGACTCTAGCTTCTAGTGTACAAAACAGGGGTACGATGTGGATTAATTTCCTCGGGTTTAATTTTTGTGAATCTTTAACAATGTGCGTAAATTTAGATAATGAAAATAGAGCCCATACAGAAGAAAGTCACTGGAGAATCATACAACTGTAAAATAAAATGAGAGTGTCTCGTTCCAAATAAATGAATATACTCCAGAGCTGATGGCCGGGGTTACTGAGAAACACGTCTTCCCAAAGCAATTTGGGTATAATTTCATTCAGAGGTCTTATCTTGATTTATGAGCAATTTTATTTGCTCTCGTTTCAAGATATTTACATATAAATGGACTGACAAATGTTATGATGAAGTACTGGATGACCAATACCCGGCTATAAAATGTAAACAGTATTTAACACTTTTTAAAGGAGAGTAGATTCGAAACGTCTGTAGTTTTTAAGTTATAAATCCTGAAGCCACTGAAAATACTGAACATAATCTTACTATTTTATGAGGTGCTGCAAATTAGTTTCTGTTAGCAGTGAGGTTTGCCAATTCGTTCTTTAATATATCTGCTACTTAAATTATATCTTACTTTCGAACTTGGATTCGATGTAGTCAAAACTTACTCTAGGTTAACTTATTTTAATTTACAGCGATGAAGGAGTTGAGGAGCGCCTTGTACGTGATCATCTTTCTAGGGATAGTCAGCGGGAATCTATCTTTTGGAAGTCAGTTGGCTATCGAAAGGAAAGAACGCAATCGCGTCGCTCTGTTTCACAAAGTTAAAGAAGGTACTAATGTAAAACATATTGGCTCTGTGTTGTCTGAAAATTTCCGGTATAATGCAAGCGTATTGTTCAATCGCTTAAGTTCGTTTGAATGCTCAGACTTAAAGATTCCACCCATAGACTCGCAAATTTATTAACCATTGTGTAATCCTGTGCCGAAACAGCCGGCAGGAACGTACTATTCAGTAGTTCAAGTATTTTATCTTTTAAGATCGCTCATTTAAACGTGCTAAGTAATTTAAAAGTTTTTTTCAGATCCAAAATACTGATCACTTTTTGTAGAGCATAATACTACACTTTCGTTTGTCGTGATGAATGTTTATACTTCCCGATTTTATCCTAGACCCACATTAATTTTTCTGTACAACAAACAGAACTGCACACAAAAAGTAAAATCTATGAACAAACAAGGGGGTTAGTTTCCAAAGAAACTATGGCACTGTGTCGGTGGGGACGTGAAACACAAAAGTTTGGATTTAGAGAGAGATTGAAGAGATGGAAAGCTGACGTTTTGAGCGTTAGCCCTTCGTCAGAGCGCTCTGACAAAGGGCTCACGCTCGAAACGCCAGCTTTCAATCTCTTTACGATGGCCAATTTACCTTATCAACTCAGTTGATAAATCCAAAATTTTGAGTAAAATCTATGGTCACATTTGATCAATTCACCCACAAACTCAAAACTTCAACTGAAAAAACTTTCACAGCACAATAAGATGCATGAAGGCTTTCACTGATGGTCAGGAAAACTAAACGATTTTGAACCAAGCTTAGGGCTCTGATGAAACAGTTCGTGTCCGAGTGCAAAATCTCGGCAAGCTAAGGGATTAGAGCAAACATTTAACAAAGGAAAAAAACTAAATAAACAAAAAGTGCCAAATGTTGCGCATGTGAATGTTTCCACAATTTTATTTACTGATCGAACTTGTTAATCCTAAAACTTGTGAAGTGCACTTTTAACTGAGCTAAAACACTGGCCTTGCTGGGAGGAAATCAAAAGCCCCTGTAGAACTCGACTGCAGGAAAAACAAACAGCGAACTAAAAAAGGGGAATAATGTTACCACGCCATTCTTGGGTATTTTCGGCTTTGGGTTGTGGGGATGAAATCCTAAAGTGTGATACCTATTCAGCTAATCAAAAGAATGCTGGTAAGAATACTTTCCTTTTGAATTGCTTATGCAAAGTTGTGTTTTGTCCAAAGTCGACATTTTCGAAGTTCTCAGTAGTCCCTGTTCACAACTGTTCCGTTCCTCCCTTCTTCCGTTCGTGAAATCCCCGCAGTTTTGACGTTCTTTATGATATAAGGTTAGTCTAAGGAGTTGTGTTATTTTTTTTCCTATTAGGTGAAGTCTTAAACGGTCATGTGATAGCGATGCACCAGGTCTGTTCTGAACTGGAATGCTTGAATAAGTGTCTGGCGCGTGACAAATGCGTATCGTTCAACTTTGGACTTCAAACCCCAGGCTTCTGCCATCCTTGTGAACTGAACAGTGTGACTCGAGCGTTATCTGGTCACGCACTAAAAATTCGCAAAGGATTCTCATACTATGAGCCTATCACATTACCACAGCAAGTAAGTTTTGTCTGGTATAAATTTTTTACTTTTGTCTTAAAGAGTTATCGTTATCATCATCATCCCCCCACTCCTCCTCCTCATCATCATCGTCATCACCATCATCATCGTCATCATCATCATCATTATCATCATCATCATTATCATCATCTGCAATTCTTTACTCTATGGCTTACCGAACTGTCTAATAAAAAAGTTACAGCACGTCCAGAATGCCGCCGCTCGTCTCATTACCCTCTCAAGAAAACACGAACACATCACACCTATTTTGTTAAATCTCCACTGGCTTCCTGTTAATTATCGCATCATCTTTAAAATTCTGCTCATCACGTACAAGGCTCTAAACGATCTGGCACCTACATACGTTCGCGATCTTCTTACTCCTTACACTCCATCTCGTCAGCTACGTTCATCTTCAAAAGACCTTCTTTCAATTCCGCATTTCAATTTGAAAACATATGGCGCAAGATCTTTCTCCGTGGCAGCTCCTACACTCTGGAATACTCTGCCTTCTGACATCAAGAACAGCTCCTCAGTGTCCCTTTTTAAACATAAACTTAAAACTTTCCTTTTTAAAAAAGCATTTTTATAACTTTTCAGCATTTTTATATTTATTTATTTATTTATTTATTTATTTATTTATTTATTTATAATTTTTTTTTTTTAATAGTGTTTTTAATATTTTTAATGTTACTTCTGTAAAGCGCTTTTGAACTTTTAGGATATTGGCGCTATATAAATATTTTATTATTATTATTATTATTATTATTATTATCATCATCATCATTATCATCATCATCACCATCCTCATCATCATCTCCATCATCATTATCAGCATCATCATTGCCATCTTCTTCGTTATCGTCATCGTCGTCATCATCATTATCATCACTATCATAATTTTCCTCTCCTGTAACATCATATTCATATTCATAATCAAAACCATAATCATAATTGGTTTTGGCCCAACATGAAATGAATGCACTATAGACCGATCTTTGTTATATCGACAGTGTTCTTTTCTCTAAATTGGCAAACAAAAAATGTAATTAACAACAAAAGGTAGTTAAGCGCAAAAACAAAAAATTCAAAGCCAAACGTTTCGGGCTTAGCCTTTCATTAGTGGCATATGAACGGTGTTTGAATTACGCGTGACAACAACCGTTGCGTGAGAGAAAATATAACCTTTGTTGAAGAAGAGCACGCGCAATGATAGACGCGCGCGCGTGTAGGTTTCAAATGAAAGACAAGTTCATATTCATCCCGCGTGGTCGCGCAGTTCCAAGCCTGAAGATTAGCCGCATTTCCAGTCTTTTCCGGTGGATGTTATTCCCGGTGCAGAGCATAATACCACGAATCTCGGCGTCGGACAAAGTGTGGTCTAATCATATCCACTAAAGTGCTCAGCAACGGGAAACCGGGAGATATTTTTCTCTATGCTTCTGAGGAGTTCTCCGAAGCGTTCTCGGAGGGTTCGACCGGTTTCTCTGCTGTAAGTATAAGTACCAATGGTACCCTCCCAGCTTGGCTGTTTTTCTCTCTGTGGCTATAGATGGTGCCGAGCCTCAGATCTTCACGGAGTAAGTCAGAGAGGTAGCTCCACTCTTGGAAGAAGCCACATATCTCTTGTGCTCTAGTGTTGAAATTGTGGTCATCAGAACAAAGGCGGCGAAGGCGCAGAAGTTGGCTCAAGGAAGGCTGTAGCAATGGGTAGCAACATGGGAGCTAATTACGCCTGCCTGCTTATCGGTTACATGGAATAAGCCATCTTATCACAGTATACTGGTTTTATTCCACAATTGCACATAAGGTACATTGACGACGTTGTATAGGGGCCGCATGCTGTGATCGTAAGGACCTTGAGGACTTCATTAACCATGTTTTGAACTTCCATCCTGCTCTTCAGTACACGCACACCATCTCAGAAACTTTGCTGCCTTTCCTTGACATCAACCTACATACATCTGGCAACCGTCTTCAAACGTCCGTTAACTACAAAGAAACAGACACACACAGCTATTTACATCATCAGGTCTTCACACCCTCGTCATTCTAAGGAGAGCCTTCCTTACAGCCAACTTCTGCGCCTCCGCCGCCTTTGTTCTGATGACCACGATTTCACCACAGTTTTCACCACCACGACTTTCACCACCACGATTTCACCGTTTGGCTTTGAAAGAAACATTTTTGGCACTTAACCACCTTTTGTTTTTAATATTTTCATCTGAATTAGAGCCGTACAGTACTGTGAACTTTTGTTCATCATTTATCTAAAAAATATAATTAACTGAAAAAGCCTGTACTACTGTAACAAATATGACTCATCCTCTCTCTTTCAATCTTCACACGTAAAATAAATTTTTATGAGCTCTTTCTAGTTATGCCATCTGTTAGTTTACTGGGTCAATTTCAATTTTCAAGATGTGAATAATGACGTCAACAAAGATCGCGCTATAACAAAATAGGTACAGTTCTCTTGTTGTGTCAAATCATTAAAAAAGACTTAAAAAGGAGAAATTACAATTCTGTATTCATATTTCGATTTCTTTCTAGGATGTTGTGCCTAGCAGTCCTCAGCAAGACGAAGGCGCCGGTTCTACGCATGCTCCAGCAGGTTGGTAGCTTAGGGTTCTCAACAATGCATACTCGATTTACACGTAAGCAGATGAAAACTGCAAAAAGCACTTTCATGAAAATCAGTCTCAAAAACAAAATCACAGCTGGCTGGACCAATGTAAGGGAAAACAAGCCAAGTTGGTCATCAGACCTGCACCTGTCTAACAAAATACAACAAGAACTGCAGTGGCTTTTAGCTCGGGCAAAAAATGTATGTGATATGTTTATATTGCTACGAAATAAAGTTGAACGAAAATAGCTAGATGGCTAGATTTCAACCTTACCCATGACCTCAACATCTTTTATTTCAAAACATGCTTCTTAATTGGGATAACAAATGGTTGATTGTGAAATGATACAAAACTTCGCGCTTACTCTAGTCAAGTCAAGTCCAACAGTCCAGACAGTAAAGAAAAATTTCCCGTCAGTTGAAAACTAACCACGCTATTAAGGAGAACATACCGTATCAAACTGTCTTCCCTTTGCCGGAATGAACGTTAGCAGTTACTCCGATTCAACCACAAAACCTAAACGAGGGTCGTAATGATGTTTTTTAACTAAACAAAACACGGAAAAGATAGGAATAAATAAATTTCCAGACTACAGAAAATACTAGAAGAACCGTATATGGGATAAAACGTTTTCACAGATTTTCAGTCAGCACGAACACAAAATTACTCTAACATGCTGGTTTTGTTGCCAAGTCAGTATTGACTTACATGTTTGCTCCCTTGGAACTGGTTTGAGAGAGGGAGGGCGTTCTAGATCTAGTTGAAGGTTTCTGCTTATAAGGTTATGCTTATAAGGTTTCTGCGAATAGTTAATCACAGAATACTTTCGCCACGAAGGAGCGCTTTAGTGCCAATTTGCCGAGAAAATCTTCGCATTGATCCTGACTGACCAATTTGGTGTCAAAATTCTCCACCTTCATTGTATATTTTGAAACCGTAGGTACATTTAGCGTTATTCAGATCTAGTTGCTTTTGAGGCTGCTCTATGAGACAAGATTCGCTTGTATTTGCTTCATCTAAATACAATTGCATATCTGCTAAATTACACACAATTTGTTTAATTTCAGTAGCTTATAAGTCAAATGCTTTGCAGTAATGTAGCAAAGAAAACAGAACTCACAAGTAGAAAACAGATAGCAGGTCAAAAAAGTAAAAAATAAATAAATAAATAAACACCTATTCTTCCCCGCAATTCTATGTTATCTCGCCCGCCTATTCGACTAGGAATGCCGCAAGCTGGAGCGTTGCTGAAAAGTTGCTTGTCAATTCCCACTTGCGTTGACCGATTGCTTAGCGAGAAGCCCGAAAATTGTTCGAACATATGACACATCACATCGTATGGGCTTTTCCTATCCTCGATTACCAACGACATGACTTCGGCACAGCTACGTGTACCTTCGCTGACAGTTCGCTTGTATTCGTCAGAACAAGGAAAATCGGAGACACTTCGTTTGGACCTGCGCATTATGAGCAATGAAATTTTCCATTTCTAAGCTCGGTTGCCCGAGCAACTAGGAGCTGGAGGTTTTGCCCTTTCGAACATTGCATGTAGAATTCTCGCGGGTTACCATTTACTAAAATGTAAGGAGTGTGAAAAAGCAGAGGAAAGATGACGCGAAAAAATAAGTGTTCAGAACCAAGAATGAACAATATGATGGTTAGATTATTGCAGTTTTAAGGTGGATCATACCCATTTTACTACACTGTATGCTTTTTTTAACTTGAATAATTAAAAAAATAGCCTATAAGTGAAAATCCCCTACAAGATTCTGATAACATTCATTTTCTCAAACCACAAGTAGTTTTAACTACGATCAAACAGTTTTAACTAATCGTTACCATCACAACGCCTTTTTCGACTCCTTCTGCCATTTGTAGCATGGAAATGAACTTTACGAGTGGCCTATTTTTCACTAAAACACTCTTGTCTATGTACTAAAATGCAATAGAGTAGCAGCATATTCGAAAATCCTCACTTCAGACACCACATCGACGTAGTAAATATCGCGGAGTTGCTTGATCTTTGTGCGCGTTACTCGCGTTGGCGCCCAGGTTCTCTACGGTCAAAACACCGTGATTGCGATCCACCTTATAATTAACCTACTAAGACGTAGAAGCTCTCAATTATTGTCTTTGCACGTGTTGACCTGGCAACTTGATTCTTACCACAGATTCAACACCCACATTTTCGACAACTCCCCCGGCTCTCATGGAAACGCCTACATCATCAGTGATAACATCACCTCAACCATCGACAACGTCGAATAACATATTGTCATCGACACCAGTCCAACAAGGTTAGTGACAGGTTTCTCACGTTGGACGCAACGTTTTCATTTCAATTCCTCTATTAGAATTAGGGAACACTCATTTTGTGACAGGAGCAGCAGAAAGAGAAACTGTTAGGGAAACACGAAAGAACTTTATGCCGGTATAAAACACAATGACAAAATGTTTTCCTTTTCCTTTAGAAATTAACCCAAGGAAAATTCACCTCTCGTAATTGATGTCAGTTCATTGCAACCGGACGATAATAGGAGACCGGCACCGAAACATGTCTTACAAAAACATGCAAAATGTCTCCTTTAGGCAGGTTTGTTGTTATTAGCTATTTAAAAACTATTGTAAAACATTTTGGCACAGTATAATGCTTCTGTACGGGCACCTTAAACGCCTAAAACCTAAAGCTTGGCGAACCTTTTACATCCACATAATTTTGTTTCCCTTTTTCTCTCTAGTAATCGACTGTGGTGAAGACTGGCATCAATACAGAACAGGCTGCGTTAGACTCTTTGGTGACCATAAAACGCGACGACAAGCAAGAACGTATTGCCAGGGTTTTCAAACGTCTAACTCCGTTCAAGGCAACTTGGTCAAGATCTTGTCCCAGGAAGACAACGATCGAATTGTTAGCCTAGCATCTGTTCAAGGTATATTATAAACTGTCATGAGTAGACGTCCACACAAAAGTGACGGGGGATCTCCTTGCGCCTGAAGTGCAAAACAGATGGTCCAATACCGCTTTGAATCTAAATGGCCTAGCGCTTTTCATGATCAGGTGCCTTTTAGGGCATCAAGCCAGATACAGCCTTACTTACTTACTTATCAGAGAGAAATGATCGCGCTTAGCGACACAAAATAACTTTGAGTCGATGCCACAAACAAAACAAGCTACACTGTTACCTTTTGAGTGCTGCTTTCAAAACCGCTGACGAGTACCATTTCTTGTTTAGATGTGAGTGCCCTCCCCCCACGACCCCTTGCTCCTTCCGATGACAAGTGGAAAGTAATGAAGTACAATAACTGAAGTGCATTGAAGTGAACAATACGCCTTTCTCAAGAATAATAAAAATTCGCTGACAGGCCTGCACGACTCTCGCGCACATGTATTAGCTATTCTCATAGTTTTGACCTCACGATTATATCTTTGAAAGACCTACCCCTTTTGTATGATATTAGAGGAAGTTTTGGGAATATTTCCTTGAGCAATGGTTGTTTTTCTTTTAACTGCCAGTTTTTCATGAGTGTTTGTTTTAAGTTTGGTACTGCTAGATGGTATTGCATCACAAAAGGCACGCTTCTTGTTTTTTAGGTTTTGGTAAGAGGGCCTGCTTTCTATTTTCAAAAATCCCTAATGAGAGGGTTCTTTGGACTAGGCCTTCTAGGTAACCTCTCTTAGTAAGAAATGATTTCAAGTGTTCGATTTCTTCACTCTCTAACGCTGTTTTAGAGGAATTTGTTCTTAGCAGTCTGAGGGCCTCTTCTCTGATGGGTGACACGAGGCGAAATGTATGCACTGAAATTTTTTAATGGGCTTGTAGTGGGTGCGTATATTAAGCACTGATTCATACGTCGATTATATGGATTCATAAGTGAATCGGCGATGTTTTGTTACCTCATTCCCGGCTAAGGAGCCGTAGCAAGCCTGTCAAAAATTGACATGAAGTTTATTTTTTTGTGCTTCTTAATTTAATGACATAAAAGCCTGTGATATCATCAATGATAACATTTTATACGATCTTAACCCGTGGGAGGCTAAAAAGAACTTTAAGGGTGAGAGCAATCTTATGCACTTGTTATGTCTGCCATCCTTAGGGGAATACTTCATTGGCTTAGGTGACTACCACACCGAGGGAGTGTATAAGTGGATTGACAGAAGCCTGGCTTCTTACACCAACTGGGGGCCAAGCGAACCACAAGCTGGTTCCCACATTAACTGTGCTGTAATATCAATCACTGGTGGTTCAGGTAGCGGGAAGTGGATCTCGAAGGACTGTACTAACAGCTACTTGCGATTTATCTGTGAGTGCCCAGGCGCTTGTAATGGTTAGACGGGGTGTCTGCATCGAGGGCGCTTTTCGCATGAATGTGGTGTAATAACCAAGGTAACCACCCCGGGGGGGGGGGGGGGGGGGGGCACTTAGGTATATTAGTGACGGGGAAGTGCAAAGGCCTTTTTGGTTTGAAAACAGAGATCCAGGCCTTTTTGGGTAGTAAGATTTTAATAAGATTTTGTATACGGTTGATAAAAAGCGTGCATTCCATCAAGGTTTTCAATTTCATTTGAATCAGTTTCATTTGCTGAACTAACTTAAGAGAGATGGTTGGAAGCATAAACTGCCTCGGACTTTCTTTTAGTTTTTAATGCGGGTAAAAGGACTGTATAAAAAAATAGGTAAAGTTGTGTACCGTTGGACTTTTTGGGGGTCGCGTTTAAGCCTAATTGGACTTTTTCTGAGATATAATTTGGCCTCATTGGCACCTTCCCGTCGCCAAAATAATTGAGTACCCCCCCCCCCCCCCTAGCGCCCTGGTGTAACTATTCAAGCGAAAACAATGATCCACTAGGATGCCAACCCCCCATAAGGTTTTTCTTCAATTTTTCTAAGACGATTTCTTGTCAGCACCGTTTTCAGTAGTTGTAAGCATATCCCTTAGACACATTTTGACGCAAGTTTGGTGAGAATCCGTTGCTATGGTTACAATATATGACGTCATAAGTAGCAGGTGGTCAAGCCATTTTTCGGTAAAGCTGTGGTTTTTTGCCTTTTTAGGTGAAAAAAGCACAAGTTGTACACGAAAAGCAGCAAAGTGTTAAATTATGTCATATTTTACATGACTAGCATTAACAATTTCTAGTTTTCGCCGTTTATTCATAATTTCTAATTTTTGGTAAAATCCAAGATGGTGGCCAATATGGCCGCCATCTTGGATGACGTCATAGGCCCCCCAACAGCGCCCCACCCCATAATATATACCCCATCTTGTAGAGCACATCAAAGGCTTTCTACCAAAGACAAAATTTCTCCAAAATATTGAAACACAGCAATTCCAACATCCCAAGTGGTTTATTAAACCAATAAACCATAGGAATGTCCGGTATACTGCTTTTATATAATAACTACATTTTCCATGTGGTTTACTGGTATAAACAATCAATGGGTATTGACCAATCACAGCGCGCACATTATCTTCAGTTACTGGATAACAGCTGATAGCCTGTTAATAGGGAGCCAATCAGAGCTCGGCCTTGCTTATATCCAGGAATTGTATGTAATTTTTTAACAATCTACGTAATGGAAGCAAAAATTGTCCACGAATGCAAGCTTTTTACTACGATAATTTATAATTTAGTGACCACTGAAAATAAATTAACTTTTTGATAAGCTACACAAGATGCTTAAAATTCAACATATTCTAATTCGAACACTAAATACATAAAAGATTATTAATTTCAATTAAGTTTACGTGCGCAATTTAAATGAATTAGTAAAGCGCTAGCCCTTTAATGCTCGCAAGATATGATATATTTCCTTGGATTGGCTTGGTATCTTTGCACACCAACTTACGTCGTAGATCACGGTAATACTAGTTTGAGACCATTTTTTGTAACAATAAACAATACTAAGAATAACTATTGTTGTTAACAATAAAAACTACTTAGAACAGCCTACAGTGTCATGTTTTGCTCGGTTTAACCTATAAAGGCCCTTTAAATTGGTGTTTTTAGCGAACGGAAGAGTCTGGCGCTCGTAATGTAATATACAGTTATTCCATTCAAAAATATTGTCGTACATGTATGAGTTCATAGCTAACGAAGCACGTGACTCCGCCACGCGCGCCGCGCAGTGCCAGAAACTACCGGAAGATTGATCGAAAAAATAATGAATTTTAACTGCACGTAGTTCAGTCGTGCAAGTGCGAAACTCTCCTGTTTTTTGGATATTTTCTCCAAACGCGATGTCTGGACCAGAGGAAGCTAATTTTGTTAGCCGAAATATTGGCCTTAAATAAATCAGCCCTTTGCTGTAGGGCCAGCCTTGCATTCAGTTTTGTACGATGTGAGAAATTTGGTCAAAAACTCCAAGAGCATTCATGAGGCGAACAGGAAAAAATCAGAGATACTTTTAACATTCACGCATTTCTGTTCTTTCTTTGCTGTAATTATTTTGCCTTAATTTAAACTGTCCCGCGTGATCGCTTAATTTAAGTCTTATTTAACGAAAGACCAATGTGTTTTTATTGACATGTACTATGGGAACTCCTGGATTTTCAACACCTCCGGTTCAGCTCACCAGGCAAAGGCATTCTAGGAATTTAACATGACGTTTCAAATTCTTCTATGTGCTGCCTCTGCCCGTGCAAAAATGTCACTGCTTGCGGCGCCTCGTGCATGGCTATGAACGTACGGAACTAGAGGATTGTTTATGTTACTATTTCATCATATAGAAAACCCATGGGTTGAATAATCGGTTGAACTGAACTCTACTGCGAAGGCGGTTTCGCTACGTAGCAAAAATTGAATCTGAAATTGAATTTTCGCCGGATCGCCGCGACGAGCGTATAAAATCCGCCAGTGTGTCGCTGGCCAAATGAAAATTAATATCACGGAAAACCTCGATTTTATCTCCACTGTACGATAAGTGAAAATGTTTTATATTTTCAGTTAACTTTTTCACTCACTTTAAATGGAGAACGAACAATCAAAACGATTTCGATTTAACAATCAAAGCATGAATTTTGAAATTTAAGTTTCTGGAAAATAATCGCAAACGTTCGTAGCGCACAATTTTCTCAAAAATGTTCAAAAAATCGGAAAACAGCTGCAAATTCTTCAGAAAAATTATAGAACGTTATCAAATAATGGATTGAACACTACAATTGAAATTTTTTAACTCTACACAATCAAATATTATAGATTTTCTATTATATTATCTATTATTACAGTTTGAGGAGCTAACTTAGCTTTAAATTTTCGCGAGATATATTTTCGCGTCAGTCCGCGACTAATTTGAAATCGCGAAAATTTGATGAAGTCCAGTTGCACTGAGCCTCACCGAAATCCGGAAGCCGGCACTAGGCGGGGACAACTGACATAAAGTGGAAGTAGCCAGGTTCATTCCTTTGCCTTATAGGACAATATCGCGTTAGTAAATATAACCGGAAACTAAGTTGCTCCAAATGATATTTAACTCTGGCCTTCTCTACTAGGCTATGAATGTGCTGTGAATTAAGTTTTCCTACAGTCTTTGAACACGTCTACAATCCCTGTTGCTTTTACACTGTGTTGAACAAGGATTTGAGTTCAGACACCTTAAAAATTGTTCACAATACTATCTTTGGCGTTTGCTAAGTCTCCATTGTCGAAGATCTGGATATGACACAAAACTCGAAAAATTATCGTGTAATACAATTGGTAAAAGCTGTAAGAAATTTACACAGGATATACCCTGTGTACATTATAAAGGCTATATACCCGCAGGAGGGTTGAAAAAATCATGTCTACAGTCATTTCAGACATCCTGTCGGGTGGGATTTGTTTTGTTGAAGTGGTATTCCTTGTTTTTTTATTATTTGTGTGGAGTGCCTGTTAGTTTGGGGGTAGCTAAGTGCGCATCCATTGTAAACACAACCGATTTTGTTTTTTCTTTCTTTTTTTCTTTTGATTCCCCTTGTGTCTCCTGTAAAATTATGCAGTCAGCTCTAGCAAGTTTCCACTAGCTGTGCGTCCGTTGCGTGTCACAACCTTTGTGTTATAAAATCACATCACACCAGAGTATGCCACAAAGATATGTCGTCAGTAGCAGAAATTAGACTCTTATTTTTTATATGGGGGTTTCTTCCTGCTGTTCTTTCAGTAAATTTTCTTCTTTCTTGCGATTCTCTTGCGACTTTCTCGAGATTTTCTTGCGACTCCTTTCTTGTGATTCTCAAGACATCGTGAGCCTGTATCCCTTAGCCTGGAAGCAAGCTCTCTCGGGGGTCAGGGGGCGCGAAAGGAGGGAAGATGGAGAGAGAGCTTGCAGCGACATCTCAGGAATTTGAATATCTGTATCGAAAATTTCGACGCAAAATGCTAATTGGCGGAGAGAGCTTGTTCGCAGTTTGTTCTCCCCTGAGAGAGCTTGCTCGCAGGCTAGTATCCCTGACCGGGGTGTACCTCTTGGAGGACTGGGTTTTAAGCGACTTGGTGCTAGCGGTTGAATATGTACCGAGGAATATCTCACGTAGGGCCATGCGGGATTTTTCAGTTACTAACATTATATAGCCACGGATTCAACGCACTGTTGACGTATCCACACCAAAAACAAACATACATCACATACCGTGGAAGAGACTCATGAAGGTCATTGTTGAACGCAAAGATGAGATCATTTACATGACTTAAGGTGTCTGAATGCAGTTTGTGCGCGCTCTACGATTTCTACTGCTGACGTGAGTTAGCGCGCTCACAAAGCGTTTAGGAAAAAAGAAACAAGGTGCCCGTACCGTGAAGACTGTTTGAGTGTTACTTTCCGTCTTAACAATCAAACAGTTTGTTATGTGTGAAAAACGTTTGTTTTTGTATGTATTAAAGGTATTGGAAAATACCCCGCCTTTCTGGGATTGTTTGTATGGATCGAGGATTGACTGGCGAAAAATGTCTGATTGGTTGACACGTGACCACGTGATCAAGCTCTTAAATTCAAGATGGCTACTAAGAAATTTCTTTGAGTTCTTTCTTTCTCGTGGCGGTTGTTGACTGTTAGATCGAGAAGAAACGCAGAATTAAAAGGAACGAGAACAACGTAAGGACCATAAGTTTTGTACAAGGTCGGTTGTGGATAGATAGGACCATTTGTTTCTGTGTTCGCCGCCTACAACTTATTTGTTTTGAGACTCGTCTTAGCACTTTTCATTTCCTTAAACATCGTTTCTTTTACTTTAGACCGAAGACGTTTAGCATCGGATATAAAACAAGCTCTAACATTTAGTACATTTATTTAGTCTGAAATCGCTCGTTAGATGGATTTTTGACACATGGGACATGGTTGTAATGCAAGAAAATGGAGCATTTTCCTGTCCATAATAATTGATTTCTTAGGAAGTCTGCAGCAGTCAGGAAAACAGGTCAAGGAAAATGTAATGCCATTTGTAATCGGTGTCAACACTAGTTAAGAAAATTGCAAGTTCACAAAGAAATATACACCTATAAAGAGACAGTGTTTTGCATTGCAGAATAATGTCGTGCCTGACCTTAGCAAAAGAAGCTAAAAGAAATGCATAAATTTGGGGTGGAGTTAGTACCTGCATTGTATACCTCTAGAAAAATATTAAAAATGCATTGAAAGAAATTAGACAACGAATAACAATAAATGTATTAAGATTCTCACATTCTAACAAAAGTTAATTGTTGTCATCAGTTTTTCTACTCAAGGGTGACCCTTTTCCTGGTTGAAAATCTTAAATCTCTGGTAAGGCTATTAATTATTAATTTGCAATAAACTGCAACTGCTTGAGCATTAGTTATAGATCACTGAAATTTAAACTGCAGGTGCACCATGGCCTGTCCAAGATTATTGTGAACATCAATTAGCAGTAGTCTTCAAGGACAGCACAGACTCCCAAACACCTTTGAGAATGATTTATTTTTGAAGGCATATAACCTTGTTTCCAGGAACGTGATAATGTCTAACTGTTTTGTTGCTCCTACAGTTAAAGATTTGCCAGTCCAGTACACTATTTGTGCTACTTGACAGTCCTTTCAATATTATTCACCTCACCTAAAGGCTTATTGATGTTTACCCTGGAGGCTGAGACTGTCAAACATTAAGGTCTGGCTTGCATAATGTCGTGGTATAAATTCTCAGCTACATTAGTAACCATATAATAACAGGTACAAATAATTCAGCTATAGTAATCTTGTCTATTATTACACCTACTGAGTTCAAAACTAAACAACCACACTGTAAAATGTCATCACAGCTGACATATGTAAGTAAACAATCCTAGGTGCATTGAAAAACATTTAATTGAGCAAAATCCTAAAATACCACAATGTTGGTAGAAGTAAACCAATTCCAATCATGATTTGATTCCATTATAAGTGTCTTTTCACTATAAAGCTAAAGTTTGCAAATTCATTGTTAAATACACTTGCCAGCACGTAGGTGAATACCCCAGCATCAAGACTCAGTTACAATTTATTAACTTACAGTTGAATTGCAGTGGTCTTGACAAACGTGCAGTGAAGGAGTCACCCCCTCCCCCATAATAACAACAACAAGTTGAAAAGATATAAGATATAAAGTGCTGCTGCAAATATCATGTTTATTTGTATTCTCTCCACAAAATATTGTCCTTTGATATGTGCACATTGATCACCATGCACCATAAATAATGTCCTATTGCCAACATGTGCTTCCATTTTTTTATGCTCAGCCTCCCATGAAAACTGTTTTATCTTGGTCTGAAAAAAAAAGCATATAATACACATGTTAATTAATCAATAAGTACCTCTTGGATCCAACCTCTGTACAACTGACAACAATGGAAACAATAGGCAAGAAAGCATTTTTTTTATTCTGATCAACAAAGGAGGGTGTAATGTGGTAAGATCTGAGACAGGACACATTTTGAAAGCATTTATTAAGACTAACATTTTGGACAAGAATGATGTTAAAACTAAAATGCCTTCTAAATACCTTTAATTGAAACACTGCACAAATAGTCTATGATCCTGGGCTAAAAAGTGCACACTTATCAGAAATTCTACCCTGCCCCAACATTTCTAGTGCAAAGGCAACACTTCAGGTAAAGCAGGAATTACAAAAATTATTTAAAAGTATTTAAATCAAGTTTGAATGCCATATGTATGAAAATTTGTGACTGCCAATTTTGAGCCAATAATATTGTACTTTGCTCCACGACTATAAGAACTGTAAGAACAGTATATTCTTATGCACTGAAAACAGATCAGAGCTGGCAGATGGGTGTATAAGGGAGGGGCCTCAAGAAAAAAGGAATGGGGATATAAAAATGTTTCAGAATGAAAATTAAATTCTTTCAGGATTACACTACTAGTGTGATGATAGCATGATAGCATGATAGCAGCAAATAAAGAATTGAGTGATGACTTAAACCAACTTAAAAATTGAAATATATATATATATATAACACTGTAGAAGTATTGCAAATGGTTCCAGCTTGCTAATCAAGCATTGTTTATAGCAGAGAGTGAACATCTACTTGCTAAAAATTTGCTGGCAGAGATATGAAACAAGGACATAAGGATCGCAAAAATTAGGAAACAAATAACGTGTAAATCTGCAAATTATGCTTAAAGTCATGTAGAAGCTTAACTTGGGTGAAGAAAATGGGCTTACAGCTTGCATCAAAATGTCAGAATTACGAAGCATCAACACACCTATCACCGAATTTGCTGCAACATTCTACTGAATAGCTGCCTGTACGAACAACAACAACAACAACAAAAATCGCGAAATTTAAGCCTGTGCCGAAAAATAATTCATAAAATAAGGTATTCACCATCTTCAATGGCTGGAAAATTTGCTCAATCTCACGATCACAGTTTGTCTTTAGTCTGTGTAGAATTTTAACTTTATCGAATCATCGATCTTCAGGTCGCGTCGCCGATTGCAATCCGAGATAAAACATGCAAAAATGAAAAACAAACACAACAATGCACTTTCCCTGCCACGGGGTACAAGCTAAATTATACATCTACACAAAGCTCAAAAATTATTCTTTCGTTCCTTTATAATATCTTTTTGTACCACGTGGCAAGAGACTGACACAATCAAAAAACGCAAAAATAACTCACCTTTTTCGCAGCCCTTTCCTGCGAAGACATCATGTCAAGACGTCGATTTGTACCCGACTACAGGTTGGTAGCGACTTGCTAAACGGTGTCCCAACGTAATATTTTCCATAGAATAAGGTCCGCTTGAAATCGGCCATAAAACAAGCCTTGATCTCTCAAAAAGGTAAGAAAACCACATGTCTGTCAACTCTCAATCGGCGGCCATTTTTCTTTCCTTCTCGAGAGCATTTTCTCACCGAGAACCAATAACATTCACGGAAACCTACCACGTGATTTTTTGCGTGGCGCCTGCGCAGACATTTTTCGCCAGTCAAGATCGAGGACCCTGTTGAATGCAACGCATGCGCAGTTAACCAGAAAATTGTGACTGCATGGTTTAGTTGAAATGCACTGATTTCTACGGAACCGCTCTTTGGAATTTCATATAATTTGGTAGAATACCAGTCCAGAACATTCGTAGCTCGCCTACAAACAAAAATTGAAATCTGACAGAGGACATATTCAGAAAACGCTAAAATGCAAACCACTAAAATACAGAAGATTTCTCTGCCAAAATTTCACGAGACCAGTGTCAATAGGCCAGTATTTTTCTCAGTTTTCCAGAGACAAATGATGGAAAAAATCTAATGAATGGATTTTCTGAAAATAAATCAAAACCATTATTTAATGCTGGTTTGTTACCAGCCGTGTTGCCATGGCAACGGTACTCAGTCCACACCCCCCCCCCCCAAAAAAAAATCAAAATATACTCTTCTTTACTTTAACTATTTTGGCCGCCCAACCGCCTGTGACATAATATGACATGACATGGCACAATAGGACATGTCATCACAACATCCCAGACAAAAAAAAAACAACAACAACAACAACAACAAAAAAACAAAAAAACAAAAAAAAGCATAACATCGCATGACCTGCCAAGAAATGACATGAGAGGACATGACATATGATAATGATAATCTTTATTAGAAGTGATACTCTCAGGCAGCTGAGAGCAGATGCGACCTTCCCTCAGGTAAATTTTATGCAATCAATTACTTACTTGCATTTTGAATGATGTTCCACGTCGAAATTGTGAAATTTAATTTCCATGACCATTCCGCGTGGTATAGGAGCCGTATAGTTGCAGTCCATGTTTCTTGGGTCGTTGTCTGGGTATCCGGGACTTGTAAGAGAATCGTCTACCACTGTGCCACAGTCCAGCATAGAAGTATTTTCTAGTGAAGATATAAAAGCATATATCAAATACAGAAGAGAACAATACATGCAAATGATTTTTTTTCTAAACAAAAATTTTTCTTTTCCTCTTAGAGACAGGCAAAGTGAGCTGGTGTTCTACGGACATAACCGTGAAATTCTAACCCACTTTTCATCTTCTAAAACCCTTTTTTCTTTCCAAACGGGTATCTACGGCTCAGTGCAGAAAAATATTTCTTCCGTTCCCTCGAAATTCCAAGCACTCACACCCCCACCGTGCTACAGTGAGGGGGAGGGTTTATGGACCCCTCTTGGGTTTTTGTTATGTTACAATATTTCGCAAAGATTTTACCCTTCGTAGGTAGCCTGTGATGTGCTCTACAACATGAGGTATATAATTATTATGGGTTATGGCGCTGCTGGGGGCCTGTGCCGCCATGTTGGATTTCATTCAAAATGAGAAATGATCAAAAACGGCAGAAGTTGAATTTTTTATGCTATACATGTAGAATATGAATAATTCAACACTTCACTGATTTTGGTTGCCACTTTGTGCCTTTCTTTCACTGAAAAAGGTGAAAAGACACTTAATTTTCAAATTTCCTGGATCTTTCCCTGTTTTTGCAACAAAGGCATCCTCAGCGAAAAATGAGGCTGCTGGAATTGTAACCATCAAGACACTTGCGGTTGATCGAGTGCATAATGACTATTTCATTTAAAAAAGATAGTGAGACAAAAAATGGTTTCGACTCCCGTGAGGGTCTCAGATTGTTGTGTTTTAGACCTTGCTCACATTAAACTTGTCAACTGTACTTACTATGTTTTATTGACACATCCCTGAAGGTTATCAAGAATCCTCTTTCTACATTTAGATCATCTGAATAAAATGTTATCACTGCATAGTTTCCAGTAACCAGAACGGCCTTTCCGGTTCGCTCGCCACAGAACACGCCAAACGGAACGTTGTCATCATTAGTGATCTCCAAATAGTCCCACCAACTACAAATTAAACGCACAAAAAAAAACGTTTTCATCTGATCGAAGGGCTGGACAAATGACTTTCAGTGGCAGGAACTTAGGGCAGTCTGCCCACCGACTCAGGGAGCAAAACTTCTCTGCTTTTGTTGTTGCTCGTTCTTTTCTTTTCTTTTCTTTTTTTTTTTAATTTTTCACCGCTTTTTTTCTTCTCCACAGATCTTTGCTTTTCAGCAAGGTACTAACTTGCTTGGTCGTTGCAGATGATGACAATGAAGTTCAATAGCAATATATGTAGCGGAAAAGAAATTGAAAGATTTTCGGCCACGTCTACAACAAGGGCCGCTAAACACAGATTAGAAATTTGTGTTGACTTACAGACAATCTGGATCATCTTCCAGGTGGAAATCTTGAAAGTAAACTTCCAGCGCCATACCTTGTTTGACAGGAATCCGGTATTTGCAGCTTGTGTAAATTGGGTAGTCTTTTGGATATCGAGGACTTGTCAGTGTATTGTTTACAACAGAATTGCACACTTGAAATTAAAAGACGCATATGTTTCATGTTTTGTACTTTGAAACTTAATTAATACGTAAAGCTCATTCATAAATAGGTTTGCAGGCAATTTTAAATGAATAACATATACAATTTAACGAATTATGTTCAAGAAATTGAACGAGATTATTATTCTCCTAACATAAGTTAAATCACGACCATTGAGATGATGTGTATGGTTCGAGTTTTTACACCTAAATTACAGAAAAACTAAGGGCTTCATAAGTGCTTCGAATGGCTGTTGGAACCGCAAAACAAAGCGAGAAAGAATATTTAGAAGATTACAATGCACTATAGTCTTCTAAATATGGTAAAAAGTGCTTGACAATCCAATGATTTTTATCAAGAGAGGATTTTTTGATGCGGCTAATAGTGCTTCCAGTGAAGCCTTTGCAAGAAATAATTAATTGCATGCCTCTGAACTAAAATTTGTGGCTTGCAAAAAAACGCTTGAAACCAGCCCAGATTATGTAATATGCGTCTGTTTGTTTTTGGGCTATTTGGAAACTTGAATGCATTCAAGTTGAATGCATTTGATTACTTTAAAAACGGAAAGGACAAGGCGGGGGAAGGGGGGTCTGGAGCCCTCGAAACACCCCTCCCCTTGCCTGGATCCACCACTGAACAAGCGCAAAATGCTAGCAAGTAAGCTCACAGTGAGTAGCGAGGGCGCCGTCTTTTATATCCCATATTAGGAGCAACAGCAAGGTAAACGTCTTCATGACGCAAAAGACTTTTCTTTCCTGTAGATAGTTCACCTTTACGATGGAACCATTATTTCCTGGAGATATGGTACAAATAGAAGTAGTTTAAAATGGGTGAAATATTGTTGCCTCATTCTGTTGAATTCATACTGAGTGATAAGTTCTCTAGACAAATTAAATCACCGAAAACTAGCTCTGTGCACAAACTTTCAAAGCCGGTTACGGTGCCTTTATCAAGTGATGACAAATGTCAATTGTCGCGTGACTTACGATGACCAAAGTCACGTGACAAACATTTAGTGTCAGGCCTCGACATTTTGTCACGTGACCTGGGCTGACTCATGGAACGATGTTCTGCGACCTTTTATAAACTGGTTAGCAATATTTTTTAATAATACAATACTTGAACTCAATTTTTTCAAACTGAAAAGACATGTTCAATTAGGTTCTCGGTAAGTAAGAGGACGTGACGGCAAAAATAACCTGCAGACAGTAATTACACCTGTGAAAAAATGCTTGATCCCAATCTGAACTAAGAAGAATTGATTAAACTGCTTTACGATTTAGCTCTTCCCTGTTCTGTATACATCAATATATTTTGGTTCAATCCTCAACAAAACCTGTCAAAGCGTAGTAGTTTAGCCAGGTTACATGTTTCGGAGCTGTTGCATCGAAGCCGACTAAGGAAGCATGTAATTGTTAAACTTTCCTTTTGTAAATCAAAAGGTTGACAAAAGAAAGCGTTCATCTAGAATGACCAATTACATTTCAAAAAAAGAGTCGAAACTCATTCATGGGGCCACCCGCGTTCTAAGTTTTATCATATTTTTCAAAAGTTTGTATATTATTGTAGCTGTAGATATAACTGCCAGTTTTAAAGACTTTTTCAAGAAGTTAGGTCTAGTTCAAACGACGAACGGCTTTTCAGGTACCGAACCTAATGCAAATTAGCAAAATCAATAGAGTTTTTGTGCCAGCACAGAACACAAAAGTTTGTCCGTTAAACTTGGCATTAAAGTCTTTAGTTATGTCTACAACCCTTAAACTACTGTTACTACAATGATCATCAAAATATGGCCATAGTAAACCCCCTGCTGTAGACCTCCCCTATTGAAAACGCCCGGTGCACTTTGACAAATGTTGTTTGACTAAGAATTTATTGTTGTTGCTCTTGCTGTTATTAATAACTATATCTATATATTTTTTGCTTTCGGTTAACAGTTGTAAACTTCCAAGAACAGACGCCTTAAACACAGTCAACCGTTACTATTGTACTTTGAAAATTTAACCTGGATCTATTTTTTCAAATGAAGAACGATCCTGAACTTCAATACGAACGGAGTGGACGCACCTTCAATACTCCTTACACATGATAATATATTTATGTTATTATTTTCCTCTGCGGAAGAAAAATCGATCTGCATATAACCGTCAAAATTTCCTTTCGCAAAACGTGAGTTAATAAAACAAAGCGTTCAGCTAGAATATCCAATTACGTTTGAAAGATAGCTTCAAACTCCTTTGCGACGTATTCGCGCTCAAAGAACTTTCCATATTTTTCTAATTCGCAGTGGTGCAATTTTCAGGCTAGCTGTTGGCATAGGGCTTAATTTATAATGTGCAGGTTTCAGCTCTTTCTGGCCAATTCAATGGGGTTCTTTAAAAGAGCGTTTGCCTTGTTGTTTTCTAAGCCTTTGTATTACAACTATGCGCAGTACATGGCTTCTCTTTGTTTTTAACTCACCCACGAAAAGAACAACTGTGGACTTCAAAGAAGAGAAAGGCCTACCTTGTAACTTTGTCTTCTCGGAAACTCTTATTTATCAGCTTGGGGCGAATCTTTCATATAGCGTTTTCGCACCTGAAAATTGAATGGACAGTCATCAATATTCCTGATACTGACATCCGTCTTTTTCCCCAAAAAATCAATTTCGCTTCTAAACAAACTGCTGGATCAACTGCAAATTGTTCAAAAAGCCGGTCCGTGTAATTAATGGTTAATAACTTAAGCTAGAACCAATCATAGCTTAGAAATTTACGATGTTGCCCTCGCAGTTTCTAAACAGACCACTCTCCCGGTGATAATTATTCAGAATATAACTAGAAACGACCCTTTCTTTCTTTCTTTCTTTTTTTTCTTAGTTATTATTCTTATGTTAATTGTCTTTAACGTCACATGAATAGGGCCAAGTTATTTTTTTTTCTGGAAATGGCACTTCGAAGACCCACACTGAGAGCTTCGCGGGGACAATGATAACTCGTTTATTTTAGTGATATTGTGTTAAAGTGCTGGGCCAAATAATAGACATGCAGCTGCTCTTCAAAATTAGCTACTGTATATTACCTTTTTCTTTAACATAATGCCCCCTAAAGACTTTTGTTCCTGGGCCGTCGTAGCTTGATCAAAAATAAAACACAAACAGCGGTAATAAACATTATAAACTTACGCATTTTTATATAAACTTGACGTTTCGTATGCTAGTCAACATACATTTTCAAAAGTGACCGTTACAATTTTGACAAACCTTTTATACAATAGTGATAAGGGGTCTGGAACCAAGATTAAGAAAACAATCTTAACAGTGAATCTATAAAAAGCTACAGCTAACTAATAAAGTATCAGCTTCTCACTGCTGACGTTGACATTAAAAGCTGGCTTCAGTTCTTGGATTGACAATGTTTCTTTGATTTTGCAGTGGTAATCAGTTTTGCCCGATGCTAAAATGTCAAAATGATCCCACTTGATGTTGTGACCGGTGGTTTTGACATGGTCTGCAATGGCAGACGTGTGGTCATTTTTAACGAGGGCCTTGAAGTGTTCAGTTTTTCTATCATAAAGTCGTCGTTTTGTTTTACCGATGTAGAAATCATTGCAGTCCCAGCAACTGGCTTTGTAAATTACTTTAGATTTTTGAGAACGATTCAAGCGGTCCTTGTATGGAAAGAAAGATTTGATGCGGCAATTATTTTGAAAGATTATCTTGAGGTTAACAAAAGAGTAGAAATTGTATACACATGATTTCAGGCGTTGAGAGATTTGGTTGCTCTGCAGACCTAAGTAAGGTAACAGAATAATGATATCTTTCTTAGGAACCGTGGAGACAGGGCTCCTTGGCTTGTTTCTGTTCCTGTTTAGAACATCGTTCATGATGTTGTAGGTGATTATCCCTTGGGGGTAACCATTTTGAAGCAGAAGCTTTCGAAGATCGCCAAGAGCAGATTGCAGCAAGGAAGCAGAAGAGCAAATTCGGTAGCCCCCTGTCAATGTTTTAGCAACTAATCTCGATCGCTTGTGCATTGCTAACAGCCTCAAGTTATTTTCTTACGGAATTAATTAGGCAGCAAACCCTCTCTAAAATGCACTTCATACATGAGTTGTCACGACCATTACGAGGAAACTGAAAACAAACAAATAAAAATAAAGGCAGAGACGGGAGAGTTTCAGAACAGATTATTAGTTCACGAGATCTTGGGGTGTTCAGTAAAAGTATATCAGTACTAGACGGAACACTGATGATCCAAATCTATACAAGGAAACAGCAACCACTAACCAATCGACCGTCTGTGGCCTAATTACAAATAAAATTGGTCGAAACGTCGCGATTGGCATCAAACAAGCAGCAAAGCGTGACGAATAACAAAGAATGGGTCGTATCTATCCTACATACAACTGTATTTATAGTGGTCCAAATAAGGGTATCTCAACAAGTTTGATGGGAGTCAATATTGTCTCCACAGCATTCCCTACAATCGAAAACTTTTATCGGGATCAGTATCGGACACACAGCGATTGACTTCCTCGGGAAACCCCCGACTACAATATGATGTTCGTAGTCCGTAAGTTGGAATTTGATTTAGCATCCGGCATAATGACGGCACCTCAGAAAACCTTGCACTTCTAATAGCTTTTATTTGAGTGCTTTCATTGGAGCGATCACTGTCTGCAACATGGCTGGTGGTTTGTGACTGAACAGGTTAAATATAGCGTGCAGTATTAAAGCCGCTCTGTATTACGATCAATGCAAATGTTGAGTGTCCTTGAAACAATATCCATTGTTGAAGCATGCACGATAACACCAAGTAGGGCAATATTAGAGTATAGGGAGAAAGTCCTGTTTGATCAACTCCTGAGAAGCAGGAAGGAGATGCGCAAAAATCCATTCGCACGAGTTTCAATAAAAGATATAGTCTGTTTTTGGATACGTAACATTTGTGATACTGAGTGTTAGGTTACCTGTGACAAGATGTAGTAATATTGCGTTTACAAAGGAAACATATGGCTTGACAACGAAGCGTTCGATCAACATCCATCTTCTTACAGTAAAACTCTCATTAACATAGCACACAAAAGACGTCGCAGACAGATTTTGTTCGACGCAGACCGCGCTACACTGCAGAACCGTAAGGATGGCGAAGCGGCGCTGTTTTGTGACTGGTGGCAGTACTACTTTTAGCAGAGACAAAGGTAAGAACTCTTCTTATTTTCAATAACGAAACTGAAACAGGCAATGCCTTCCTAGACACTTGGTTCACTAATGTCCGGCTAAAATGAATAGTAAACAACAACCAAGCTTGGCGCTTCATAGCTTAGTGGGGTAGCAACTTGCGATGCGGAAATAACCGACCGTTTTCTTGATTTGCAAGGACACATCGCTGCAAATCACCAAATGAAACTTCACTAAAGATTAACGTGCGGTTACATGCTTCGTTTTGGAAAGCTTTTCAAGTTTAGGTTAGATATTTTTACCGAAGGAATGTTTTCAATGCAAAGTACTTGTTCCGCTACTGCGCACTTAACCGCTGCTTTGTAGCTTTGACGCAGATATAAAGAATGCTCGAAGTGCCAAGATCTCAAAAAACAAAAAGGGTCTTTTAGGCAAACAAAGGTCTGTTAGGAGACCTGTGCATCATCGTCCGGATCCATCGTAGGTAGCTCCAGCTGTAGCTCTTTCTTCCTCTGAAGCTCAACTCAGGGGCACCCAACGAGAAAATTTAAACAAAATACTTGAAATATCATTTTCTGCTTTCTTAGATTGTTTCAGAGCTTTTTAAAGGCATATTCGCGTAAGCTAATACATATCGCAGAAAATTTAAGCAAACGGAATCCTATCCGCCGAATTTCCGAGCTGCTGATGGCCCTCCGAAAATGCTAGATGACCTTATTGACAGTTTGTTCCTCCGAAAACAATAGGAACTTATAAGTCCTCTTGTTACGAAAGTCCGACGTGACGTTTCGCCGAAGAAATCTCTAGCGTTCACTGCAATTAAATCCGAAAATCTCAGGGAATTTTAGGCCTTCCGAGCGGATATTCTCCGAAACGAACAGTTGGGTGCCCCTGTCAGCTGGCCCTTCAAGAAAGACTAAAGCGGTAAGCTGTAACCGGTAAATGCCGTAGAGTAACAGGGTATGTTTCAGTTTCCTCGGACATTACGTGTTCCGCTAACGTAGACGTACAAAACATTCAGCTGTTGGCCTCCACTGCACACAGCGAGGCACAAGAACGGAAACCAAGGCATAGGTTTATGGTTTTCATAAAGGAACATTGAGATCAAAGTACTCCTACAGAGCTAATAAGCGTGTCTTTCCACCGATTTCCCTCTAGAGAGCATAGCCATCAATAAGTAAGTCAATCAGGGGACTGACAACATTGTCGAATGCCTGGCGGGTCAATTTTTCCAAATGTCAAAAACAAATTATTAACTTAAAGTGCTCCAGTGGATTTTTAGGTTGGGTACAGCACTTGCCGTGTTTAGCCCGCACAAAGGCGTAACATACAGGCCCTTCTTGGTCTCTGAATGTTAGTCACTGGGAGTTAAATCATTTCAGCGCTAACTCAGTTGTTTATTGTCATTCTCTTGCTCTTATGCTACGCGTGAGGAACGTGCGACAGTGCCTTGGTAGCGATACGTGACGCAGCTCGTTACTCACCTCAAACCGACGTAAAGTATTCCAACCATTTTCATTACGTGCATAACGACTATCTTTCTATTTGCCATCTTTCGACATGCGATGGAACGAGGCCTAAGCTTTACTTGGCATGCAGCCGATTTTCGCGAAGACTATGGGTGGACTTAATTATTATCAAACTGTAGTAAATAAATCATGTCGTGAACGAATTAGCGTGTGTTTGAACGAAGCAGGCCAATCTACCGGAAGTCACGAGTTGACCGAGCACGCTTATATAATACATATCCGTAAAAATGGAAACCCTACAAAGGTCCTCAATCTTCTTTTTTTTTGGGGGGGGGGGGAGGAGCATTTGAGGTCATTAATTTTAATTTCTTTTTTCGTTATTTCTACTAACCACTTGAAGAATCGTTAGTTTTAACGAACTTCAGCTATTCTGATGGCATGTCGAAAGATGGTCGCTATTCTCGGCTGTGCGCCTAACACTAAAAACGGTTGTATAGACACACGAAAGCACTGCTCAGTAACCTCTACTTTTTAAGGGTCACGCTGTAAGTTACTTGTTCAAACTCAAAGGTTTGGATCATCTTGAGCAACGTACAACAAAACCAAAGAAAAAATATTTTTGAGGGATACAGAATATTTTCTTCGCGATAATCTAAATCCAATGCGTTCTCTGGAGTGGGATTTCTTTGAGAGCTCTCTTGGATGGATTCGGCGTTATTTAGTTTGCGGTATAAACAGAACATCCCTTTTTGTTCCGGTAGCTTTTCCAAGAGTTTTCAGGATGATTCCAATACAAGCCGAAAGCACCGCAAGGAAAGTACTGAGCAAGAGCGTTCATTTAAATGGGCACGCTTCTCGATGAGGTCGACTCAAAACACCTCCGACCAGCATAATAAACAGCATTACATCGAAGTACCACTCGATAGTTTTGAGTTCGTAACAGCGGCGTTTTACAATTTTATCAACAGACTCAAAAGTTACAACCATCTGTTTGCAGCAAAACGAAGAGCAACTGCGAGAAAACAAAATTAAAAAAACATTGTTACGAGCTGCGGGGCTACTGCTTTAATTTGCATGGTCACACTTAACGATTTCATTATTCACAGACTATTTAAAGAACGTTCTCGAACAGCAAGATAAACAGCACCACAAAAATGTTGATAACTCGGTAGCTTTGAGTCAGCATTTAATTGTAGTTGCACTCTTAAGATTTTATACTACCTGCAGATTCATCAGCACTACAGCAAAGGTCTAGCTCAATAGGCTTGAGTCACTTTTTGTATTTCGCCCGCAAAACTCAGAGGTTAAGCCACATTACGTGGAGGAAGGATTGTCTCTGGCATGCACTGTAGACATGCAAATGTGACTGGCTGCCGCGTCGTTTCCCTGTTGCTGATAATAAATGATTGCGTGCGCTACGATCTTGCAAAATTCAAATTTATTGTTTTGATATATGTATGTATTTACATGTCTACTAAAACACTTAGACTACTCGTTCGCGTTTTCTACGAGCGTTACTCAACCCGGCACAAAATGTGGTCTCGAAATCTAATTCTCACAAACAGATACGATACCCATTATTTGTCTAGACTACTTTCTTTGCTTGATCGAGTTATTGTATTTTTTCTCGCCTGTAGAAAGACAAGAATCGAATCAAACCTGGGCAGATATTTACCAGATAAGTATCTTCTTCCTTCTTTTTGTCACGTGATATTGCCATGTTGACTTTCAGTTGCTAAAACGCTTGCTCATATATACTTTCAAAGGCGGGAAATAATGGAGCATTGAAGGTAAGATATTGGTAAAAAGCTAGTTTGCTTCATAATACCGTTTCGCTCTCTTTGATTACACTAGCTAACACGTATCCTTTTACATGCACTTTCGGATGTTTATGAAAGTTTGTTTTCTTTTTTTCTTTTTTCCTTTTTTTATTCTGCTCTTGAAAGATTACAGCGCTTTCAAGACTGGTCGGGCTTCAGGCTCTTGGAAGTCCCACTTTCAAGACATGCGTTTTCAATGGAGTGCAATGCAATGCAATACATCGAGTTTATCAATAAGGGGGCAAAGAATTCTTGAAAGATCACACACTTTCAAGTCGTATGTAGTTTCGTCCCCAAGGAAAAGTAATTTTTGAAACCCGTCATTTAGCTCTTGAAAGAGTGAACCGCTTTCAAGACGACCGTCAATGTTCAGTCAACTATTACCGCACATGGTAAATGATCTATGCTGCAGTCGAGTTACCACAAAGCTTCCGACAAAATTCCTTAAGGGTGACCTCAGTCTGTCTGTCTGTCTGTCTGTCTGTCTGTCTGTCTGTCTGTCTGTCTGTGTCTTCCTTTAATTGGGATTCAAGGGACATATCACAGGGAACAGGAATTTCAAACAAACCATTAAATTACAGATACATGCATTCAAACCACATAAAGTGGAACCATACATCATAAAAACGTACCTATACAACAACAACAAAGACAACAACAACATAACTGCAGACAGAGAATTGAACGTTGAACATTTACTCTTTTTTGAACAATTCATTTTTGGTTCCTATCTTCCCAGATCGCGAAATAATAGAAGAGGTGTCCATTACTGAGGGGGAAACCCGCACGCTCAACTGCACTAAGGAATTTTATGATGGCATATCCCGAGAGTGGTCCCGCGAAGATGGAACGCCTGTATTTAACAATAGAAGGGTACTGACAGAGGATGGTCAGATTCAGATAATAAATGCATCTTTTGTCGATGCTGGGGTGTACATATGTGTTAATGCGCCGCAAATACGCCACAAATTTATTGTTAGCATTCAAGGTAGGTCGATGTGAAATAGTCCTTGTTACATATAATTAAAATTCTCTTTACTGTTCTTTGTTGAGTCTTGCAACCTGAGGCTGTTTTGCGTTGAAGGGTATGGAGAGTCTTATATACACTGTAGGTAGTACAAGCACTCGAACAAATCGCTTCTAAAATTTTAAGTGGTGCAGGTGAGAGATTTGCCTTCATGGTCAGGTCTTGCAGGAAAACATGTCTTGGTTAGCGTTCGCTATATTCTTTTAGTTTCGGTTCATTGGCTCATCGCTACATTCACCGCCTTTGTACCAGTCAGCAAACGTAACTAATCTTTTAAGGGATTTGCTGGTTTTGGTCAAAATGGCTTAAAAATTATGACAAAATTACTTTGCTGTGAATTGTTTAAGAGCGAGCATCGTAACACTACCTAGCCTATCTTATAACAAACGATTCTTCCCTAAGGTACGATGGGACATTGGAATACTTTTAGTTACCTCCTGGAAACTTTACTGTTTTGGGTTAAAACTTTCCTAACATTATAACTAACGTCCATTTAGTCTCATATCATTGACTTTTCAAGAAATTAATTTAAATTAGTCCCTCTCAGCGACTCTCCGTCTTCCTTCAAATTCCTTGGACCATCCTTTATTATTAGAATATAAACAACATGACACGCCTTTAATTCTAGGGTTATTTAAATTCAGAAAAAATATCGGCCTCGTTATAACAGCAATAGCTCGATCAATGAACTGTCTCCTTTTTTATTTATTTTCTTTTTTTGCGGTTTGCCGTTCTGTTGTTTGTTGACTTTTATGTTTCCTCTTTGTTAACAGCGTTTATAAAGGTGGAAATGGTTGTAAGAGTATTGAACTATGAATACTCACCAGAACTAAAGAACAAAACATCTCCAGTTTACAAGTCTTTGGAGCAGAATTTTACGACTGAGGTACGGAAATGCATTGTTGCTTGTTAAAAATGGCTTTAAATTTTGATTATTTATTTCAGACTAGGCGTTGCTTCTAGCGATTTATGCCTAGTGGATTGTTGACAAGCCGCTTCGTTCGATCTTACAGTACATACACTTAGTGATGCGTCTTCGTCGTCGTTGTCGCCATCGTCATCTTCGTCATCTTCGCCATCATAAATTCACCAACACAGTGATCTTCAGCAGTAGCAGTGTCATAACCATTAACACCATCTGTTGTCTCATTCCTCCTACCTTTCTTCCTTTCTACCCTCGCTCCCCTCTTTCATCCTTCCTCTTTCACTCTCCTCCTTGCTTTCTTTTTTCCTTCCTTCGTGCGTACATGCATGCATCTATTTATTCACCCAGTACTCATTCACTGGGTCAAGCATTCATACTTCTACAATGTATGAATATTATTATTTTCGTCAATTAACTAATAAAGGAGAAATCGTGATCCATACTTCTGGACATGTACAAAATCCATAAATTGATGCATTTTTTTTTTTTGCACTATAGATGGACAAAGTATACAACAATACTCCAGGATACGTGCGAACGGAGGTCTTAAACTTTGCGTAAGTACTCCGCCCGTACTCGACAATCCACTGGGATGGAACAAAACTCTTTTCCCTCGTGATAAGTTTACCCGTCGACACTTTTATATAACTGTCAAACCGGCTGCTCACTAGTATTCTTGTTTGTTCCTTCAGGTACGTGTGTATAGCAAATAACCATATTTACAAAGAAAAATGGAGCCCGATTTGAGCATTGATAGGACAGCATACTCGTGATGCCTGAGTTACTTTTTTTTCATGAGTCTCTAGAAATACTTTTGAGTGATTTTAAGGGCAATTATCGATGTGTTCAGTGGAGATTATGGAGCAAACCATCCAAAATTTTAGTTTACTCTACTTGAAATGGCAATTGAAAAAAAAAATGAAAGATCACGAATTGGAGCTGTACTGTTGAACTAACGGATTATATAGAGACCACATAATAATAGAGTTGAACCTCATGCACGCATCTAAAGAATTTCCAGCATGATTGTCACACCGACAACAGTTTGTTTTGCATGAATTAGCCTGTGAACGAGCTGAGCACGGACTAGTCTCGCTTCGCTCGGCGATTTTTTCTTCGCTTGCCGAATTTTAAGTTCGCATTATTTTCCCCACTGCAGAGCCTGTTCACAGGCTAATATGAATTGCTCAAAAAAGCGTACCAGACAGGTCTCTTGATAGCTACAAATCTACCGTCCCTTGAAACCTACAATTGTGTTATGTCTAGCCACCAGCGGTACTTAACGAACTAGAACTGATATGGTCTGCTTTGCTGGTTTTAAATCAATAGTCCACTTAGCGACATTTCACACAGCCGACTTAACGGAGACTGCTGGCGTCACGTGTTCATTATATTTACAAATAAGTAACATTGGGGTTGCACGACGTCGCATTATCCAGCTTGCACCAGTGGGTGAGATCGGATCATGTGTCAAGTGGTCCCTTTCCGAAGATTAAAAAACAATCGAAAATTTCAAACTATCAGCCCAAAATTGATCACAATCGCTCTCCAGAGTTCGGCGTTTACGAGGGGCTACTAGAGTGTTCTTTCTGACAATTTTTTTGGTATTTTGGAAAAGTGGTCTCTTACGAGCGGGAGGGGGTCTTTTGCGAGAGGTGGTCGCACATAGAAGCAATTTGCCATCGGTTTAAGGTTATACTACCGTTTTTGACACTCATTTCAAGCGGGGGTGGTGGTAGTTATCAGCCCAACGGCTATTTTGTTTTGTTTTGTTTTGTTTTGTTTTGTTTTGTTTTGCTTTTTGTCTTTTTTTTTTCTCAGAATATAAGGCAAACATAATCAATATACGGCTTCGCGGTAATGAAACGTACCTCTTTTTTTATTTTATTTTATTTATTATTATTATTATTTTTATTTTTCATCTGCTACCGATATTATTATCAATATGATGTATGTTTTCTTTTGTAGGAAAGGAAGTGTTAAGGTGGATTTCCGTGTTATCATTGTTATCGTTGCTACTGATCCCAAGAACGCCACAACTATCCCAGATAAAAAGGCACAAGCCGCCCACAGAGTTGTTGTTGAGGCTAAGGATGGATTTGTAAAGCAGCTTCAAGTCGACCCAAACGTTGAAGTCAAAAGTAAGACATTTTACTCTTTCAGTCTCTTAGGGGGACAAAAAAACCCAACGCCTTTAGCGTCAAACAAAGTGAAACTGCAGTGGCTGAAAGAACTGCTTAACCCCATTTTGCCTGGGCTGTTTTTTGAGTTCCTGAGCCTGGGGGGGGGGGGGGGAGGGGGGGAGGGGGGTGGGCTATCGATCTCAAAAAGTATTAATGCTCTTGTGATGAAACTTGGCATGTTTTTAGCACGTCATTAGCTTAACAGATTGGGTTTATGACGTGTCAATTATGACGTGTTATGACGCCACGAGAGTGAACAGTGAAGAGACGTCACAAGACGTGAGGAGTGCAAACTTTAATATTTTCTGTTTTGATTGATTTTATTGCAAGTGGAATATAACTGAAGAAATGTTGACAAGATTTTGTGTACAAAACAATACATACATGACATACCATGCTTGGTAACTTTACTTACATAAACGTATTTTCTATGACATCACATGTCATGACGTCACTCCCAATGCCATGTTTATTATCAATAATGCATTGCATGGCCTTATTGACCAATAATGTGCTGTGTTACATTTGTAGCATGTGAAATCTTATTAGATTATCACTGTAAATTTATTTCCAACACCAGATATTTCTACAGAAACTACATGAAGCGATAAAAACCTGTTTTGACGAAATAAATATGAATATTTTTGAGTAAAGGGGGAGGGGTGAGTGAATAAGAGAGCTGTTGAACAACTGTATTTCTCACATTTTTATTGCTATTGCTAAGAAATTCAGGTTAGTAGTAGGATACGTCATAATGTATGTCACACATTGTACTTACGCTGGTTGTGACGTCACAAACCAGCCATTTTAAATTTTGAGGCCGCCATCTTGAATTCCGAGCCTACAGTCGTACAGTTCACAATGACGACATCGAAAAATATATGAATTTGTTCTAAGAAACATACTTAGTCAAAGAAAGCACACAAAATTAAAGGATTATCTTCTTTTTACAAACGAAGGTGAAAAGGGACTGAAAAAAGACAGTTTGAAAATAGTCAAAATGACTCCTAAGAAGGTGGCTGCTGTGGAAACGTCAATCATCATAGACATGTCATTGACACAGGAAAATTTTCTCTGATAAATCTTAGGAAAAGTCGCAAGATCTGGTGATTATTCGTCTAGCCGTTTAAAAGTTATAATTCGTTAAAGTCAGCGCGGGCACAATGTGCCCTCCCCCCCCCCCCCCCTCGGGCTAAATAGAGCTTAACAACCCGAATGGTCACATTAGGCTTTCATTCACAAGCCATCGCAGCAAAATGCCTTTCTATCCAAAAGTATTAATACACACCTACCCGGTGTATGTGTTACATACAAAATGGAAATTGCCAAGCATTGATTGGTGTATCTTAAACAACCGATAAGACTATCAAAGCTTGCCGAAGATCCTTCCAACTGTCAAACGCAGCAAAACCTAACACTACATTAACGTATTGCTCAATTACTTTCAATTACTTTGCCTAACGTCATCATGGTCGGCTAAAGATTTCAAACAAGGGCAAGGGCTAAGTTGGGGTAAAGTCGGGTTAAGGCTTGAAAAATAACAACGTGCGCTATATTGAACACTAACCCATAAAACATAAAATAATTTCATGCGTATATTGTTTACGATATTTATAATTAGTCCCCTTACATATTGAGGAACTACGTTTCCATATTTGAACAGTGTACGAGCTACGAAGGTGCGATTTTTCACAGCAACTGTTTTCACCTAATAATGTTTTCTAGTAGATAAACAAATTAAAGAAGTTAATAAATATCCAATTATTGACCAACTTTTTTTCCCTTTTAATTCATTTCTAGCTCCACCTCTGGAACCTAGAGGCGTGGAGATCTTTGATAAGGAGTCGGATGAACTGAGTGTTCGATGGAGGCCTCCTGAGGACTCGGACGCATTCAAGGTTGAAGAATATGTGTTACAACACAGGGAATTTAAGGCAACAGTATACACAAACGCTTCTTTTCCGGCTACAAAAGACAAGGACACATACAGCTTCAGAATTCAAAACTTGGAGCCTGAAACTACTTACATGATACGTGTCGGTGCTAAAAACAAGTACGGATCCAATTTTAATGAGGAGGAGGGTCATGAAACTCTTGATGCACGTAAGCCATTTATTTATTTATTTTGGAATCGAAAAAGATAACTGGAGGTAACTGCGCATTTTTCGATCTAAAAGGCACCTTTTGATCAATATGTATTTTAGAGCTTTTGGGAATTGTCGTTGCTTAATTATCTCTGATAAAATGCGTGGTTTAAACCCCGGTTTTCTTTCGTTCGTTCTTTCTTTTTTTTTTTTTTTGTTTCCTCTAGGTCATTTACCCGCAAAACTATCTCTATAATTGGAGGCATCGTCTTTAAGAACTATCTTATGCAGCATAACCAACAGAATCGGAGGAGAAATAGTTTCTTAGGTTTCAACCACAGTCACAAAAGTTAGAATCCTCTCCTACACCGAAATAAACCATACAACAGGAGAATGTGGCCACACATCTCCTATTTAAATGGACACACTTTAGAATTTTAGGCACAATCAAAACATTACAATTCGGATAAACAGAGCAATTAGGGTCGTAATTGTGCTGTGTAATTTTTGTTGTGCAATTTGCTGGTTTTTTTAAACCTAGTTTTCTTTTTCTGGTTGTTTAGCTTTCGCGAAGTGGAACAGGTACTTATAGCGCCACAAATTCCTAATCTTGTTTTTGTTTGTTTGTTTTAGCTTGGTTCGTTTGTTTGTTTGTTTGTTTGTTTGTTTTTTCTGTTTAGCTTTTGCGAAGTGGATCATCGCTGTCATAGTACTGGCAATCGTTCTTGTTCTTGGGATAATTGTGGGCGTGGTTATCTGTATGCGTAAAAGAGCAGAGGAAAGGAGGAGGCAATTGGAAGAGGAAGAAGGCGGTAGGTTCGGTGGACTTGTAGGCGATGTTCGAATGGTAAGACACACTAAAAAAATATCACTGTTATTTTTAGAGCAGATCATTGACGTTACTTATTGTCAAATGAAGAATGATCTTCTCAGTGATGTACGCAATCAAAAAAATGGCTATTAAGGTGATTCCATTCGCATTCAATTGCATCGCGCCTCCTTTCAGCGTATCACTTTTTGCCCGATTAACGCGCACACGAGGGTGTGCAAGCTCGGAATTTGGTAGGTTTTCTTTGAAAACTGAGCATTCAGAGAAATGAACGGTCGTTTTCTCCTAAGGGGGGACGGTAACCCCCATTTTTTGATATACAAATTTAAATAGCATACGGGTGAGTACCATGTATCGTGCTTATTCTGCTTTGAGATATTTTTATTTGAATGCCGAAAAGAACACGTCTTTAGATCCAGAAGGGTACTGCGCACGCAGCAAAGTCTAATTTATTTCATAATTTTAATTCCTGTTCAACTAAAATAGTTTAAAGGGCAAGATAGATAACTATTTTGTTGAACTGCTCCAATATTTCAATGTAAGCAATGACGTCTTAAAGAAACTATAGTTCTCATTTCCGATTGCTAAGGTTTCTCAGGAAAACCTTGTGGGCCGTATGGTTGCTATTAATGGCTATCCATGTTGTGCAAAAACGAACACGGTGACCCCTAATTTTTATTGTTTTTTTTTGAAATGTTCGAAACATAATTACCAGTTGGACCAAGTTTTTTTTTTGGTAATTAAATATCCCTTCTATTTCGACGGAATCACCTTAAGCCTGAAAAAATTGTGGAGCTTTGCCTCGTTTTGCCTCCATTTTTTTAAGGCTTAAGGTGGCCCGATGCTATTTATTTGCGTGAGGGGCAACTGTTTTGAAATCAAATTTTTAGCTGCTCAACAACATTCGATTGCTGAGATATTTTAGACGCTGAAAAAAGAATGCTTGAAGTTTATCAAAAGCGTACCTTTTATTGAGATCGATACGATTATACCAACATTTTCAGCAGTTTTCTTGAACGTGGTTTTCAAAGAAAATGCGTATTATCGGGAAAATGAAAAGGCGTTGTTCTTTCATATTACTCTGAACAGGTGCTGGAACCTCAAAGATTTCAGGGACCAAATTTCAGATAAATCGGCTCCACACAACCTTTATAGCAAACAGTGATTAAAAATGTTACCAGAATATTATGTACACGCATTTAGCCATAATTACTACGAAAAGGATTAAAACAACAAAGAATCGCACTTTTGAATAATTTGAATAAAGGTCCTAAGCCAGTGCGTTAAGAGCAGACCACGTTACATCATTCGCAAGGTGGACTCCCAAGGGGCAGATGTGACAAATCGTCCCGTGCAGAATTCCAAAACAGCATGTGTGATATTGATTTGTTTTTTTCCACAAAACGGTTTCCAGAGCAGTTCGGTTCAGCAGCTCGCGAGTGACCCGAAATTGCTGCCTTATTTCTGAAAAGCGTATTGTCAGAATACGGCAAAATCTGGTCGGGAGCTTTGTTATCGACTGTTTTATGGGTGCTCACGACGGTTTTACGAAATAAGACAAAAAGAGCAAAAAATTGAGCGGAACCTGGAAAACAACGTGGTTGCCATAATTTTTACTGGCAAGGAGTGCTCTCGCTTCACCGTATAATGTCGGCAAAACTGTTCCTTATCGCTTAGACTCTGATACACAAGTTACAAGACATAGTTACCTTTGTTCTAGTAAGTGCGAGTCTTTGTTGCTTTTTTCCTTTTCGTAAAAATACTGGCTAAATGCGTGTACATTGTATTCTGGTAACAGTTTTAATCACTGTTTACTATAAAGGTTGTGTGGAGCCGATTTATCTGAAATTTGGTCCCTGAAATCTTTGAGGTTCCAGCACCTGTTCAAAGTAATATGAAGGAAAAACTTCTTTTCATTTTCCCGATAATACGCATTTTCTTTGACGACCACTTTCAAGAAAACTGCTGAAAATGTTGGTATAATCGTATCGATCTCAATAAAAGTACGTTTTTGATAAACTTCAAGCATTCCCTTTTTAGCGTCTAAAATATCTCAGCAATCGAATGCTGTTGAGCAGCTAAAAATTTGATTTCAAAACATTCGCCCCTCACGCAAATAAATAGTATCAGGCCACCTTAACCGCAACTGACGTCTTTAACTGCGTTCATCACTGCGAGGATCATTCTGCATTTGATTTTATTTCCGCTGTTCATATATGATTTATCTTATATTTATTGTCTTCTCATTAATAAATATGTGTATCAGTTATATTCTCTAAATCTACTTAACAGAGATTCCCATTAGTTTCCCTAACACTCCATTAATCTTAACCGACTCAAATTAGAGAAGTCTATGTCAAATCTAACAAATTGAACGAGCCACATTGCTCGTAAGACCCCGAACAAACAGATGCAACATTTTCATTCAACAACGTTCAACATTGTTGAATTCAACATGTTACACACGTGTTGGACGGCGTTGTACGAAATTTGGTTGCCATAACGTGTTGAGATTCTGTTAAATGGAAGATGTATCCGTTTGCCCAGGGTCTAAGAGTAGGAAGATTACAAAATAGTTTATTTAACGGGGAGTGACTCAAAGCATTAAGGACTTTCTGGCTGGGAATCTAGTCAGTGGCACGTTTACTTCTAGAATTTTGTCATCATGTTGGTTTTCATATACACCTGATTGAAAAACGTTGTCTGCTAAAAAGTATAAACCACGAACGATGCCACATTATGGAATTCTGAAAAAACAGCAAGGCAAGCTTGTTACTCTGTTCCGTCCGTTTATTCATGAGAAATTTGAGGGTTTATCTATCAGTTTTATTTTGTCTGTGCCTTTATGATGTACACGGTATCTGAGAATCAAAGCAGGGTCTTCCGCTACCCAGATAACCGTGGGGTCGTATAGTTCATGGTTTATGTTTTTTACACGACAGAGTTTAATCAATTAGGTATATATACCTAATTCAATAAAGGTTGCTTTGGGCATTGGGCAATTGGGCATTGGGAAGTTATTATTTGTGGTCACTCAAGCAAAGCATTGCATTGTGTTCCGTATGCCCAAATGCCCAATGTCCAATTGCCAATGACCAATTGCCAAAGCAACCTTTATTGAATAAGGTATACATCCATGAGTGGGGAGAGACAATTTGGATTACATTTTTTTGTCTGAGAATACCGCAAGACACGGCGCAAGAACCAGCCTTGAGAGAAGGACAAACGTATCCCGCAATTTAAGGATAACTTGAAAATGAACTAAAAACGAGACAACGAGAAGTCTAAGGGAAAAACGTTTACACACGTTCTTGTGCTTGTTGTTGTTGTTTTTTTTTCTCTCTTTCTCCCTCTCTTACGCGGTTTTGGTCGTCGGTTACTTGATGCCACGGCACGTTACGCATACCTTTAAGTAAAAGCCGTAGATATAGAAAAACCAGTTAAAAGTGCAACATTGTCCCGCTGATTCATTCTGTCTTTATTCCAAGAATTCGGTGTCACACTATGAAGAGAGAAAAGTCAAAGGAATTAAATTCTCCTACACAAACGATGCCTTCAAACCAACTGAAGTTAAATGGAAAGAAATTCCATACGAAGACATTAACTTGTTGAACGAATTGGGCTCTGGAGCATTTGGAGTAGTGTACAAAGGCGAACTTACACGAGACAAATGTGATACCACGCCATGTGCAGTGAAAGCGTTAAAAGGTGAGAATCAAAGCGATGTTTACCGTATCAAACCCTTTTGTCACAAAAAAGTCCAAGATTGAAACGATTAAAAGTAACAGAAACAAAAGTTAGAATCACTTGTACAACTAATGCATTGCACTACAGGAAATTACTACCCAGTAGCTTTCACGAAATGGCTGCAAGTTTTGTTCACTTATATTAAAGGTGTAATACGTAGACACAAGTTAGGCTTTGTGGGGACAAGGGACTAACCAGAAGATGAAAAGTAACAGTAAATGAGAGAATTGAAAAAAATGTATATCTTAGAATTTTTCAATTGGGTAAATTTGTAATATGAAAAGAGAATCATTCCTTCAGCTTTTATCGTTAAAGAAGTGCAACCCTCAATTCCTTGATTCGCTCTGACGAAGGGCTAACGCTCTAAACGTCAGCTTTCAATCTCTTTACGGTGGCCAATTTACCTTATCAACTCAGTTGATAAATCCAAAATTTGTGTTTCACGTCCCCACCGACGCAGCACCACAGTTTCTTTAAAAACTAACCCCCTTGTTTGTTTTATCGTAATTGTCGCGCTTTATATTTCAAGCTGAGAAATGAGAACCGACTGACCAAAAAAAAGAGCATTGCAAGGGAGAGATTCATTGCATTTGTTGGCTGAGGTTATCAATTTACATTATAACTGAAATTTGCCAACCTTTTTTCTTTTTATTTATAACTGACAGCATCTGCAACAAATGAAGAAATCCGTGATCTGTACAATGAACTGGAAATAATGACAAACGTGGGTTATCACCCGAACCTTGTGAACTTACTTGGAGCTTGCACAGAGGACGGTTTGTAGAATGTTTACCTTTTTGATGGTGTTGTTTCGTTAGTATTGTTGTTTGTGTTTTGGTTGTTGTTGCCATTGTTGTTGTTTTTCAATATACATAAAGATGTTGAAACGAAGTTTGCGTTGATGTTGACATAGCAGTTCATTTTGATTAAATAAGTGAATCCAAATTCTAGAAAATGTATATACATACACTCCGCCTTATCTTCGATCCACAAAGAACTTCTGATACCGGTCCGGAGCTTGTCATGACATGTACTCCTACTTAGACTGGGAACGCAAGCCTATGACTTTGCACAGAGGACGGTTTGTAGATTTTTGTCCCTTTTTTGATTTCTTGATGTTGTCAGCGTCGTTTTTGGTGGTTGTGTTTTGTTGGTATTGTTGTTGGTGGAATATTTGTTGTTCATGTTGTCGTCATTTTTTGGCAATGCATAGGAAGATGTTGAAATCGAAGAATTACGTCCGTATGTTAGTGTGTTAATGTAACAGTTCATTTTGATGAAAATAAAAGGAATCGAAGTGTATCTTTTTTGGCCCACTTTAACAAGGCCACTTGGCCCATTTTAACCTATACTTCATTAACTTGACTCCTGATCTTAAAACGACTAGCAAATCATGATCCCTGGTCCTGAAAAGGAATTATTCCGCCTTACCTCCGATCCATAAAGAACTTCTGATACCAATCCCAAGCTTGTCATTTTTTGGCAAGCCTGTCATCCTTAACCCCATCCCATTAATCCGTGATCACATATACCTTGTTTGGATCCTGTTTTGGCAACACTTTCTGTTCATTTTTCCTCAGGTCACTTACTTGTTGTTCTAGAGATCGCAGAAAATGGCAGCTTGCTAGAGTTCTTGAAAAAATCCAGAGAACCTAATCAAAACTATGGGAATATCGTCAGCGGCGGGTTGACCGAGGCAATGAAGCTAAGAATTGCCATTGATGTTGCAAGAGGAATGGCTCATTTGGCAAGTTGCAGGGTAGGTTTTGAGTTGAGGTCGTGATTACAATAGTAACAGTCATCGTCGTTATCGTCATCGTTACTGTAAACGCCATCGCCAACATCGTCGTGCCCGTTCTTGCCGCGAGCATTATTATATATCATCACCTCTCATCCTTGCCATCGCTATCTTCACAGTTATCGTCACAACTCTATCTCTTATTTCTTTGAGCCAATAGTAATCTCTTCGTTGCAGTGCATTCACCGGGATCTTGCAGCAAGGAACGTTTTATTAGGAGAAAACTACGTCGCTAAGGTGTCTGATTACGGGATGGCACGTGACGTGTATGAGCAGTTGATGTACAAAAAGGAAACCCAGGTATTTTCGAACGGCGATAGTTATTGACCTTTTAATTTGAATGTTAAAATACCTTAGTCGACCGTTAAATGTGCTACATTTTCATGTCATTTATTTATTTATTTGTTTATTAATTTATTATATGTTTATTTGTTTATTTATTTAATAATGTACTTTCACCAAAGAGTTTGCCTTTTCTGTTTAATTGTAAATATGTTGCAAGTTCAGACGTCACTAGTGTGACATGACATTATTTAACCGATTTAAATAACTGAAGCATTTTGTTCGAAAATCACGCACATCAAGTGAAATCAAAATTTTCGAGTGGCAATGACCGCTTTGCAATTAAAAAAAAACTGAAAATACCTGCAAAACCGGTTTTAGAGTTCTTTACGTTAATACAGTTTATGTTGAGGTGACGTTCCCGAAATCTCTTTTTTTTACAACCTAGTTCTTACCAAATTTTTCAAAAAATTAACTGATTAATTAAAACGAGAAAAAAGAATCGCTTGATTAATTAACTGATCATGAGAATCACCCATTCCAACTTCATGGTCTTCTATATTTTATTTAATTTTCCAGGGAAAACTTCCTGTTAAGTGGATGGCCATTGAGTCGTTAGAGACGTACATTTTCACCGTAGAATCAGATGTGTAAGTTACTGGAAAATCATTTTTCGCTTTGTGTTTCCTTGGAACTATATTGTTTTTGTCTGTTGTTGTTGTTGTTGCTACTGTTAACAATACTTTGTTTTTTGGTACCATACAGGTGGTCTTACGGAGTTCTTCTTTGGGAGATAGAATCAGGAGGTATATGACTGTATGAATATTTTTGGATAAATAACTAACCTAATTACATGAAGAAACTGTGTCGGCTATCAAGCCAACGCCAACGCCTGTAGGGGGTAACTTTGTTTTGCACTTGCATCCTTTCCAGAAAAGGGGAGGTAGGCAAGCTTCGTGCTATTAAATTCACTAATACAAAGGTATTTTTGCACGGTTTATGACTTTGTCGAAAAAAAAAAGATCTTAGCAAGGGCTATAAAAATTAATTGGTGGTAACCACGCATTTTTCAGAGGTAATTGAGCTTAAATTTGGAAAGAAATTGGCCTACATTCTTTTTATCTTAAAGCTTTTTTTGAATATTGGTTGCTTAATTATCTCCAAAAAATGCGCGACTACCCACAATTTTCTTTTTGGATTCCAATTACCTTAACTAAGATCTGATTTTTCCCCATAGTCATAACCTGTGCAACAATACCTCTGTATTAAGCAGCACCGTCCTTAACCTTTTCACTCCCAAGAGTGCCTAAAATCAAAATTCAAGACAAATCTGAAATTTCATTTGAAAAAAAAAAAACTTGCATGTAAATATTAAAAGTACCATGTGAAAGTACTGCTGACGAGGTTTCATTTGAATGGTCACACCATAGGATTTCGTCCACAGATTCAGAAGTTAGAATCACCTTAATGTCTTCATAACTGACTCTGGGAGTGAAAGGATTAAGGGATTCATTTACTTCCATCCCATCCAGGGGGAGGCAGTAATACTCCAAGTAGCAGCATGTTACAGAAACAGGAGTTGAGCACAAGCATTTGCTCGAAGACGTAATGCAAAGATTACATATAAGCTCTAATTGAGTCAATTACCTTGTGCCGTAGACTAATAACACGCCTTTCTCTGCATTCGTCAGGACTCAAACCATATGCTGGTATGAACACAACAGAGATAATATCGGAGTTAAAGAGAGGCTACCGGTTGGAGAAGCCTAACGGATGCTCGGATGAAATGTAAGATTTAAATCTTGTTCACTTTGCTTATAATTCAGCTTGTCGGAATTCTGAATGACAAAATGCGACAATGTCCCTAAGGCCTTGTGACTTCTTCCTAGCCCTGACATTCGATAGAAAGAGCGCCTGATTGTTGTGTAGGGCTTATTCAGCAACAGAAACTCACCATGGGTTTGATTGGTTCCCCTCGCGAAGCAGAAATATTCGAGGAATAATTCTAATGTTATTACAGTTAACACAAAATATAACAGTGCAACTAGTAATTTTTCTAAGATTCTGCAGTTTCAGCATTTCTTTTCAAGTCTCTTTGAAGATTCGCATTCTTCATAATGGTAAATTTTAAGCCGTAAAAATAAGAAATATGTTGTAATTAATACGTCACCAGCATGAGACAAAAATTGTAATTTTTAAAATATTACAAAAACAATAACAAAGAAGACGAAGAAGAAGAAAGAAGGATTGATGAATTTTAAAGAAATTTAGAAATTTTTTAAGGTGATTTAAACTTTTAAAAATTCGAAGGTAAAGATCAAGTATCAACCCGAGGCGCTCTCGCGTGAGGGCGATCCATCGCTTACGCCTTATTTCTTTTTTTTTTATTTCTTTTATTTTTTTTCTTATTTCATTAGAATTCATTTGTACCTCCCTAGTTAATACTGTAATTGTTTTATTTTAGGTACCAGGTTATGAGAGACTGTTGGGACGCCAATCCAAAAGCCAGACCAAGTTTTGATCAGCTGGTGATCCGACTGGAAAATATGGCCGTCTCTTTGTAACCATTTAGGTGCATCGTTATTCTTATCCGATGCCCGAGGGGATCCGGCCGATGACAGCCGAAAAGCTTCAAAAGTGAATTTCCTCGGACCACTGTATAAGTTTTATCCGAAACGGCAGTGATCACCCGAAAGTAGCGTCCCGCTCAAAGTAATGGTGGAATTAATTTAGAATTATTGTAGTTATTATTGTTAAACGTATTAGCGCTGAAAAATATGTTCTTAGTATAAAAGGCCAGGGGCTCGATAACTTGTTCGATACCTTCCCTAAAGCCTCGATAACTTGGTAGGCCCGGGAATATTGTTTCAAGTCAATTTCTCCTACTTGGTTGTAAATTTAGTACAAACTGGCACAATACTTTTTTTATGAAATTGCCAAGATTATAAAATTTAGCTATCGAAATCGACAAAAGTGAATCTTTGTTAAAGAACATTCTGAACATAAAATAGTTTTTGGGCCCGTTGAGTTATCGGAAGTTTCGACAAACGGTCCCCAGGTCACACTTACCTTCCATATTGTGAACGGTAACGCCCAAACTTGTATATAAGTAGATTTTTTTTTTCTGAAAGCTAAGGTAGATAAACAAGTTTGCACAGCATCCATGCGAGCATCAGCTGTAACTGTTCCATAAGTCGGTAAATTATGATCTTACGGGTGAGTGTAGTCCTGAGAAGGACTGTTTGTGGTGACATTGACTAACATTTCGACAACCTGAGCGGAAGTCACCATCAGAGTGACGTTTCGCTCGAGTTGTCGAAACGTCAGTCAATGTCACCACAAACAGTCCTTCTCAGGACTACACTCACCCGGACGATCATAATTTACCGACTTATGATATGACTCCTGGGTTCAAACCATTTACAGTGTAACTGTTCCTGCAGTCAGTGTGTTTGCAGTACAGCTCAGATAAAATTTAGCGTTCATTCACACATTACAAAAACTGCTTTACTTAAAAGATGGGCTAAGATATCTAACCACCAAGGAGCAGAAAACAGTCGAAAACGAATTGACAAGGATCCAGTTTGCGAATTTTATTTTTGCATCATAAAACGTTAATCTGTGTTGTCGCGGTCGGTTTTTTTTTTTTTGGAGGGGGGGAGGGGGTGTTTTTGCTTACTTTTAGTTGTGACAATGTTGTTATTGCTCCTGCTGCTATTAATGGTCCTTTAGATAAATTAAAAACGTATCGTCTTGTTGTTATTGTTGTTGTTGTCGCTGTTGTTCTTGTTACTACTGCTGCTTCTGCTATTGCTGTGGTGATCAGCTATTATTCTTTTCAGAACTATCTTCAATCCATTCCAAAAAACCTTAAGCAGCTATAATCTCCCTCGAAATCCATTTTAGCGGTTATTCCTCCGCCACGTATTTGCAACCAGGCTTAGTAGACCACCCCCGCATTATGAGAAAGTTTTCTACTAAAAACTAGTTCCTTTGCTACCATTAACGTTGACTACGTCTTTAGAACTACCTGTAGGTTTTGCAAGCGATATACTAGTATCTAGGGGCCGTCTAAAGCAAAATTAATCCCATGGATTAAATAAGTCGTATCTACTACCTCTTCTGTTTGCGACGGATAGTAGATAGAGCACATCCGCTCAAATTTTTTCTTTGTAAATACACTGTATATAGAATATCATATATAATTTGATTTAACTTTTGATGTTGATTTTGTGTCTTTGATCATAGGAATAAAGGACTCTAATATACATGACGATCATTATTAGATATCTAGTAATTCAATGACAACCATTGTAATGAAAGAAAAGTGTAGAATGTAGTATGTTTGCTCATAAATTGTTTATTGACGCCATTTAAGCGTGAAATCTATTGCAAATCATCTGATGTCAAATGCTACAATCATGTATTATGACATGACTGAAAAATGCTCTATTCAGATCGTCAAGAGTTAAAATTTGTCACTAATTTCCCAGCTGAGTGAGATCTGTAAAGCCGAATATTATAGAGCGCTATCGAAAACTACCTAAGGTCAGTTGCGGTCTTTCTTAGACTTCTGCAGTAAAACCTTCGACAGTCAGACAGACAGAGAGACAGACAGACAGAGAGACAGACAGACAGACAGACTTACGAAGACCATTCGGATATTCCAAAGATTTTTCACCCATGGTATTTTTGATAATTTCTCCTCATGAGCAGAAAAGATCAAAAAGTAATTCAGCCATTTCTCGTTATGTGGGTCCGGTTAGATACGCAGACATAACTTAAATGAAGGACTTTTACAACCAACCTTTGCATGGGTTCCAGCAGCTTTTTCTTTCTTGCTTTCAACAAACGATTACAAGAAATTATCACACAAGAGCTGGACAACGATCCACAAGCACATAGTGAGCGGTAGGTGCAGTTGTATATACACCTGTTTGAAAAAAACGTCGGGTGAAACGTGTAAACGATGGACAATGCGACACAATGGAACTCTGGGAAGATGGCACGGGCAAGTTTGTTACTAGGTTTTGTTTCTTGATGTTCAAAATACTTTCTTTCCAAGATAATTTAAAGAGTAAATTAAGGCATGCTGAGTTATAATGTGCACGTGACCAAGAATAGAGGCAAGGCTTCACGCTTCGCAGAGCACCACTGGGATCCATCGTCAATGAGTTATGCTTTTCACCCGACAACATTTTTTCAATTGGGTGTCTATAAATTTCATTACCTGATCGAACATACAGGTCATGCAGGCAAATTAAGGAAATAGTAAAAAAACAAAAAGACAAAATGCTGTCATGATCAAGCAAGCTCTCCCAACGTGAAGAATTATATGGACACGAGCGAGGACAATAGGCACGTTGATCTTGGGGCTTAAAAGGGCGAAAACCTCCAAAACCTCTCTCTCTCCCTCTCTTACGCGGTTTTGGTCATCGGTTACTTGATGCCACGGCACGTTACGCATACCTTTAAGTGAAAGCCGTAGATATAGAAAAACCAGTTAAAAGTGCAACATTTGTCCCGCTGATTCATTCTGTCTTTATTCCAAGAATTCGGTGTCACACTATGAAGAGAGAAAAGTCAAAGGAATTAAATTCTCCTACACAAACGATGCCTTCAAACCAGCTGAAGTTGAATGGAAAGAAATTCCATACGAAGGCATTAACTTGTTGAACGAACATACAGGTCATGCAGGCAAATTAAGGAAATAGTAAAAAAAAAAAAAAGGCAAAATGTTGTCATGATCAAACGAGCTCTCCCAACCTGAAGAATTATATGGACACGAGCGAGGACAATAGGCACGTTGATCTTGGGGCTTAAAAGGGCGAAAACCTCCAGTTTTCACGGTCCTTTTCTACAACTCAGTCTAGAAAAATTAAAAATTACCTGAATGCTAGTACAAAGTTAGAAAAAGGTTACTTGTAGAGCAAATCCTTTAATTGCTGTAGACCATTTGTACGATTTCTATAATTGGTAATCATATACAAACGGCAAAACATGCATGTTCCCATATAGCTTTAAGGCTGTTAATAGAGTTAATGTTAAGCAGATTTTAAGTAAGCGCCAAGATAGCACGCTGCCTTTTTTAACATAAGCAGAATTATTACTTTTGCAGATGTTTATGTCAGTTTAGGGAACAATCGAAATAAATGGAATAACTAAATATAAGAGCTTCAATTAGTTGTACAAGTCGTTTATGAAGACCTTCGGTCTAAATAAAACTCTTAATTGTCACTAACGATGTGCATGGCGTGTTTACTGTGTGCTTAAAACTGTTGCGTGCCACATCACAGAAACGATGACGCTTACTTCAAGAATTTCGTTCCAGGTGACTTCTCTCAAATCCTTAGAAAATAATTGTTAAATCGAAAACAATTGTCTTTTTAACAACGTCTCTTTTGTCCTATTTTTAGATATAACAGCTTCTAGGTATCACGAGATTATTTCTATGGAAAAACTTTCCCAAACCGGCTGTGAACTTCTTCTTCTAAATACACATGTCATCTGACAGTTTCTAGTCTAAGATTTTCTATGAAAAGGAGATACTGACCTAACAGATGACGCGAGCTGTGAAATGAACCCAAAAAAACATGTCGTGAGCTTAATCATTATTCAACAATTTTCCTGTATAGTTTGGTTGATTGGAAAACAACAAAGGCTTCAGTTTGCATTCTTTCACTATCGAAAATTTTTCGAAGGATCGTCTGATTCTTTCAAACTTAGAGTTTTCATTTAGAGCAAATAACCACTTAGTTGAGCTTCGCTGAGTACGATGAGGGTTTGCACTTATGTACACAAAGGCTTGTGCTAGCCTTCATTGTATTGAGAAGTCTATGCTGCAAAGTTGTTTGGCCGTGTACTTGTAATGTTGGTCAGCTGGGGTTTGTCTGTTGTCTAGGGTTGCCTAGGGCTGTCTAGGGCATTTAGCTGGGAAATGAGCCCAAAATAACATGTCGTGAGCTTAATTATTATTCAGCAATTTTTCTGTATAGTTTGGTTGGTTGAAAAACAACAGAGGCTATTTGCATTCTTTGACACCATCGAAAATTTTTCGAAGGATTCCCTGATTCTTTCAAACTTAGAGTTTTCATTCAGAGCAAATAACTATTGGAGCTTCATTTGTGCTATGAAGGCTTTGCAGCTATGTACACATAGGCTCGTGCTAACCTTCATTGTATTGAGTAGTCTGTGCTGCAAGGTTGTTTGGCCGTGTACTTGTAATGTTGGTAAGTTAGCGTTTGTCTGTTGTCTAGGGTTGTCTAGGGTATTTAGCTGTAAAAGGAGCCCAAATAACATGTCGTGAGCTTAATTATTGTTAAGCAATCGTTCTTTTTTAGTTTGGTTGGTTGGAAAACAACAAAGGCTCTATTTGCATTCTTTCACTATCGAACATTTTTCGAAGGATTCGTCTGATTCTTTCAAACTTAGAGTTTCATTTAGAGCAAATAACCATTTGAGCTTCATTAGTTCTATGAGGGCCTCGCAGAGGCTCGTTGTCCTTATATCTTCTAACAATTTATTTAATTTACTTAACTGAACAAACAGTTATTATGCCAATTAGGACAAGATCGGAATTCGACGTTGTGGTGGTTACCTTCAACTGCCCCATCACAGAGATTTGCTATGATAAGCAACGTTCTGTTCCATAGTTCAAATTTTCGGCAAGATGTTCTTTAATTGTGGTTTTAAACGCACGAGTGGATTCACGAATATCCAAATGAAAATGAAATGGATAGTTTGGAAATAGTTTAATGAGAATGTAAACACTTTCCACATAATCCATTTGTTGGTTTGTCAGATTTATACAACCTAAGATCATCCAATGTTAGTTTTTCAGCGGTCGAGACTTAACACAGAAGCAAATCAAAACACAATTTTAATTATAAATTTTCATGGTTGGAATAATTATGAATTTTAAAAGCAGTTGATGCACAAGGTCACACAGAATATTTCAGCTAGTAATTTGACGATTAGTAGGCGTTGTTTGCTATTTCCAAATTTACTTACAAAAAGGACTTAAAAAGGAAAACGACCTAGACCTTCTAGGGTGTTATTTTTAAACAAGCAAAGCTCGAGCTGGTACAGTCTATCACGCAATCAACTAGCAAAGTCACGCAATTATGTCCATCGATTCTCCATTTTTTTCAACTACATTACGTGTATTTACATTTTACGTTTTATTACTGAGGACTCTCGGTTTAGGTAGATGTTGTAGCGATCGACTTATATTTATTTCTCTATTTCTTCATCTGTTTATTAGTTTTGTTTTAAGTATTGCTGGTTTGCACGTGACGTCATAAAATTCTAAAATTAAAACTCGCTGGGCCTGCTAAATTTTTATCGTCACCAGTTGTAGGAACACCTAAAAATCTATCTTTTCACAAGTTTTCATCTCGGTATGATCTTTTGTGTTGAAAAAATAAAGCATCTTGAATTTCGAAATTGCCGCCCAGTACGTGACATTAAGATGGCAGTTGTAGACAGGGGCACCCAACGAGAAAATTTTAGCAAAGTACTTAAAATATCATTTTCTGCTTTCTTAGATTGTTTTAGAGCTTTTTAAAGGCATATTTGTGCAAGCTAATACAGATTGATCTGTTCGGCGTTTTTAGCTGAAAATTAAGGCCGCAGAAAATTTTAGGAAACACAATTCTATCTGCCGAATTGTCGAGTTGCTGATGGCTCAACGAAAATGCTAGCTGACCTTATTTGGCACTCTAAACCATATATTTGTCCCTTCAAAAACAATAGGAACTAATAAGCCCTCTTGTTTCGAAAGCCCGAGGTGATAGTCCGCCAAAGAAATCTCTAGCTTTCACTTCATTTAAATCCGAATATCACAGGCGATGTTAGGCCTTCCGAACAGATATTTCCCGAAACGAACCGTAGGGTGCTCCTGTTGTAGAAAGCTGTCTCGTTTCAAAAAAAGGTCTTTTCTAACAGTTTTTGGCATCTTAAACAGTTCAAATGTTAGGAGAGGTGTTTATGTGTATGTATACTAGCTCATCAGGGAAAAGTAATCGCTCTTGTAGCAAAAGTGAGTTCCAAATTTGTTCATTGATTTCCGGCCGCCATGTTGATGTCCCTCAGAAGGATACCAATATGGTTTTTGTATACTTGGCTCTATATATTTGCGTTGAACGTTTCAGCAAATAACTCAAGAACGGTGTACTGCGCAGACCTGAGGAATTGGAGAAGTTTTTATTTATTCATTTATTAAACTTCTGTAGCATAAAAAATTCTTAGCTTCTGTAATTGAATACTTTCGATTTTATTTTATATGGCGTGACAGTGAAAATGGGTAATTCATTAAATGAGTGATTAACATATTGATTAAACATTTGCCAAGAAGAACATTTATTTATGAATTGCCAGAAATACAGCTATATTATATACAGAAACAAGAGCAGTCTGTTATATAGCACAAAGGTACAAAGGTCGACGGATATTACTATTTGTGATCTCAAACTTCAACTACTGACTTAAAAGAGCTTAGTCACCATGGCCTTTTTGGCGCTTCCTTTGCCGCGAGCCAGGAACACTCCTGCGGGAGCCAGTTACCTATCTTATCTACCTGTTTTGTGCACAGATGGAAGGGAGTGAGAAAACGACGGCCACATAATGCGATTCAAAACAAAAAACAAAAGAGAAAAACAAGAGCCCACGACAAAAAGTAATGAAAGATGAGCTCTCCCCACTAATTCAATGCATTTTTTTTTCTGTACGCTCCCCCATTTCTTCGTTCCCAGGCTTAACTGTGTACCACGCAGTTTGCTAAAATCGATTATAATTTTGTTCGATAGGACCTTTAAATGAGCTTGGAATTGAAGATGGCCACACCCCGGATGAAACCCTGAAAGCATCTTCCACATTAGACGCTAATCATGGAGCCGGACAAGCAAGACTGAACCAGGGACCTACTGGTTCCCAGGGCACTGCTTGGTGTGCCAAGGAATCTAATTTAGATCAGTATCTGGAGATAGATCTGAGTAAGTATGAAATGAATCAATCAATCAATCAATCCTTTATTAACGTGGTCAGCACGCTCAGCTAAAAAGCTAGTTTACAGGTGCGCCACGAAATGAAAATACAGAATAGAAAAATAAAAACTTCTTGGAAGTGTATAAATTAAGTTAAGCTATAATAAGAATGACTACGTGTTACTTGTTAAGTGATTGCTATTAGGATTTCCAAATTCAAAACTAAAAACAAACAAACAAAACAAAAAACTCCTCACAGCAAATTAAGCAGAAACGCAGAAGAGCACTGTTTTAGATTATAGCACTTTAGTTCTCATCCACAGACAAGGCCGCGCTTGGTGTTGGCATTGACAGGGTTAAACCAGCTCTTCTTCTGTCATGTTTTGGTTTTTAGAAGGGCTCTGGTATATTAAGATGGGTTGGTAACACTAACGTATACACTGATCCATTGACTAATTAGATAACAGATAATTTAAGGAGTACTAGAAATACGTGACTCGCAGAACCTCGCGAAGCTCAGGCACGGGTGCATCACAGAATTGAGCAATGGGGGTGGGGAGGGAATAGAATTTTGCTTTAACTGGAGGTGTGGATGGGTGGCCACAATGGTCCCCAATTGGGAGTTAAGATCGACATTCTGGTTCCCAGTCTCTTCCATCTAACTTGCATCCAATCCTCTGTCATGTATACGAAAATACGTTCAGCCCCTCCCCCCTCCCCCACCTCTCTTCATTCTGACCTAAGGTAAATTGCTCTATAGAGAGGACGTATAGTATTGCTGTGGACCTGTTGTCCAAGACAATATGTGTGGTGTTTCTGTTTATTTTGGTTGGGTGAGAGTAGGTTATCAGAAATGCAGTTCAAATTCCAATTGGAACTTGTTATCTCCAACATTAACCCGGCCATTTCCTTTGGATTCTGTTGTACAGTTTTTGTTCTATTTACTGGGTATTGACAAGTGTCAATAGCTAAAACAATACATTATTTCCCTTGACTGGTTGAGATACTGTAGCAGGAGTCTCTTACTGCTGAAGAGTGATGTGGCACATTAAAAAAATTATCCATTTTTACCCAAAAATTGAAATGAGAATAATACAGAATAATGGCAAGCAAAGCACAGAGTTTCATATTGATGTTGTAGTATGTTTATTCATTCCCCCAACATACCATAGAAATTGGATTAGATAATTGTCACAATAATATAATACATTAACCCTTGAAGCCCCAGTGACCAGCATCTCCCTACAATAACAATGCTTTAATTAGGTCATCAGAATTAAGGAATTGATCACCAAACATGAATACTGTTAATGTCAGTAGAAGGAAGTTCTCTGCACTAGTACTACAAGAAATGTATGAAGACCAGTAAGGAATTTGCAGGTTTACATTGGGGCTTAGGGAGGTCAATTGGTGTGAAAAGCGAGAGTAGCTAATTAAGGGAAAGGGTGAGTGTAGATTATAGCATGTGAAACCTTCAGAAGTAAGACAAACTTTCACATAGACAAATCATGTTGAAGGTGATCAGGATCTCAATTCCCATGAATTTGGTGCTTGTTTGTGCACTGCGAGGAGAGCTGTGATGCTGGTCACTGTATGTAGCATGAAATTATTATCATAATTAATTTTAAGCAGTAATGTTTGTTTCACATCAAATACATGCAGGTATGTACCTATCCGCGCTACACATTTTAAAAGTGGTAATTGTGAGGCAGAGCAATACTTGTAAGTGCATTTCCAAACCAAATTGTGAACAGAAATTGTCCTTTCTGATCCATCTGAATATTATGTTTTTTACTATTAACCGGGTCAAATTATATCCATAACGGAAAACATAAACTTTTATAAATTGCTATTGATCCAAAATCAATTATTTCTTTCAAATATTTTTCGGGAACGTCCTAAACTTAAAATTTAAATTCTTTTTACTGCTCAGACACAAATATGCAAGTTGTTTGGGGAACAAACCTATTTTGTGAATAATTTCCTTTCTCTTGTGTAATCTGTAATTTTGATCATACTTGGAAAAGTAATTATACGTTAATAATAATTACTGGTACATCAAGAGTAAAGATAATGGTAGAGAGAGGAAATAATTTTGAGCCAACCTGTTCAGTCATCGTCCGTTGGAAAGGTATATTTCTAGCAAAAGTACTTTGATGATCGTGTGTTTTTTCTCGCCTCTTGTTGCTTCTATAACAAAATCATTTTGTCCAAGCACTTCTTGTCGACGTCACCGGTCCTGATCGGTTTCAGCACACATTTTCTCGAAGAGTTTGTAGCCGCTGAGTTCATTCTTATTATTCAATTGGTGTGACTGAGTTATAATACTCGAAGACCTTGTATCGATTCTCGCGTTGTTGGGGAATTTCGTTTTGTCGCAGCGCTGTGCTATCAAGCTAAATTTAAGCTACGTTATGTATGTTCCAAGATTTCTCGCCTGTGATATTCCAGACTCCTGTTTGTGTCCTGCTGATGGCTTTAGTCTTCGCTAGGCTATTATCGGAAAACGGTGTTCTATACCCGTGCTTTCTTGTCGTCGACTCTTTCGCCTTCGTTGTTCGCGCTGAATTTCAAGTCGGCGTTCACGCTGAGTTTCAGTTGTAAATCTCCCCCAGAATGGATTTTCAGCCACTTGTTAAATCAGGCGTTGCTTGCTTGTTCACAGACGATGAATAAACATATCAGCACCCAAATGAACGCAGCGAAGCAAGCAAGAAATGAAGAAACGCCGAAGAAACACGAGAGTGCACAACTGTCAGCGGTCGCGATTTGGTTTTGTTGCTAGGCAACTGTGCGGACACCATCGAAATATATATGGGCAGATCGAGATTTGACCGCCCTAAGCGATCCTCGCGCGAACCCCACGCGACAAATTTATAAACCTCGCTACGCTCGGAGGGCCTTCGGCCCTCCTCGCTTCGCGAGGAAATGAATCCGCTGATTTTAACTTTGAACTCGGGAAGACTAGCAAACAGATAAGCTAGTTTATTGGTTGATCACTGTGTACTACCACACATGATACCAGCTGTCTGACTGTAAAGGTGTCTCAAATGCTTGGCTAGGAAGTCTGGCTGGCTGGCTGGCTGGCTGGCTGGCTGGCTGGCTGGCTTACTGACTGAATGACTGACTGACTGACTGACTGACTGACTGACTGACTGACTGACTGACGGACGGACTGACTGACTGACATTCACTGACCTACTGACTCACTGGCTGGATGATTGACTGACTAACTAATTGACTGACTGTATGCCTGACTGATTTACTGGCTTGCTGCCTTTAATGTCGTCTTTTTTGTTGTCTTATTGGCTGACTACTTGACTGCATAAAACGGTGATCGTAATGAACAATAGTTAAGTATTATTCGACTATCAGACAGTGCCTCTTGATATTTGACCACTGACAAGTTGACTAATATAGTTTTACAGATAGGCAGAAAACGATCTTGTTTATCTATCTTTCAGTTTATACTTCACGAGTTACCCACGTTGCTACGCAAGGGATGTTTGACCCGCCACAGGTAGTAAATGGTAGTAACATCACCAGCTGGGTTAAGGAATACTCTCTGGAATATAGCTCTGACGGCGACACCTACAGTGGTTATTATTTCGATAAAGATTTAAAGGTACAGATAGATATGTTTTAACCTTGTAAACGAAAAAGCGAGGAAGGGCTGGGTTATTGGTTGTTCTTTGAGTCGTTTATGATATCCAGAAGTTAAGACAGGCTGGTTACCTGCTAAGCCCAACTTCCAAATTTACAAAACAACAATTTCAAATTTAAACGAACAAAAATAAATAAATAAATTACGTCATTGTATAGTTGTCATTTGAATTGTCGCAGCCGGGTCCAGAAATTCATGAAAGTACGGACTCAGTAGTTATTGCCACATTGTGCAGTAGATACCAGGAAGCAGCACAGGAAAATACTGCTTTAAAATAAAAGCTTTTAGCTCGATCTTACATGGCCACACTCTACGGACCTTTCCATTCCAGAAGATCAAAAAGTGGAAAGACTCTGCACTCCATTAAAAACAGTTTAATGCTAGACTATCCAAAGGTTAAAGACAAATCAAAGTTATTTGCTCGTTTGTTGGGTTGTCTGTGTAAGTTTTTTTTTTCATTAATTTCTGTCCAGGTACAACGATTGACAAAGATAACGTTGATTGCTCTTATAAGGATTCAGCGAACGACGGCATGTGGCTAGTGCAACCCCCCCCCCCTCCCCTCCCCAATAATCTTTACTACTCCTGGTTCATTTTGTGTCTATGTTCCTTTTTTCTTCATCCTTGTTCGAATTAGTGTCGAAAGTCAAATATAAGGAAAAGACCATGTTACACTTAATAAAATACATATAAAAAAACAGTGAAAACTGCTGCTCAAAGGCTCTCACTTAACTAGCCACTAAGGATTGCATCCACAAACTCAAATGTTAATGGGCAGCGTTGTAGAGCAGAAAGAACACCACCACAGGAGTGTACTGCTCTGCTTTTGCTTGCATGAAGTTCTGAAGCGCCTTGCACAGTATATAATAGGAATGTAAACAGAGCGAGAGGAAATTACTACTCAATAGCTTCATCAATCCTCGGACGTACAAGCAACGTCACACCCCCCCCCCCCTCCGTTGTACAAGGGGGGGTTGATGGAAGCCCCCCTGCGTTTTCGTAACGTTACAATATTTTGAAAAGATTTCACCTTTAGTAGAAAGCCTGTGATGTGCTCCACAAAATGAGGTACATATTATGGGTTGCCGCGCAGCTGTGGGTCTGCGACGTCATCCAAGGTGGCCACCATTTTGGGTGCCATCTTGGATTTTACCAAAAACTAGAAATTGTCAAAAAACGTTGAAAATTGGACATTTTTTATGCTGGACATGTAGAATATGACATAAATAAACATTTTGCAGCCTTTTGTTAACACTTTGTGTATTTTTCACCTAAATGGGTAAAAAACACATTTTTCTTCTAAAATGGCTTGACCACCTGCTAATTATGACGTCATATCTTATAACCATAGCAACCAATTCTCAGCAAACTTGTGTCAAAATGTGTCTAAGGGAAATGAGCACAGCTACTGAAAACGGCAGGTTTAGCTGATCATTTGTCTTGGAAAATTCAAGAACCCCCCCCCCCCTCCCCGCTCCCATAAGGTTACGGCCGAGGGTTAAATGGTCAAGCACACTGAAGTATTTCATCCAAAGTCTCAAACAAAAGTTAGAAACACATGAATAAACAGTTGACTCTGGAACTTACAGGATTGAGAAATCCATTAAGCCCCATGTAGTAATACTGCCCATGTATCACAATTGTTAAGCAAGGAATAATTTACCCTTGGTGTCTATCATTGGAACCGGAACAGAGTTCTAAAATACAATTAAAAATTTTTAAACCAACTTAGTCTTTAAAGTGACTGTAGTTATCCTCTAACTTTAGATATTCGACGGAAACAAAGATGGCAGTTCCATATCATGCTGTGAGCTTCCATATCCTATTGTCATTCGATATCTACGATTCAGACCAGTCTCCTGGCAAGATAAGATCTGTTTAAGGGTCGGAGTATTCGGAAATGTCGGAATTGTCGCTGGTAAATATGTATTTATAACAATCTCTGCGTGTGGATGTGTGTGTGTGTGTGTAAATATATACATCCGTTTGTAAAAACCTTGTCGGGTGTAAAGTATAAACGATGATGGGCAATGCGACACAGTGGACTGACTCTGGGAAGATGGCAGGGGCAACTTTGTTACTGGGTTTTGTTTCTCAGTTTCCAAGATAATTTAAAAAGTAAATTAAGGCACGTGTGTTATTATCATGTACACGTGTCTAAAAGAATGGAGGCAAGTTTTCACGCTTCTCAGAGCACCATTGGGTTGCATCGTCAATGCAATTTATGCTTTTTACCCGACATCGTTTTTTCAATTAGGTGTATCATCAATCCCAATCATTTTCTTGGTTTTTTTTGTTTACTTTATCAAGCTATCACTCTATATTTCTCTCCATCTATTACTGATCTGAATGACTGACGTATGAGCAGAGGTTTGCCACGTTTCCTGACATAACTTGAAAAAATTACATTACGTAAGAACCAGTACTTTCTTTGCTGCATGAATAAAATCCTTTTGGAATTGACATCGATAGGTTAAGAAACCTTTCTGTTTTCAATTAATTCAGTTTTAAGCTACCATAAAATTCTTGGTGCTAAAGGATAATAGAGTTATAGAATGGTGTAGGATAATGTAGCATAGTCTTGGACATTGTGCGTCTGTCTGTCTGTCTGTCTGTCTGTCTGTCTGTCTGCTTAACTCTCTCTGTGCGAATTTATCGTCTGCTTCACTTAAAATATGAGAGACATTTTTTGCTTTCGATAACCTGTCATTCTTAATTCTCTTGCTTTCGCCTAAGTTGTTGTGTCAGATTAGTAAATTCACGATCGCGCGAAATACTGTAGTTTCTGCAACAACCTCAAATGGCGGTCCAACGAACATTGCTTGACAGCCAGACTTTCTGGTTCGTATTCTTCACAGTCTTCCTTTTTTTTTAATTTGAGCCATAAACGGCAAAGAATTGCATCTAGCTTTTGGCGAGGGATATCTTCTAACTTTCTCGCTTTGTTACGCTGCACTTTCCACTCGTTGAAAATCTTCAGCCAAGTTGATGTACTCTTGGAGGTGTTCAGGTTTGGGTTTTGCTTCTTCGGTTAGCAAGCTCCTATTCTGGTAGCCTGCGTAGCAAGCGTTTCGGTAAGGCTTTCCGCACGTTCGATGCGCTTTCGCTTTTTTGGCCGCGGGAAAATTGGGGCGGGCGCAAAAAAGTGCGTGGAGGGGGAGGGGAAAGGAGAGAAGGAAACGCAAGCGTTTCCTTCTCTCCCTTCCCCTCCCCCGTCACGCACTTTTTTGCGCTCGCCCCAATTATCGCGCAGCTAAAAAACAAAAAATGCCTCGAACGTGCGGAAAACCTTACGGAAACGCTTGCTACGCAGGCTACTATTCTGGCAACGTAGGAAATTTCTCATTTACGTTAGTATTACTGAAAAGATTATGAGATTATGAGAAATGGAAAATTTGGCAAATCTTGACTAAATTCCGCCATTGTCAATTAACAATGCGACAAGAAGTCCTGTTTACAGTGCTGATGCTATGTTTTGTGTTGATTGGCTGTTTTTTTTCATCTATTGTTTTTTCTTGGATTTGATTGGCTCAGACAAACTGTCCTACTTTTTCTTAAATTGGACAGCTTGTGTATTTTTAACTGAAAGTCTTAATTGAAACTATCCAAAATAATCCTTAATTGGACAGTTCTCAGATTATAAAGGATAATCGATGGGCTAACAATTTTGGATTGATTGACCAGCTACATAATTAGATTCACTATTAAAATGGAGGTATTTTTCATCTTTTTTGGTGACCATTCTTTTTTGGTCATATATACTTCAAGTTCTCAAAGAAATAACAGCAAAATATAGCACAACATAAGTAGAACAGGAATTACATGTCACTGATTTCGCAAGGTAGTCAATAAAATTCAAAACGAGGCCGGAGAATTGGGTGCTCAGTAGCGTGAAGAGTACATCACGCCAACTGAAGTATTTTATTGGTTCATGAACCTTTTTTAAAATTGCTATAACTAATTGTCGTTGAGAACATGAGCTATAGGAAACATGAATTTTGAGTTCTCACCGGACGTTGTTTCAAGCAATCAGCGATGAAATCTGTCGCCGATTCAATAAAACTACCACCTTACCGTCAGTTCTGCTCCCGTGTTTTTGATTTCTGCATCATCTTCTGCAAATATCCCTGTTTCTCCCCGATTCTTCGATCGGTGAGTTCGATATGCTTACGTTTACCGCCCATCCATGTTGAAAAACCACTCATTTCCAGTTCTTCTCATTCCCAGTTATTCCTAGTTCTACGCAACCAACTAGAAAACCCCCTAAGGCCCCCCTAAGCCCCTGGGTAGGCCATCTTTACAGCTTATGGTTACGAACTTGTAAGAACATTGCACGACGGACTTCCATATACGGAAGGTCGTCGTGCAACGGATTAAAAGTTACAATTCAAATTAGGTTCTGTCGGGGGACTGGAAAGAGCTTTTTGCTCTAACCAGCTAAAGACGAATGAAAACAACAGCGATTGTCTTTTCGGCCTTACGATTGGCCAATGGCACAAATCTCCTAGCAACGGCCCAAGTGCTTCCTACGCAGGGGCTTTTGGGTGGCTTTAGGTGTTTTTCTAGTTGGCTGCGTAGAACTGGGAATGAGTGATTTTTCAAAATGGAGGGCGGTAAAAATGAGCCTATCGAACTCACCGAAGAATTGGGGAGAAACAAGGATATTTGCAGAAGATGATGCAGAAATCAAAGACACGGGACAGCAGAACTGACGGTAAGGCGATAGTTTCATTGAATCGCTGTTTGCTTGAAACAACGTTCAGTGAGAACTCAAAATCCATGTTTGCTATAGCTCATGTTGAGAATCAGTAACATAAAGGTTCAGTTTCAAATAAACTCCGGACCTCGAATAAACGCCTGAGGCGATTATTTAAAAATTAGCCGTGTGAACCCGGCGTTTATTTGAACCCGGCGTTTATTCGGGTCCCGGCCTTTAATCGAGAAAATACGGTACAGACAAAACACGTGAAGTGTAGCCATACAGAACGGTAACCTGCCTAACCAACAACAACAACAACAATGATTAGTTGAAGAGGGAGAACTGAACATTCAATACTTGCTCTTTTTCAACAAATTCATTTTTTTTTTGGTTGGTTACTATCTCCTCAGATCGCAAATTAGGAAAGGTGACCATAACTGAGGGAGAAACCCGCACGCTCAACTGCACCAAAGAGTTTTATGACGGCACATACCGAGGGTGGTTCCGCGAAGATGGAAGAACTGTATTTAGCAATAGAAGGCTACTGACAGAGGACGCTCAGCTTCAGATAACAGATGCATCTGTCGTTGATGCTGGGGTGTATATATGTGAGAATGCGCCTCAAATACGCCAAAAATTTATTGTTAGTATTCAAGGTAGGTCGATGTGAAATAATCCTGGTTCCATTTGTTGAAACACTTTCAGTCCCTCCGCTTTCACCTGTGCAATGTTGATTTAACAGAGGCCTGCAACATAAAACTTGTTTATAATTTACTTCGAGGAGTAAGACGAGCCTTATTTATGTAGCAGAAATGTTATCTTGAGCCAAGTACTCAAACAAATCGCTTCTAAGATTGTAAGGGATGCAGTCTAGAGATTTGTCTTCATGATCCACAGGTCTTTCAGGCATATACTTCTTGGTTAGCAATTGTGCCACTCTTTAATTTAAGATGACTGGCTGATCGCAACGGGAACAACTTACCGCTTCTGTGCGAGTTTCAAGCAAACCTAACTAACCAGTCTTTGGGAGAATGTTCTTTTTTTGTCAAAGCTGTGTACGCCTTTCAATTATGGGGTATTTCAATTCAGAAAGAAACGGCGGCCTCATTACAAGAGCAATAGCTCGATAAATAATGTTTTCTTTTCCTTACTCTTTGCTGTACTACTGTTGACTTTTATGTTTCCTCTTTGTTATCAGCATTCTTAAAGGTGAAAATGATTGTAAGAGTATTAAACTACGAATACTCGTCAGAACTAAAGAACAAAACATCCCCAGTTTACAAGTCTTTGGAGCGGAATTTTACAGCTGAGGTACGAAAATGGGTTGCTTATTTAAATGGCTTTAAATTTTGATTATTTAACGCGAAGATTCTGATTTATAAGAGGTGGCTTGTTCACAAGCCGCTCCGCTCGATCTTACAGACACTTAATAATGCGTCTTCGTCGTCGCCATTTTCGTCATCATCGTCAACACAGTCATCTTCAGCAGTAGCATCCACATTATCAGTATCAACATCATCTGTTGTGTCCCTCCTCCTTCCCTCCCTCCCTCCCTCCCTCCCTCCCTCTCAACCTCCCTCCCTCTAAACCTTCCTCCGTCCTTCCCCTCCTCTCTTTCACCCTTCCTCTTTCACCCGCCTGATTACTTACTTCTTTCTTTCATGCATGCAACTATTCATTCACCCATTGCTCTTTCAATGTGTCAAGTATTCATACTGACACTTTGTATGAATATTTTTATTTACTTCGAATAAGTAATAAAGCAGAAATCGTATGGTCCACACTTTTATACATGTAAAATCACCAATTGCTGCAATTTTTACGTTATAGATAGACAAAGTATACAACAACACTCCAGGATACGTGCGTACGGAGGTCTTATACTTTATGTAAGTACTCCACCCGTCCTCGACCGCCCGACAATCCGCTGAGATCTAACAAAACGCTATTCTGTTGTGGTAAGCTTACACATCGATACTTCATGACGACTGTCAAATCGGGCCGCTCATTAGTATTATCGCTCACTCGTATAAGTACGTGTGTATAGCAAAGAGCTGCATTATTATCATAACCATGCATAACCATAACAAAATTAGCAGTCCGATTTGAATGTGTAATAGGACTACATACTTGTCAATATTGGATATAATTAGATGATAAAGTTCGGAGGACCGTCAAATTGGTCGAGGCCGTAGGCCGAGTCCTATTTGGCAGTCAGAAGAATTTTTAAATACAATTATTTCCCAAATTGGATAGTACGTAGCCTGATATTATACGTTTTAATTAAATCTCGCACGGGGCCTTCGAGCTCTCCGAAAAAACGTTACTGTGGTTAAGAATAGATATCTAAAAATGCTCTGAAAACCAGACGTTACGTATAAATAGCACGTTTCTTGAAGGGCATTAATGCGAAGTATAGTTACTACCACTAAGGGTTTTGTTCTTTGCCAGAGTTAAATTTAGATACTAATGCATTCTTTTGCCGCATGAGTTTCTAAATTTAACTCCGTCAAGAGAAAAAGAAAAACAGCAATAGCAAAGCGAGTAATGGCACGCACCGTCTAGTAACTAAGGCATAACGTGTACACTGAATGTCCTATTAATACTCTAATTAAATTGCTAGCCCAAAATCGCATTCAAGCAACTGGCCAATTTTTTCCCAAATTGCCATTCCTTCTTCTCAGTATTTAACTGGTTAGAACCATAGTGATCTTTCTTTCCTGAAAACAAATTCATTTGGTATTTTGGAAAATTGGTCATTTAGGGGAGGTGGTCGCTCACGAGAGGTGCTCGCATCAATGAAAACTATAGCTATTTGCCATTACTTGACGGCTAAAGATACCTTTTTTACGGTTGACGGTTACATTTTAGACTCTTTTGCTGTTTGGCTTTTAACCCTTTTTTTACCCTCACTTGAAGTGGGTTGGCAGTAGCTCTCAGACCAACGGCTATTATTTTAGAAAATGCGGCAAGTATAGTCAATATGTGGCTCTGCGTTAATGAAACTTACCTCTTTTTTTCTAGTAGTTCAAAGACGTTGTCTGGCCCGGACTATAAAGCTTCAAATCTGCTTTTGACATTACTGGCTTCAAACTATGAATATATATTTCTTTTGTAGGCAAGGAAGTGTTAAGGTGGGTTTCCGTGTTATCATTGTCATTGTTGCTACTGATCCCAAGAACGCCACAACTATTCCAGATAGGATGGCAGAGACTGCCCACAGGCTTCTTGTTGAAGCTAAGGATGGATTTGTTAAGCAGCTTCAAGTCGACCCAAACGTTGTTGTCAAAAGTAAGGCACTTCCCTTTTCCAGTCTTTTAGGGCAACGAAAGTGCAAAGACAAAAATCCCAACGTCTTGATTGTCAAAGACAGTGAAACGACAGCTTTAATAATCTGAATGGTCACATTACGCTTTCGTACACAAACCCAAACGTACGACGTTACTTGAACATATGAAAAAATTAAGCAGTGGATAATGGTTATTATTTGAAGGCCATTGCAATCCATAGATCTTTCAAGCCATTGAAGCCAAATCTCTTTCTTTTCCAATGTACAAACAGATACCCACCAAACTTGTGTGTTATACATCATGGTAATTGCAAGGTGTTGATTGGTGACTTTCTTTAACAACCTATCAGAGCATCAAAGCTTTGCCAAAGATCTTCCAAATTGTCAAACGCAGCAAAAACTAACACCACTCAATTGATTTCGAACAGAGGCAATGGCTAAAACTTACGAGGAATGGGTAAAGTCAGGTTAAGGCTTGAAAAAGTGATAACGAAGGACGTAATTAATGAACATTAACCTATTCAGACCGGGGGAAGGGAGGTCTTTTGAGACCCGCTTCAACTTTGAAGTTGTATAATTTCGTAACCGTATTTGCTGTTACCACTGAATTTTGTATTTTTCCTAAAATTTAACTGGAAACATTTTGGCATGAATGTCTTGTGTCCAACAAACTTGACGTTGCCATGGCAACCACTCTGTGACAGGCATAAAAAAAGAGCGAGCTTGCTTCGATCCAAAGCGGCTCAGTGATTGGCTAGTTAGCGAGCACAATAGAATATTTTTTCACGGAATGATGTGGTACATGTGTCGTTGATAATTTCACATGGGCTTTGAAGTCGATTTCTTTGTTTAATTCATTAGCAAACCAACTATTAGGTCCCCTTTCTTCATATATCACATCATGTTGTGCAAAGTATCCTATTCTTCTCGCTAACAAGCCAAACATAGTGCCGCTTTCGATCGGTGCAGGGACTCTCTCTCTCTAAGAGGCCTCTGCGGAGGAGAGAGGTGCAGGGAGGCCTGTTCCTTAAGAACGAGAAGACCTCCAACCACAACAAAGGATCGTGTCAGTTAAACCTCTGGGTTCTACCGGCTATACCGAGTGTACCGGCTGTACTGAGTGTACCGAGTGTACCTAGTGTACCGGTTGTACCGAGTGTACCGAGTGTACCGACTGTATACCGAGTGTACCGGCTGTACCGAGTGTACCGAGTGTACCGGCTGTACTGAGTGTACCGCGTGTACCAGCTGTACTGAGTGTACCGAGTGTACTGAGTGTACCGAGTGCACCGGTTGTACCGAGTGCACCGGCTGTACCGGTTTTAAGTCAATGCAATATTTGATGGGAAGTGAATGCAGATCAGAAAAAAGAGGAGTGTGCTGCTTGAACTTTCTACTATAGCGTAGTGAGTTGCGGCTACAGTAATGATGGCGTAGAGCAAGGTCTTGTTTTCCTTTCGAATGACGTTTAGGACCTATTAATTCCCCATTTCAAAGCACCCTCTTATGTCATGTGTTCTTATTTGTTACTGTAGAACACGATCCAAAGGAAAATAAACCTATTAAGTCTTAGAAAAAGTTTTGAGGTTTGCCTTAACACTTTCGCTGCGAAAGTCCAGTTTTGTCGACATTTAGAGGAGTAGACATTGAACCACATGTGACGCCATCATTTTTGACGTCACAGATTGTTTTGATGAGCAGCTAACACAGCAAGGACAGATCCATCCACACGTGTGTTTATTTTCAACATCAACCAAATTCTGGCAGAGCTATTCCAGAAAAATGTGTCCAATTTTGGGTGCAAAATTGGTGGTAAAATAGGCCAAGTCATTTACAGTTGATCAATGTTCCACTTCCAGGTTTTTTGAAGGGCTGAGGCCAAAACTCTTCCAGTGGATAAGAAGGGGATAAAAAGTAGAAGGTCAGAAAGTGAGAGAAAAAGGGAAAGAAAAGAAGCGAGAAAAAAATTGGGAATGAATCAGCAAAACAAAAACAGACAAAAATCTTCAAATGCAAGAACGACTGACCACAAATTTGATAAAGCCCTCAAATGTAATAAGGATTGATCACAATAAAACCTGTGCGAGACCATGAATTGCTTTGTATGTTGTAACCTAAATTTGCGTGCATGCGTGCAAGCAAAATATTGTACTGACAATTTACAACAAAAACTGGTTGAAAACATAGGCGTACGGGCACATTCGGACTTGGGGGGGCGGTGATCTTCTTGCCCGAAAAAATTACACATTGCCCGAATGGATATAAACGAACTTAAATTTCAAGAAAAACAAAAAGGTTCACAATTCGCACGTCTTTACTACTGAAACTGTTATAGCTCCAAAACCAGTTGTTTTCAAACCTCGCATACTCTATGAACTCTATTGACAAGTCTACTCATGCGATCAATCTTGTTAAAATTAAAAAGTTATTAAAAGAAAAAGTTTTTCCTTCCGTGGCGCTGTCCGAAAGTGTTAATATTGTTAACTTGTCCATACTGTTAACAATAGCTTTCCCATAAGAGCGCTCAATGCACACGATAGCGAGGCTGTTCAGCCTATTTTGCCCCATCGTGCTCCAAAGGTAGGTCTTCAAGCGTCGGAGTCCGCTGAATGGGCGCTCCGCTGAGCAGGACGTTGCGGGGATGACGGCCAGAATGGACGCGACCTTTGAAAATTCTGGGGTCATTTCATACAGGCTGTTTGCGTTCAACACTTCGATGACGTCTGCAGGTGTTTTTATCGATTTCCCCACGTGTGCTGCCTTAAACTGACAGAACAGGCGTTGGTCTGCCTGGAGTAGCTCCCTGTCGAGGTTATAGTACCTGGCAACCCGGTCGAAGCTAGCACTGGTGGGCGAATCACTTAGGGTGATGTCACCTAACACACAGTAGCTTCCTGAATAGGGAAGTGTTCATCTTGGTCATCCTGCAGTTCCAGAACCACCGACACAGGCGAGATTTCAACTCTTTCAATGCCAGCAGTTTGTACATTCCAACAGGAACCAGTATTATCTTGGTCATGTACGTCAGTCTGGTTGTCTGATCTGAAGAGCTTCTGTTACGGCCGCGACTCCGCGGAGCTGAAAAAAGCAAGCTGACTCTGATTACGCTCACGTACCATAGTGAAAGTAACTTTCTGTCCTTTGTGCACAGTTTTGGCATGATTATCTTTATAATCGGAATCGAGTTCCTTCTTACATACACCACAGATAACGCGCTGGCGATAGGGCGTTGTCTTTTTCCTCTATCAGGCTCTTGATCCGTCATAATTCAAGGTTCACCTCTACCTCTCGATCTCCAGTCTAAAAATGGGACGTTGAATAGAGTACTTTACGGTATCCGTTTACTTTCTGAATAAATCGCTTTAAATTATGAAGTTGAAGCATCGGATGCTGTTCTTACCATTTCAAGCGTGACAAAAAGACCGTAACGCATTCCATAATAAAACTAAGTTGCGGAGCATAGTGCAGTGTGATGTTTTTATACGTACTGATTAGTAATGTTTATTAAAAATTCAAGATTATAAGTTTTGATTCAAGGATTTCTTTTTGCCAAACTTTTTTCAGGTATTTCTAATGCAAATCGCACGGGACTGTACACGATAAAACTAAGATAAAACACAGCTTTTGCACACGTGGCCGGCATTTTGCTATACATAATAGATCATGCAGCGGTCCAAAAATATATAAGCTTTCAGTGAACGCGAAGTAATTTCGCCTTTTAACACGCTAAAGTGCACCCTACCAAAATCGAACAAAAACACCCAACTTATGCCGTTTTGGTGAAATTGGAATAAGCGTTTCTTCTAATCCAAAATCAACTGTCAAATTTGCAACGCGCTCACATTGTTGCTTTTAATCTCCATTCACGCAAATTTGGAGAGTTTTCCAAAATTTTTCACCTAGCTTGACAATGACGGACAGTTCGACCAGGTTTAACGCTTGAGATAAACCCGTTTAATTAAGATTACACCAAAGAAAAAAATAAAAACACTCGGGCAAAAACCCGAAGAGCTAACCTCCTGCATTTTTTGCAAATCTTTATCTCCACGCTTTGGTAGTTGGTACAGGCCGACAAAATGCCTTAACTTAATTACCAATTATTTACCTTTCGTCTTGTCGACCGCTTGACCTTAAGGCACTTTCTACTTGATCTTGAACTTGAACTCTTTTCTTGATCTTGAATTTGAACTTTTTTCTTCTTAAACAACGTTTACTTTGACTCCACGAAGGCCTCAATTGAAACTCAACTACATGTGAGCTGCACGCGATTCACAAAGCGTACGCGTTCTCCCGCCTTATGTGAATTGGCGCGAACGTTTGGCGCGAACTGCAGCAAATGCCAGGCTGCGAGCGATCGGCAGATCGGTAGCAAAGCCATTCAAACGTTTCAAGATGGACCGTTTGGTCGTGGTGTAGAAGCCGGACTCAATAAATAAATACATATTTTAATCAATGTATAAAATAAGTAAATAAATAAATATTTTAATCAATAAATATTTTATCCCAAGTGCTTTTGCCCGAATCACAAGCGCTTTGCCCGAAAATTTTCGCAACTGGGGGGGCTGCAGCCCCCCCCCGCCCCCCCCGGCCCGTACGCCTATGGTTGAAAATCTAGTTTAATTTCAAAGAAATGTTTTTGTAGCAAAGTTAAGTGGCATTTGGCAACCTAGCACTCAAAAAGTAGCTTTAACGGTAAAAAATGCGTTTTTTTTTTTAAATAAGCAGTGAAAGGATTAAAAGATTGATGAATTTGGCATGACTCTGCTGAACCGGTAGACTATTCCAAACAATACTGGGGAATGTTAAGTGCTTTAGCCTCGGAACGTGTTTGTTCAAATTTTAATTATAAATTGTCTTTTAAATTATGGCTGGTTAAATGTTCTGTAAAAAGACTCCTAATGCTATCTGGATTTAAGTTTTGGTAAGCTTGCAGTAGCGGATCCAGGGTTTTTGAGGGGTGAGGGGGGCTGACCTGATATAACGATATCGGAACAATCAGAGACAAAATCGCCTCAGTGATAGTTTTGTTCCCTTTCATAATTTCCCCAAAGAGGGGGGTGGCTAGCAACTCAATCCACCCATCCCCCTGGATCCGCCCCTTGTTTGGTAGGCAATGCAAGGAAGTCTCCTTTTGTAAATCTAAGATAAAGAGTTCCATTTAGCCTTGCTCAGTACTTCATGCTTTGGGACAGATGGACTTATGTTATGGATCAATCTAGCAACACGGATATAAAATGGGAGTTGGAAGGCCTACGCGCCTCCTACTTCACGTCTTTGTTCACCGCGCCTTATCTTGGTCTTTTGACCAATTTTAATTTGATTCTTGTGTTTTTGTAGTGGGTTTAGTTTGGAGGATTTTTATATGGTGACTGAATTGAGCCGTTACAACTTAGGCGTCGCATTTTTTAAGACTTTGATCTCGAGGTCATCTATTTTCTGATAACTGGTGGATTCTTGTGGCTCGCGCTCACTGTTTGTTATTCTCAGTTAAATTTGACCTCTGATCGTTTGTTAAGCGACTCGTCTCTATGCCGCTTTTGGCATATTAGGTACGTTGAATCTGGCTCGTATAGGAACTTGATAGATAGCTTTTGCCAACATTTTCACGGCAAACATCGAAACAAAAATACTGAGCCAAAGCAGAAAAAACCTTCAGTATGGAAACGTTTCATCGAACAATAAAATTTGCAGTTGAAATTTCAGACAAGGGAATCACATTCCTTGACACAGTTATTTATGAAGGAGAACGATTCCAAACTGACGCTATCCTTGACTATCAAAGGCGAAGCTATTAGACTTCTACGAACAAATTCCTCGGAAAAAAAATTCCAGGAATCTCTCTATAATTTCAAAACACGCCTTCTCGAGCGTGGATACCCTAAAAACATAGTGGAGAGAATATTAGCTGAAGTCTCCTTCGCCGGAAGACAGTCGGCTTTGAAACAAAAGAAAAAGACTCACGAGCAAATATTACCATTCGTCACGACATATTACCCAGGAGTTAAAAACCTAAAAAAATATATTGATGTACAAATGGAGTTTAATTCAAAATCAGCCATTGCTGAGGGCCCTTTTTAAAAAGCCTCCTATTATGTCACACAAGAGAGGCAAATCACTAAAAGACAAGCTCGTCAGAGCAAAGCTTTGTAGGCACAATAACTTACATGTCGCAAACAAAACTCCGCAGTTTGGAGTCTGTGCAAGCCTGTCACGATTGTTATACCTTAGAGTTCTCCCTCGAGAAAACCTGTGATGTGATTGGCTCGGTACACACGGTACGGAAATGCTCAAAGCGGAGCAAAGCGGACCAATTACAGAGCCGCTTTGGAACGGTGCAGGTCAACAGTTAACAAATGCCGATTCTCGCTTTAATGGCTACTATTTTAATGTTTTCTAATCGAATTTGTATTCTTACATTAATTGTAGCAAAAATTCATTATTTTGGAATAACCGTTCACTAAAAAAAGGAATTTATTGCTAATTTGAAGAAAACGTGAAATTTAAAACTTGAAAATCCAAGATGGTGGACTTGACTGGTTAAAAAAAGGTGATTTCACGCCATAAATGTTAAGTTTATAACATTGTTAATTAATTAAATAAACTTTTTACAATCAACTGGGTTCATTTTCTTGTCTATTAAATGAAGCAGATGAATTTAAAGAAATTCAAGATGGCGGATCCAAGGTGGCGGACACCAAAATTTCAATTTTATCTCTAATATGAAATGTATCGGCATAATTTCATGTCTTCCAAAACGATATATTCAGAAAATATATTGTAGATGCGCTTTATACCCAGCAAAAGTATTTTTACTTCTTTAGGTACAGTATTCAGTAAATTTATTGCTTTAGAGCTTCTAAGTGAAATCTAGAGAAATGAATGGCATCATAATGACGTCATCTCACGTCACAGTGACATCACAGTATCTGTAGTGATTAGAATTAGCGAGGACACTTTCCTGTGCAAATTTGGTGGCCATAGCGTAAGTGGCTTTAAATTTCCATAAGGCGGCTCCTAAAGCCCTACAATCCCCCGGTCCCAGAAGGTCGAAAAAAGCCCGGTCTGAATAGTGTTAATCCATAAAATATAAAAAAGGCTTTGCGTGTTATTTTTTATGTACATCTTGTTTACAGACGATATTGATTAGACCCTAACATATAGAGGAACCACGTTTCCGTACTTAATAAGTGTCTTTTACAGCACATCAGTAGCAACTGTTTTCGCCCTATGTTTTTTTACAAGAGAAAAACAATTTACAGAAGCAGAAACTCATAAGTTATAAGCGTCGTATAGACACTTAACAATACCACGTTTCACTGAGTGAGGATGGTGTGAATCGTGGTATTGTTAAGTGTCTATACGACCGAGCCAAACACCTCACATCTAAACCATCAGCTAACTCTAAAGAAAGAAACATTTATCATCGGTACTTGTTTCGAACGGATATCCTTCTTCGTTTGTACGAAAGCTCACAAAGACAACAAGACCAACAACCAACAAAGAACCTACGCAGGAATTTAAATCTACTGCGGTTCTACCCTACATAAAAGGTGTATCAGAGGTTCTTCGCCACTGCCTACAACAACAAGGCGTACGCACCGTCTTCAAATCAGACACAACTCTTAGGTCTCACTTAGTGCGACCGAAAGACACCCTTGAACCAACTAAACAAGACGGTGTCGTCTATAAAATTCCATGTGAGTGCGGCAAAGTATACATCGGGGAAACAGGGAGAGCGATGCAAGACAGGATAAAAGAACACGACAGAGATATACGGCTTGCTCGTACACAAACCTCCGCAGTTTCGGAACACGCTAACGAAAAGGGGCATCTTCCTATTTGGAAAGAAGTTAAGTTTATTGATAGTGACCCTCACTGGTACACATGTAGGGTCAAAGAGGCTATCCATATAAGACTTCATCCTAATAACATCAATAGAGATAGCGGAATCGAAATTCCAGAAGCTTGGATACCTACGATCAGAAAGCACAACAGCCGACCAACCACAAAACGGACCTGTGAGGGAACAACATCTAATAGTCGGAATAATAATGAGGATCGAAATGCACCAATAGCAGCGAACCATCATGCTACAAATAGCGACACGTAAACAATTGACCTCATCGCCTGATGAAGTCTAGCAGTATTGCAGTCGAAACGTCGCGATCAACAACTCAAAGCGATTCCATCGTGAGACAAACGAGTAAACGTTCATCTTACCTATCTTACACCACGATGAACAATAAACACATCTTTAATGACATGTCGTCCTTACTTATTAAGTTAATTATTTAGCTTGATTTTGGTGTAACATGTGACACTTAAATGTTATTAAACGGCTCTCTTCAATTTTACTGTGTTAAGTATTTTTGTATCGTGTCTTGACACTTTGGTGTCAAAATTTTTCCGTGTAAAACCTACCTTTTGTGAACATTTCTTGATAGTGCCACGGTGAAAGAAATCGTAAACACAACGCTAGACTAGTTTGGTCTTCGAAAACTGCTCGGTCTTCGAAACCAGTATTTCTTTTTTCCTTGTCGTTCCAACGTTTGAAAGCTTTGTCGGCTTGTTTTCCCCCTGTTTGTCAGCCATTCTTTGAGCAAGCGGGCGAACTTGGTGTGAAATTACGTCACATCGTTCACGAAATTGATTGGTCAGTTCTCTTTCTCCTCATGTTCTAAATATGGTACTTGCGAAAATGAATAATTACAAGCGTCAGTCAAAACCTACATATGCGAGTTACACGTTTCAAGTCCTTATGAGTTTCTGACAGAAGTTCATGAATAGCTCAATTATTGACCAAGTAATCTTCCCTGTTTATTCATTTTTAGTTCCACCTCCGGAACCTAGAAGTATGGAGATCTTTGACAAGGAGTCGGATGAACTGAGCGTTAAATGGAGGCCTCCTGAGGGTTCGGACGCATTCAAGGTTGAAAAATATGTGGTACAACACAGGGAATTTAAGGCAACTGTATACACGAACGCTTCTTTTCCGGCTACAAAGGACAAGGGCACATACACCTACAGAATTCAAGACTTGGAGCCTGAAACTACTTACATGATACGTATCGGTGCTACGAACGAGTACGGATCCAATTTTAATGAGGAGGAGGGTCATGAAACTCTTGATGCACGTAAGCAATCTGATTATCTATTTTGGAATCGAAAAAGATAATTGGGGGAACCTTAACCCTATTCTGCCTGGGCTTTTTTTGAGTTTCTGAGCCTGGGGGAGGGCACAAAGTGCCCCTCCCTATAGATCTCAAAAAGTATTAAAGCTCTTGCGATGAAACTTGGCAGGTTTGTAGCGCGTCATTAGCTTAACAGATTAGGCTTATGACGTGTCAATTATGACGTGTTTTGACGTCACAATAACGTCACAAACCCGCCATTTTGAATTTGAGGCCGCCATTTTGAATCCCAAACCTGCAGTCATACAGCTGACAATGACGTCACCGAAAAGTATATGATATTGTTCTAAGAAACATACTTAGTCAACACAAGCACACAAAAATAAAAAATTATCTCCTTCTTACAAACGAAGGGGGAAAACCTGAAAAAAGACTCAAAAGAGACAAAAAATAGTCAAAATACGCTTCTGAGAAGACAGTTGCTATGGAAACGTCAATCATCATAGACACGTCATTGACACAGGAAAATTTTCTCTGATAACTTTTAGGAAAAGTCACGAGATTTGGTGATTATTCGTTCAGCCGTTTAAAAGTTATAATTCGTTAAAGTCAGCGCGGGCACAATGTGGCCCCCCCCCGCCCCCCCGCCGGGTTAAGAACTATCTTATGCAGTATTACCAACAGCAAAGCAGGAGAAATGCTTTCTTAGTTAGGGATTCCATTTTAATGCCTAAACATAATTTTGGGCAAAACAACCACACGCACAAAAGTTGCAGTCCTCGTCTACACCGAAATAAACGGTACAACGGGAGAATGTGGCCACACAACTCCTTTATAAATGGACACACTATATAATTTTACCCACGAGCAAACAATAAAAGGCTAGTAGAATTAGGATCATAATTTTGTCGTGTAATTTTTCTGGTTGTTTAGCTTTCGCTAAGTGAATCAGGTACTTACAGTACAACAAATTCCTAATCCTGTCTTTGTTTGTTTGTTTATGGCTTGTTTTTTGTTTTGTTTTGTTTTTCTGTTTAGCTTTTGCCAAGTGGATCATCGCTGTCATAGTACTGGCAATCGTTCTTGTTCTTGGGATAAGTGTGGGCGTGATTATCTACATGCGTAAAAGAGCAGAGGAAACTGAGGAAAGGACACAGGGAACCCAAACGCTGTGTTAGTTATACATAATCATGAAATAAAAATGTTGTCATTTACCTGTGTTCCGGTGTCTTTTTTCTGGCCGGTTTGGAAGCGATTCAAATCAGAGCGAAGGCGGTTTACGTTGCGAGTTTCAAATGTTAACTGGTCTGTCGCAACGTAAATGCGACGCGCCGATATTACGTCTCAAGTTTCCGATATTAATAACTCCATTAACATACCATTATCTATTAACTCTATTAACCACTCCTCTATTAAAGGCAGAGTTTCACGGTTCAGCGCATGTGCGAGCGATGACTTGATCGCTGTCAAGATAATTGTTTTTAGACCAATTACAAGCGCATTCACAACCCTGGCGGGATGCGGCGGTAAATTGTTATAACTTGTTGTCGATAATATATGAAATGTCAGGCCAAGCACGACTGCCGCTAGTTGTTGAAGTTATTCCGGCCTTCAAATTGGAGCTTGCCCACGTACAATCGTAACAGCTTTGTCCCTTTGATCAAGATGATTTGAAGGCGACAAAGCGAAATTGTGACGGTAAATTGCGTGGTTGACCTATTGATCCGGGAGAAACCTGAAGCTGTGATACTGTTTGGAGTGTTTGATGTTCTTAGAGCCGTTTGAAATCTTTTTGTCTCTCTGTGTGCTAGTTCTTTGGCAACTAGTTAGGTTTTTGTGCTCAGTTTAATTGCAAGATTCCTAAAAGCCTCTTAAAAGAGTGACGTTTAATTTATGAAAGGATCCACGAGTTTCTTAATACGTAATTTGATCAGTGTTTGCTTGCGGTTATCTGCAAGACATGTAACTTTCTTTATCACGGATGTCAGATTCAAATTAATTATTCTGAGACTGTTGCCATCTCTTTTTATCGTAAAGAAGCTACAGCTTCTGGCGCTGTCGTTTAAACTCCACTTTCGTGGTTGTGGTTAAAATAGAAATAGAATTCTTGGAGTTAAAACATTGCACCTCTGTTGTCTTATGGCGAACTAGTAGCATCCAACTGATAGACTCCAACAGCAATTCGGACTGAAAGGTTGTTGTTTGACCTGCTTGTGATGGTCTGTTTGTAGTTCTTAACGATTTTCCATTTGTTAAATCCGCAACAGTTAAAATGCTGGTTCGTAAGACTCAAGGATTCTTCAATCTCGTGAATGTATTATGTTCTGCCGTCCCGTCGCCAGTCTACCACGACGTCTCTTCTGACCATCCATTGACTAAAATGCCGATTTCGGCTGCTAAATCATTTTCAACATTATAAAAATCGAACTAATATTTACAACAGGAAACAAAGACTACACGCCAGCTACGCTTAACTTAACTGAAAAACTGAACGATAGCGCTAAGTGAATTGAGTGGGTTTTATAGCTTAGTGGGGCAGCAAAAATGTGATCGTTTCACGATTTGCAAGGACACATTGCTGCAAATTACCAAATGAAACTTCACGCAATAAATGATTTACGTGCCGTTACATACGTCGTTTTGTAAAGCTTGAACTAAAAGAATGTTGTCAACGCAAGGTACTTTTTCCGCAACTGCGCACATAGCCCCTGCTTAGTAGATTTGAGGCAGATATAAAGAATGGTCTTAGAAGTGCCAACATTTCAATCGATAAACTTGGTCAAACAAAGATCAGCTTACAGACCTGTCCATGATCATTGGGGTGCATCTAGTTAACCCTCTGTTTCTCGAAAGCTCAAGTTGGCCCTTTTGATTGAATGGTACGTTATAACCGTTAAATGCCTTGCATGTAGCAGTAACAGGATAACTTATTTTGTCTTTTTTTTTCTGACATTACTTTTGTTTCGCTAAAGTATAAACCATTCAACTGTTAGTCTCCACTGCACGTAGCGAGGCAGGAGAATGGAAAGCAAGGCATATGCTGCATATGCTTACGTAAAGCTAGGACCACTGAGATCAAAGTACTCCTACAAAGGTAAAAATCGAGACAGTAACATATACCAAATTATCATTCTAAGTATTATATAGCGTCGAAATTTCAGACTTGTTACTGCATGCCTGCGTTGTCGTTGTTCTTATGTTTGAATTATTCTGAGTTCTCTGGATTGCAAGTTGTTTGACCCTAAAATGCTTTACATTGTCGAGTTCAACCGTTACAGCGCCAGCTCAAGTCGTTTATTGTCAATCTCAGGCTCTTGTGCCCCGAATGTGAGGAACGTGCGACAATGCCTCAGTGGAGATGCGTGAAGCAGTTCCATTCCTCATTTTTCTTTACCACATCAATCTAAATTTGAAACGGAAAGTATTTCAACTATTTTCAGTTTTACGTGCGTATTGATTATCTTTTGACATGCCACCTCTTTCGACATTCGATGTAACCAGGCCTTAGTCTTACTTTGCAGCCGATTTACGCGAAAATGCAATGTGTGGATTTATCAATCTATTAAAGTATCCATGTCGTGAACGAGTTAGGATCTGTTAACGCCCTGCGAACAAAGCAGTCCAGTTCTACCGGTCACGACCGAGTACCCTTACATCTTCTGAATCACACTTTCAAAAAATGGAAGCCAAGCAAAAGGTCATTAATCCTTTTTGTGGTATTTAAGGTCAGTAGTTTTAGTTTCTTTTCTCGTTCCTTCAGTTCTACCAACCACAAGCAAAATATCGTCAGTTTTGACGGACTTCAGTTTTTCTGATCGCATGTCGAACGATGGTCGCTATTCTCTGTTGTGCACCACACACTGAAAATGGTGGTATAAACAGAAGAAGGAAGTGCTCAGTAACCTCTGTTTTAAGCCTTGCAGCCCCGACATCTTTATACAAATGCTCCCCACTGGTCTCCGTACATTTCATTGACTACTTATTAGGAGAACTTGCTTGAACATCAAAGCAATTCTTTTCTGGTGATCATTTCCTAAATTCACATCACCTGTATGTGTTATAGCGCACTGATATGTTGTGGAGAAAATTGATGCTGATCACTGTTGGGACTTAAGGGCCTCGTTGTAGGATTCCTTGCACAAAATCAAAGGTTCGAGTCATCTTGTACAGCGTACAACAACAACAACAACAACAAAAACAAAAGTACTCTCACTGGGGAAACAGGATATTTCTAGTTTCTCCGCAATAAACAATTCACTTTCTCGAGTGGCATTTCTGCGTGGCTTTTGTCAAGTCGATTGGCAATTTTAAGAATTTGCCGGATTTTGTTTTAGATTTTTGTTTGTGATCTTTTCTTGATTTGCAAAGACACATCGCTGCAAATTACAAATGAAACTTCGCTAATGATTTACGTGCGGTTACATACGTCGTTTCATAAAGCTGTTCTAGTTTTGGTTAGGATATTTGAACTGAAGGAATATAATGCCGTAATGCAAGGTACATTTTCCGCAACTGCGCACAGAACCTGTGTTCAGTAGATTTGAGGCAGATATAAAGAATGCTCTTAGAAGTACCAGCATTTCAATCGATAAACTTATTAGTCAAACAAAGATCAGCTTACAGACCTGTGCATGATCCTTCGGGTCCATCTAGCGAATCCTTTCTTTCTCGAAAGCTCAAGCTGGTCCTTTAGGATTGAATGGTACGTTGTAACCGTTAAATGCCTTGCATGTAGCAGTAACAGGATATTTCCTTTGCTTTTTTTTTTCGGGAATTATATTGTGTTCCACTGAAGTATAAACTATTTAACTAATAGTCTGCACTGTACACAGCGAGGCACGAGAATGGAAAGCAAGGAGTATGCTGCATATGTTTACGTAAAGCTAGGACCACTGAGATCAAAGTAATCGTACAGAGGTAATAATTGAGACAGTAACGTGTACTAAATTTTCATTCTAAGTATTATATACTGCCGAAATTTCAGACTTGTTATTGCTTGGTTGCGTTGTCGTTGTTCTCATGTTTGAGTTCTGAGTTCTGTGGATTGCAAGTTGTTTGATAATAATAATAACTTTATTAGTGTGTCAAGAAACTTTAGCATGGATGCTATTTGGTGACATAAAGTAATTAAAGTAACTATAATAATTAAGTACAAAACATAAGTGTGTATCCAATAATATAATAATATAAGAAAATTGTTAATAATATTCTAATAATATTCTATTGAAATTGCTCATAATATTCTGTTAAAAATACTATGTCTATGATCTACAGAGAAAACAGTCAGATCCACATCCGTTACTAAGTTTAGAGATCCTTCTGCCTTATTATAGCTTCTTAAAATGATTAAAGTTTGTTACATTTCTTAGGTAGGTGACGCCATAGTGACGGTCCAAGATACTTAATAGAGTGCTTTCCATACGTCACCGTATTGAAGCGGGGTATAACAAAATCAGAATTCCTCAGGCTGTACTGGTTCCTTTGTTGATTAAAAAGATCTGATATGTATGTAGGGCAAATGCCGTGCTTGACTCTGAACGTGAGAGTAGCTACATCTTGAAGCCTACGATTATATAAAGTTGGTAACTTGGCTTTGCTTAGGAGCTCATCGTAAGGACTAGAATGGTCTTTAAAAACTGCCGTTAGCCCCCTTTCCTGTAATCACTCAAGTTTACGTTTGTCCAAAGACCTAATAAAATGCCAAACTAGAGAGCAATATGTTAAGTGTGGTAGAATACTAGTCTCAAATGCTTGACATTGTCGAGTTCAACCGTTACAGCACCAATTCAGTCGTTTATTGCCAATCTCGGGCTCTTGTGCCCCAAATGTGAGGAACGTGCGACAATGCCTCAGCAGCGATGCGTGAAGCAGTTCCATTCTTCATAGTTCGTTACCACTTCAATCTTTTGTTCCGAGATAAAGTTCGAAACGGAAAGTATTTCAACCATTTTCAGTTGTACGTGCGTATTGACTATCTTTCGACATGCCATCTCTTTCGACATTCGATGTAACCAGGCCTTAGTCTTACTTTGCAGCGGATTTACGCGAATACTATGTGTGGATTCATCCAACTATGAAAGTAAAGAGTATCCATGTCGTGAGCGACTTAGGATCTGCTAATGCCCTGCGAACAAAGCAGTGCAATTCTACCGCTGCAAAAGGTCGTTAATCCTTTTTGGGCATTTGAGGTCAGTGGTTTTATTTGTTTGTTTATTTATTTATTTATTTATTTATTTCCTTTTTCTCAGTCCTACCAATCACTAGGAAAATATCGTCAGTTTTAGCGGACTTCAGTTTTTCTGATCGCATGTCGAAAGATGGTGGCTATTCTCTGTTGTACACCTGCAACACTGAAAATGGTTGTACAAACACAAGAAGGAACTGCTCAGTAACCTCTGTTTTAAGTCTTTAAGCTCCGACATCTTTATACAAATGGTCTCCGTACGTTTTCTCCTACTTATTAGGAGAACTTGTTTGAACATAAAACAACAAAAGCTTCAACAAAGTAGTCTCACTGTGGAAACAGAATAATTTTCTCCGCAATAAACAATTCAATTTCTAGAGTGAACTGCGGAACTTTTGCGGAGTGGATTGACGATTTTATGGATTTTGCGGATTTTGTTTGCGGTATAAACAGAACATTATTTTTCCAGTGGCTTTTCCAAGAGTTTTCAAGAAGATTCCACCGCATACCAAAAGCACCGCAAGGAACGTTCTGAGCAACAGCGTTAATTTAAATGGTCACGCTTCACGAGGTCAACTCAAAACACACAACCACCTCGAAAGGCATAATTAACAGCATCACGTCGAAGTACTAGTCAATAGCTTTGAATTAGTAAACGCCACATCTTAGAATTTTATCCACAGACTCAAACGTGAGAAACATCAGTGCTTAGTGAAATAAAGAGCAACCATGCGAAAATAAAAAAGTCCAGTAGCTTTAATTTGCATGGTCGCACTAACGATTTTATTTACGGACTTTAAAAGAAGAACATTTTTGAACAACAACATACATAAACAGCGCTACAGTCATGTAAGAGTGCAAATTTGGATGTTAGTGTGGGGCTTTCAGGGAACGTTTTTCCTAACGTTGAGAACATCACATTATAAAGTGAAAATATAGCTCCGTAGAACCTAAAATGAATAGAGCAAAAAAGGGAAAAGGAGAAGCGAACACTCAGATTTTTCAGCAAAACAAGTGCTAGAAAGATTCGGTTAATTTAATGTTCTTACTATTTTTTGAAATGTAGTACAATAATGTTGATTTTCCACGTATTGGTGACGCAGTCTATATAGTGGCTGAATTCAGTGACTCCAGAAAATGTCGGGACGCGAAACTTCTATGTGGACGTTAAGAAAGGGGGAGGGGGTCTGACCTAAACGTCCTGTGGACATCAAGCGGGGAACTTGAGAATATGTCGAGGGCTCTTTACTTAGTAGCCCTTTGAGTCAGTATAATAGTCGCAATTTTAGGTTTTGATATTACCCACAGATTTAAAAGTTGTAACCATCTCGAACAACATAATAAACAGCACCACAGTAAAATACTCATTCAGTATCTGACTCAGAATCTCAGTAGGCTTTTTTTATTTCATCCGCGGACTCAAAACTGGCATGCACTCTAAATACGCGAATGTGAATGGCCGAATCGTTGTTTTCCACTCTCTGATAATAAAAGATTGCGTGCGCCATGATCGTGCAAAGTTCAAATCCATTTGATTTTTTTTTAAATACGACCCAAATATCATTCATTTCCGGTTGAAACCATTTGCTTGTCTACTGAAACACATAGACTACTCGTTTGCGTTTTCTACGAGCGATATGCAACCCGGCACAAAATGTGGCCTAGGAATCTAATTCTCACACACAGATACGATATTTAATATCTGCCTAAATTACTTGTCTTTGCTTAATCCAGTTATTTCATAATTTATTTATTTTTCTCGCTCGTAGAGAGACAAGAATCGAATGAAATCTGGGCAGATATTGACCAGATAAGTATTTTTTCCTCCTTTTTGTCTCGTGATATTGTCATGTTGTCTTTCAATTGTTAAAACACTTGCTCATATAGACTTGCGAAGGCGGGAAATAATCGACCATTGAAGGTAAGATATTTGTAAGAACCTAGTTTATTTCACAATGTCGTTTCGTTCTCTTTAATTGCACTGGTTAAAGTATAGGATTCGGCATGCAACTCCGGATGCCCATAAAAGCTTTTCTTATTGATTGATTGATTGATTGATTGATTGATTGATTGATTGATGATTGATTGATTGATTATTCTTTTATACTTTTTTTCTGCTCTTGAAAGATTACAGCGCTTTCAAGACTGGTCGGGCCTCAGGCTCTTGGAAGTCCCACTTTCAAGACACACGTTTTCAGTGCAGTGCAATGCAATGCCATACATCGAGTTTATCAATAAGGGGGCGACGAATTCTTGAAAGATCACGCACTTTCAAGTCGTATGCAGTTCGTCCCCAGGAACATCATTTACTCTTGAAAAAATGAACCGCTATCAAGACGATCATCAACGTTCAATCAACTGTTACCCGTTCGCACATGCTAAATGATGTATGCTGCAGTCCAGTTACCACAGAGCTTCAGACAAGATTCGTTAAGGGTGACCTCGAAAATGCTAAGTTTGCCTACACTTAGACAACAGCTGTTAGTGATAACAATTATTGCTTTGAGCTGGTTACTCAAATATCCACTTCTTTTGTATGGGATATAAAACTTTACCAAAGGTCAAGTCTGGCTAATCTTTCTTCGGTGCTTTCAAGGAAAACTACGAAAGGATGAGAGAGTTATAAAATGGCATGGGATACTGTAGAATAGCCACTGATATTATCTTTTGGTTAGTGTGTCTGTCTGTCTGTCTGTCTGTCTGTCTGTCTGTCTGTCTTTCTGCCTGTCTGTCTATCTGTCTCTTCCTTTAAATTGGGACTCACGACAAATATCACTGCAAACAGCAATTACAAACTAAAACAAACAATTAAATTAAAGATATATACATAAAAAACACGTAAAGTTGATTGAACCGTACATAACAGTCCAACATTTCCAAATTCGATCTGGAATCAGTGGACGAAAAGCCACTCTGTGGAGATGCCACTGCAAAATTCCAATTTATCCATTCCAAATTCCAATTCACGTTACCTATACAACCAAAAAAATTAATTGAAGTGAGAGAACTGAACATTGAACATTTACTCTTTATAACAAATACATTTTAATTTTTTTCTTGCTGTTGGTTGCTATCTTCTCAGCTCGCGAAATAGTAGAAAAAGTGACAATAACTGAGGGATATACCCGGACGCTCACCTGCACTAAGGACTTTTATGATGGCAAAAATCGAAAGTGGTCCCGCGAAGATGGAACACCTGTATTTAACAAGAGAAGGGTACTGACAAAGGATGCTCAGCTTCAGATAAAAGATGCATCTATCGTCGATGCTGGGGTGTACATATGTGAGAATGCGCCTCAAATACGCCACAAATTTATTGTTCATATTTTTGGTAGGTCGATGTGAAATAATCCTGACCGCATTTGTTGAAATAATTTCTCTGTACTTTCCCCTGTGCATTGAGACTTGTTAATCCTATTCAGACCGGGCTTTTTTGGTCTTCTGGGAACGGGGGGAGGCTGATTTGGCCCCACCTCCTAGCTCCGAGAATATTAAAGCTATGACAGCGAAACTTAGGAGGGCAGATAGTACTCCCAAAAGGGTTTCCTTTGAGGTCCGCAAGCTGGTGAGGTCATATGACGTAACAATTAGGTCAGGTTCTCAAACAGCGGCTATCTCGGATCCGCCATCTTGGACTTCTTGATTTTTCCAGAACCTTTGAAAAATGCCAAAATTGACCAAAAAAGTAACCAAAATCAATAAAAATGAAAACACGAAGATGACGTGAAAATGTGAAAAATACTTCAGAAAAGTTATAATTTTTCAATGAAAAGGCAAAAATTTAAAATTCTGAGAAAAACAGCCTGTCAAAAAGTGGTTGCCATGGTAACATCACACTTGATGGATAAGCACTTGCTATGCCAAATTTTTCCTAGACAAATTTTAGGAAAAGTCACGAAGTTTGATGGGTTTCGCTTGTTTTTTAAAAAGTTCTAAACGTCCAAAGTCAGGACACAAAGCTGTTTTGGGTTGAGGAATATGGGAAACCATTATAGAAAGCGGCATTCACATCTTAAGCCAGGTACTTAAACAAATTGCCTCTTAAGTTTTAAGCGATGCATTTTTAAGATCTGCCTTCATGATCAGGTCTTGCAAAAATATATTTCCTGGTTACCAATTGTGCGTGTCTAGGCTAATCGCAACGGGGAGAATTTTTCGCTTTTGTGCGAGGCTCAAGCAATCGTAACTTAAATCAGTCTAGGGGAATTTTATTTGGTCTTTTTTTTAATCAAAATTGTATAAAAATTATGACTAGATGATTTTGCTGAAGTGATTACAAATGAATTCTACAAGGGCGCCCAAAGTAAAATTACCGAATGAAAAATGTAATGGCGACTTTACTGATTTGGTTTAAAGCTGTCCCAAGGTGAAGACTAAAAACTTCCATCCATATAAATCAAAATAAACTTCTTCAACACTCAAAGGAAGGTGAGTGAAGTAAATTATTTATTCGAGAGATCAGCAAAGCCCAAGCAAAATATTAAAAATCAATTCAATTTCATCCTCATTATTAGTATTCAGAAAACATTCTTATGATTATTTACAAACGTGGTCAACTTTTCGTCTTCCTTCAGATTCCTTGGGCCATCCTTCGTTATAAGAAAATAAACAATTCTACGCCTTTTAAGTCTTTATTTGAAGTTCAGCAAGAAACAACGGCCTCATTATAACAGCGATAGCACGAAAAAGACAGTTTTCTTTTTCTTACTATTTGCTGTGCTACTATTGACGTTTATGTTCCCTCTCTGTTAACAGAGTATATAAAGGTGGAAATGGTTGTAAGAGTATTAAACTACGAATATTCGCCAACACTAAGGAACAAAACATCTCCAGCTTACAAGACTTTGGAGCGGAATTTTACAGCTGAGGTACGAAAATGTAGTGTTGCTTATTCAAAATGGCTTTGATTATATTTCAGACCAGACGTTCCTTTTCCGTAGAGATTCTAATTCATAGCGGATGGCTTGTTCACAGCCGCTCCGCTCGATCTTACAGACACTAGCTTAATAATGCCTGGTCGTCGTCCCCATTTTCATCGTCATCATCATCATCGTCATCATCATCATCGTCAGCATCATCAACATCATCAACACAGTGATCTTTAGCAGAAGCATCCATGTGATCAGTATCATTACCATTACCTCCCCTCCCTCCTTCCCTCCCTCCCTCACTGTCATCCTTCCTCTTTCATTCTCCTCCTTCCTTTCTCTCTTCCTTCATGCATGCATGCATCTATTCATTCACCCATTGCCCATTCATTGGGTCAAGTACTTATACTTATACAGTGCATGAATGTTATTGTTTACGTTGATTAAGTAGTAAAGCAGAACTCGTGTGATCCGTACTTTTATACATGTACAATCAACAATTGCTGCAATGTTCTTACCTTATAGATGGACAAAGTATACAACAACACTCCAGGATACAATGGTACAGAGGTTTTAAACTTTACGTAAGTACTCCAACCGTACTCGACAGCCCGACAAGCTGCTGAGATCGAACAAAACTCTATTTCTCTCGTGATAAAGTGCGGGCCGTTTATTTTTCTTGAAACTCATGCGGCAAATGAATGCACGAGTTTCTAAATTTAACTCTGCTGAAGGAAAACACTTAGCGTTAGTTTCTAATTCGCATTTTCGTCCTTCATGAAACGTTCTTTATTTATAATTCTCTATCACTTCCCCTAAAGAAGGCTAGAGCGATACCTGTAACGTTGGGTTTTTAGAACAGTTTCATATCTCTTGTTAACCAGAGTAACGTTTTTATTGATCTTCTCATGCATTTACCTGGTTACAAGTATAAAGATCTTTCTGGAAATTTTTGTTTTGGTATTTTGAAAAAGTGGTCATTTAGGGTATGCGGTCGCTCACGCGAGGTGCTCGCACCAAAAACTGTCGCCGTTTGCCATCGGTTGACGGTTAAAGAAACCTTTTTTGAGATTGACGGTTACATTTTAGATCTTTTTGGTGATTGACTTTTATTTGTTGACCCTTACTTCAAGTTGGGTGGCAGTAGCTATCAGAACAACGGCTATTATTTCAGAAAACACCGCGGCAGGTATAGTCAATATGTGGCTGAAACTTACCTCTATTTTTTTTAATTTTTCAAAGACTCTATCTGACTCGGACGATAAAGCTTCACATGTGCTTCTGACAGATATGAATTTATATATGTTTCTTTTGTAGGAAAGGAAGTGTTAAGGTGGATTTCCGTGTTATCATTGTCATTGTTGCTAGTGATCCCAAGAACGCCACAACTATCTCAGATAAGAAGGCAGAGGCTGCCCACAGGATTGTTGTTGAAGCTAAAGATGGATTTGTAGGGCAGCTTCAAGTCCACCCAAACGTCGAAGTCAAAAGTAAGTTATTTCACTCTTTCAGTCTTTTTAGGACAACGAAAGTGCAAAGACAAAAATCCCAACGTTTTGACTGTCAAAGACAGTGAAACAACAGTGATTCTAAGAACTGCTTAAATTGCACCTAACTTCAAAAATGATTTTTCACTTAGGTAATTCTCTGCACCTGTGTCAATATTTTAGGCCCTTTTTTCAATAATTTATCGGAAATTTCACTCTCAATGGACCAATAAAATTACGAAAACTGGTCGTCATTTTATTCATGACCGCGCAAGAAGGGGCACGGGTCTATTTTTGAAAATAGCGATGCAACCTAGTTTGTGACGTCATTTCAGGAATATACCCACGGCCCTCACCAGCTCGGTCGTGGATCAAATATCCGCAAGTTTTAGTAACTTTTAAAGCCTAATAAAAGTGAAATTTCAAGAAGAAAAAGACAAAATATAGTTGAGACAGGAGCAGAGATTTATTTTAGCCCAAAAATTATTTTGAGGCTAGGTGCACTTTAAGAGCTTTCATAATCGGAATGGTCACATCAGGCTTTCATACACAAGCTCAAACGTACGACGTTACTTGAACATCTGAAAATTTAAGCAGTGGGTAATAGTTATTACTTGAAGAACGTCACAATCCATAGGCCTTTCAAGCCATCGAAGCAGAATGCCTTTCTTTCCAAATGCAAAAACAGAAACCCACCCAGCTTATGTGATATATATCATGGCAATTGCAAAGTATTGATCGGTGACTTTCTTTAACAACCATTCCGAGTACCAAAGCAAAGATCGCCCAAAGGGTCAAACGTAGCAAAAACTAACACCACATTAAAGTACTGCTCCATTACTTTCGATTACTCTGCCTATCGTCAAAGGAATCTTAGCCATGATCAACTGTTGTGTCAATTAAGTTGGATGTCCCTTAATGAAGTTGGATGTCCCTTTAGTATGTAACTTTCGTATTTAAGTGCGTCCATAACAATGATCCAGATTTGTTTAGGGATTATTTTATCAAGTCATCGCATAATTCCTCTACTAGGCGTAATGGTCTACATCTTTTAATTCCTAAAGTACGCACAGAATCTGCAAAGAAAGGCAGTTTTTATTCTGGAGCCCAAGCTTTTAATAATTTGCCACCTTTTTGAAAGAAGTTGAATAGTTAGTGGTCTTTAAAACGATGCTTAATGATTTATTTTTAGTGAGGTTTTTTTTTTTGCTACATTGTACGTAGTTTTTATTTTACCATGTATTTTGCAACGTATTTTTAGGGTTATAAATATTATTATTATTGTAATTTTTCTTATACTTATTATTTGTTATTTTAGTTGCCCAGGGCACCCATTAATGACAGCTTTTACTGACGGGTTTACCCTGGTAAAACATGTTATTATTATTATTATTATTATTGTTATCATCATCATCATCATCATCATCATCATCATCATGACAGGCTAAAGACTTCAAACTAAGGCAAGGCCAAAGGAGGGAATAGGTAAAGTCAGGTCGAGGCTGGAAAAAGTGATAACGCGGGATATATTGAACATTGACCCATTAACCCATCCTATTTTTTAAATATATAATTCGTTTACAGACGTAAACCAACCCCCCAATATATAAAGGAACCACGTAACCATACTTTCACCTTATCTTTTTTTCCAGTAGAAAAGCAAATTATGGAAGGTGATGAATAGCTTAATAATTGTCCAAGTAATTTTTCCCTGTTAATTCATTTTTAGCTCCACCTCTGGAACCTAGGGATGTGGAGGTCTTTGATAAGGAGTCGGATGAAATGAGTGTTCGATGGAGGCCTTCTGAGGACTCGGACGCATTCAAGGTTGAAGGATATGTGTTACAACACAGGGAATTTAAGGCAGCAGTATACACAAACGTTTCTTTTCCGGCTACAAAAGGCAAGGACACATACAGCTTGAGAATTCAAAACTTGGAGCCTGAGACAACTTACATGATACGTGTCGGTGCTAAAAACAAGTACGGTTCCAATTTCAATGAGGAGCAGGGTCATGACACTCTTGATGCACGTAAGCCATTTATTTATTAATTTCAGAATCCAAAAAGATAATTGGTGTAACCTCGAATTATTTTCAGAAATAATTAAGCTTCAATCTGAAAAACATAAGCTTTGATCTAAAATACTTATTTTGATCGATGTGTGTTTAAGAGCTTTCGAGAATTATTATTGCTTAATTATCTCTGAAATGCGTGGTTTCACCCCCCAGTTTTCTTTTTGGATTCTAACAACCCTTGCCAAGATCTGCTAGCTTTTCTTGCAAAGACATTAACCGCACACAACCACCCGGCTCTGTAATAGGAGGCATCGTGTTTATCTTTTGCAGATTAACCAACAGCATTTCCGGAGAAATGTTGTCTTAGTTAAGGATTTCATTTTAATGCTCATACTTGGGAGGTTTTAAGCGTCTTCTCCACCAAAATAAACGGTGCAATGGGAAAATGCGGCTACAAAACTCCCGCTTAAATGGTCACACCTTAGAATTTTACCCAAGAACAAGACTTGGAATTAGAATTCTAATTGCATGTGTTGTGTAATTTTTATTGCACAAGATGCTGGTTTTCAAAACTTAGTTTTCATGTTCTGGTTGTGTAGCTTTTGCAAGGGGGAACACTGTAGTCATTGTGTCAGAAATTCCTAAGCCAATTCCTGGCCTGGTTATTTTCAACATCGAAGACTTTGCTCCATACTTGCATGTTTGTGTTTTGTTTGTTTGTTTGTTTTCTCATGTTTTTCACATCGTACGCTGTGGTTGTAGGTTTTTTTTCATAAATTGTAAGTTGTTTTGTTTGTTTTTACCAAGTTGTTTAAAATATCCTATTCACTGACACGTAGTGTTAGCTGTTCCTGTACATGGGACTATTTTGGGCCTGAATATTTAAAACTTCCGAGAATTTGGGTGATATGTTTCCATTGTGATTTTCTGATTTGATTGTTGATTTATTCTCTTGTTGGTAGCTTTTACCAAGTGGACCATCGCTGTCATAGTGCTGGCAATCGTTCTTGTTCTTGGGATAATTGTGGGCGTGATTATCTGTATGCGTAAAAGAGCAGAGGAGAGGAGGAGAGAGGGATTAGAAGAGGAAGAAGACGCTAGGTTCGGTGGACTAGTAGGCGCCGTTCGATTGGTAAGGCACACTAAAAAAATACCGCTGTTGTTTTTAGAGTAGATATCTTTCACTAATTCATATGTACGTGGATATCAGGTATCAAAAACTTATTTCTTGAACCTAAATAGGTTCCTCATCTATTTTCGAAAAAAGAATACTAACTGGGAGGCATGACCAGGTATTTGGAGTCTGCTCGTTTTGTGATTTTTTCCCCATCGCGATTAGTCAAAATAACTGAGCAAACCCTGATCAAATTAGTAAAGTCTATGTCAAATTTAACGGAGTAAACGAGGCAGATAGCTCGTAATATATAAAAGAGTAAGCATTAGGAACCTCCTGACTGGAAATATAGTCCATCGCATGTTTATCTCCACATTTTGTTAGCACGTTGCTGTCCATGTATATATCTGGGTGGGAGAGACGACGTGGAGCACATTCTTGTCTAAGAATACCACACAACACCGTGTAAGAAGCGGCCTTAACTCGTTAAGCCAACGGAAGAGAAGGACAAAGGCATCCCATAATTTGAGGAAAGCTTGAAAACGAACCAGTAACAAGCAACGAGGAAGTCTGAAAAAAAAAACAAGCAACAAACCGAAAGCAATAACAACTAGTTTACTAGATTACATTCGATAAAGAGCCTTTTTTGTTCTCCTTGTTGCGCTTCTTGTCGTTGTTTGTTGCGACGACATCCATCTTGTCTTTGTAGTAAAAACGGTGGATACAGAAACTGAAATCTTTAAAGTGCACGCTAGCAAGATATCAAATGAACCATTTCTGTCTGTTTATTCATTTGGTCTTTATTACAAGGGTTCAGTGGCACATTATGAAGAGAAAAAAGTTAAGACACTCAAATTCTCCTACTTAAACGACGCCTTCAAACCAACTGAAGTAAGATGGAAAGAAATTCCATACGAAGACATCAACTTGTTGAACGAGCTGGGCTCTGGGGCATTTGGTGTAGTGTACAAAGGCGAGCTTATACGAGACAAAGGTGAAGTCACGCCCTGTGCAGTTAAAGCATTAAAAGGTGAGAATAAAAAAAACATTTACCATATTAAACCCTTTCCTTCACAAGAAAGTCCCAGAGTGAAACGAAAGTCGTACAAAATCACAAGTTGGACAACCCTTGAAAAACAACAACCCTTTAAAAAAGAAAAACATCAAAAATTGTCTATCTCTGTTTGTTTATTTTTGTTAATTGTTTAACTCCCCAAATCTCGGATTGTGAATCTCGCTAGGATCCCTTCCTTAACGACATACTTCGTTGTCTCAAGGAACAACCTCGAAACCGTTATGTTTGGGTTTTGTTTTGTTTGTTTTTGTAACATTCCGAGCAACAACCGAAACAAAATGAAAGTTCTGTGCATTGGCTCTCGTTTGAGGCCAACAATTTAGAATTTCACCCACAGGCTCGATCAAAAATTAGAATTTATTTTGTTCAAAGTAAACAAACAAAATCTGTACCTATGGGAGGTACAACCCGTTATCTTTCATGTGAATGCTATCCTTTCAGGGTCTCTTCGGTTTCATCAAAATACGTCTAAGTTAAGACCATGACGCATGATCAGAAGTTTGGATTTGAGAGTGCAAAGGTTATACCAGAGGATGAAAAGTGACTGTGACAGAACTAGATTTGACGAAACTCTTCGAATAGGAAACGTAATATGTCAGGAAATCGGCTTTTCTCTTAATGGTTGCACTTTCTATTTCATTCACGAACAGAGAGGTGAAAACAGCGTTGCAAGGCGGAGTTTCACCACATTTATTGGCTGAGGTTATGAATTAATTACGTCAGCTTAAATAACCCTAAGAATGACTTAAGAATAGAAATTTCTTTTTAAATGACAGCATCTGCAACAAGTGAAGAAATGCGTGATCTGTACAATGAACTGGAAATAATGACAAACGTGGGTTATCACCCGAACCTCGTGAACTTACTTGGAGCTTGCACAGAGGACGGTTTGTAGAATGTTTACCTTTTTTGACTGTGTTGTTTCGTTAGTATTGTTGTTTGTGTTTTTGTTGTTGTTGCCGTTGTTTTATTTGTTGAAATCGAAAAATCGAAGTTACGTTGATGTTGATGTAACAGTTCATAAGTGAATCCAAATTCTAACAAATATATTATAAACTAATTTCGAGTTTGAGACGACATTACGACTTTATAATGACGGCTAGTTGGGAGAAAATGTATTCCGTATTTCCCAATACCGTCATTGTAAAGCCGTAATGTCGTCTCAAAATCGAATTTTGTTTATTATCGCAATCCATGTCTCTGTCTCTTTAGGCGTCTCGTTAGGCGAAAAAGCAAAAGGCCAGAGCAATAATTTCTGTTGATCAAAGTAGAAATTTTTTACTCGTCGTGAAGATTTGCACGCGCGATACTTGCTTATGAAAACACTTTTGGTTTTGCAGCAAAATGCTTGAATTCGCGGCTTTTCAACCCAAAATTGCCTAATGCAACAAAATGAACTCTTTCGGTGCATCAACATAGTTTTTTTCAAATGAGGGGATCGACAAAATAATAGAATAACATGACAGTCAATTTCTTTTCCAGGCTAAAAGTGGAACACAAATGATAACGTAATACAACGCGCGCATCGCGAAATAAAAATGAAAAACAAACTGTTTTAAGGTCATTCCCCTTTATTATTAAACTACATTCAGTAGGGTACAAATAACACCCCAAACGAGTACAAATATCCCACTGTATTTGTACTCCAGAAGACCGGTTTGACAGGTTTTCTACAATCGCCACGTCAGGCATTAGGCTTGCAAGGTGAACGATGAAAAAATGGTTAAGACGCTCGTTTTTGCTCGAAGAAAACAATGAATGCTTACCAAATTTTGAGGTTTTTAACGAAAACGAGTTCCTAGAGACAAGTAATGACCTAGACGACAGCGAAATTTCTTTATTTATTGAAGAAAGTCGAAACGTGAACACAACAAAAAAGACAAAAACTGACCTCAAGTCCGTAAAAGAAACGAGGGCCATTGAAGAAATTCCCGCCGAGGAAATTAATCATTTGTTGGTCAAAGTCAACAAATGCAAAACTTTTGTCGGTCAGAAATCTCCATCGCTATCTCTTCCAAAACGACGCGTGGTTATTGATTTGGACAAAGATGACTGAGCTTGAAGTGCGTTTGGATTGTTAACAAGTTGTTTTTTAACTTGGTTTGACTTGACTTTCGAGTTCTGTTTGTTCTGTCGCGTATTTTCTTTTCGTAGTTTTACTCTGTGACCAAGAACATTGCAGTTAATCTAATTCTAAACCCGAAAATAACTCAGTTTTGCCTTATTCCATCTTTGCTTTCCTTGCTTTTCCTTGCAAGTTTGAAATAACATCCCGACGCTTTGCTCGATTGACAGGTTTGACAAGTTTTCGTTTTTGACCAATCAACAACAACCTCACATCAAGCGCGCGAAACCTGGCCCCACGCGTTGGCCCGCTCATTCGCTGCTCATGATCAGAAGTTGCGTTAATTTGTCACGAAACTCAGACAGTTTATAAGCGGACCACTTTTCCATTTTGCAGCTAAGTTGAATAATAAATCCCTTATTAGACGGTTTAGTGTGTAGTATCGTGGGATATTTTTACTCGTGTCTTGTATTTTGACTCGCCCTACAGGCTCGCCAAAATACGGCGTGACTCGTAAAAATATCCCATGATACTACACACTAAACCGTCTAATAAAACCGTCTAATAAGATATATGTATTGCATTAAGTATCCTTACTGTGCACGATTTGTTGCAATTGCGTCATTAGTGTGCGGTCACAGCACGCGCACGTCCATTCATCCTCTTTTTGTTCAAAGAGTTAGAAAAATACCACATGTTCGAACATTTTATTACTAGAAACGCGTTGCTCGCGGAGATGTAATCACGACCTCGAGAACACGCACGTAAGGAAAGTTTTAAGTTAATTTCGTCTGATGCTTCGAGCAACTGCCATAAAACTTCTAGTAAACTGTTCTTTGTTATCGATATCTTACATCTAGTACATTGTTTCAAGATTTGCTTTAATCATGTGTTTCCTCTTCCTACGGAAAGTAGTGTAAACTGATCAAATAAACGTGTTCGTTAGGCGAAATTGCAAGGATCGAATCATGGGGTAACTTGAGACGATGATATCTCGTAAACGGACATGGGGACCTATTCTTTTTATTTTAGATTTCAAAACATTGCACGGTAGATAACAACTTGTGAAAGTTTGACAGAAATTGTATGTTAAATTTTATTTCGGGTGAATGACCTTAAAGAAACAAACACAGCTTTAAAACTTCAGCACTCACATTTTCGGCAATCTGTCAAGGTAAGTTGCTTGTAGGAATGAATCACATTGTAATAAAGGTTTTTCCAGCTATATCAATGAGCAAAAACTAAAATTTTGCCGGCGGTTTTGTGAAGAAGAGTTTTGAAGTTTGACCTTGGCCGCGTGGTCATGGCAGTTTTTGAACCAATCACAAGCCAGCATTTTGAGACGACATTATCGCAAAATAACGCCCTTTCAAACACAATCAAAAGAGACCAATGGATCGCGATAAATACACGTATTCCGCCTTATCTTCGATCCACAAAGAACTTCGGATACCGAACCCGACGTTTTCATGATTTATAATTCTACTTAGAACGCAAGCCTATGATCTTTCATCCCAGTCCATTATCCACACTCACATGCACCTCGTTTCTACCCTGCTTTTGTAACACTTTCTGTTTTGTTTTGCCCAGGTCACCTACTTGTCGTTCTAGAGATGGCAGAAAATGGCAGCTTGTTAGAGTTCTTGAAAAAATCCAGAGAAACTGATCGAAACTATGAGAATATCGTCAGCGGCGGGTTGACCGAGGCAATGAAGCTAAGAATTGCCATTGATGTTGCAAGAGGAATGGCTCATTTGGCAAGTTGCCGGGTGGGTTGTGATTTGAGGTCGTGATTACAATAGTAACATTCATTGTCATTATCGTCATCATTATCTTAAACATTATCGCCAACATCGTCGTTCTCGTTCTCGTCGTCAGCATTATTATTATCACCTCTCATCCTTACCTCACCTTCGCTATGTTCACCGTCGACTCCACAACCATTGTCATCATCTTCATTTCCAAGAAGTCGCATATTATTAAATGAATCTCTGATATTCTACAACTAGATTTAAAATTTGACTTTTTCGATGAAGTCTCCCTGCCTTCTCTCTTTTCCCGTTATAATATTTAACACTAAGAATAACACGTTTTTGCTTGCAGACTGTTGTAAGACCAGTTAGCGAGTTCGGTATTTACTGTCAAACAAGGAAATAAAACAAACTTTCAAAATGGGTAGACATATCTGATTATGAAATAAGCCCAATCCATCGTCTATTCCTTTAAAACCAAAAGTAGTGATCTTTACTTTGCAGTGCATTCACCGGGATCTTGCAGCAAGGAACGTTTTATTAGGAGAAAGCTATGTCGCTAAGGTGTCTGATTACGGGATGGCACGTGACGTGTATGAGCAGTTGATGTACAAAAAGGAAACCCAGGTATTTTTAAAGAGGCGATAGTAATTGACCTTTTAATTTGAATGTTAAAATAGTATATTCAACCGTTAAATATGCTACATTTTTATGTCATTTATTTATTTATTTATTTATCAGTTGTCTTTTATTTATCTATTCATTCATTCATTCATTTATTTTTTTTTTCCAAAGGGATTGTCTTTCCAGCCTGGTTATTTGTAATTGCAGGCTCAACCGTCAAAACCTTCTGACCTCCTACTTTGTTATTACCTATCATGTTCAATTAATTAATTAATTAATTAACTAATTAATTAATTGATTATTCATGTTAAATAAATAAATTTATAAAATTTCACAAATGATCATGAGAATCATCCATTCCAGCTTAATAGTCCTTTATATTTTATTTAATTTTTCAGGGAAAACTTCCCGTTAAGTGGATGGCCATTGAATCATTAGAGACGTTCATTTTCACAGTAGAATCAGATGTGTAAGTTACTGGAAAATGATTTCCCACCTTGTCTTTCCCTTGACCCTGCAATGCCCTTGTCTGTTGTTACTGGTGCTGTTAACAATACTTTGTTGTTGTTTTTTCTTTCATATCATACAGGTGGTCTTACGGAGTCCTTCTCTGGGAGATAGAATCAGGAGGTATATGTAGGAATATAATTGGATAAAATAAATAACCTTATTAAGGGCAAGACAGGAATTGTGTCAGGTAACAAGCAACTGGTTGAATATTTTGGTTACGAATAAAATGCTTTTAGGATGGAACTTTGCAACGCACAGACATCCCAGTATTTTCTCGAAGACGTACTGCAATGACTTATGTTTAAGCTTTAATATCTTGTGTCCCAGACAAGTAACTGAACGTGTCTTTCTTTACATACATCAGGACTCAAACCATATGCTGGTATGAACACCACAGAATTGATATCGGAGTTAAAGAGAGGCTACCGGCTGGAAAAGCCTAACGGATGCTCGGATGCAATGTAAGAGTTAAACCTTGTCGGAATTCTGAATGATAAAATGTGACATTGTCGCTAAGGCCTTGTGACTTCCTCCGACATTCGATACAAAAGAGCGCCTGATGGCTGTGTAGGGATCATGCAGCAACTGAAGCACATCAAGCATTTGCTTGGTTCCCTTCGCGACGCAGAAATATTCCAGGAATAATTCTAATGTTATTACAGCTAATACAAAATATTACAGTGCAACTAAGGTGAGGGCGCGGCGGTGTAGTGGTCATCGTGTTGTTTCGTTAGACAAGAGACTTTACCCACATGTTCTCTCTCCACCCAGATGTATAAAATGGATACAGGCGACAAACTGCCGGGGGTAGCCCTACGATGGACCAGCAGCCCGTCCAGAGGGAGTAGCAATACTCTCGGTTGCTTTATGCTACAGAAACGGGTTAAGCTCCGGTCATGTGGGCCTCCTTGCCTCGTGTGCGACTTTACCTAGCTGCAGTTTCGCCGTTTCTTTCTAAGTCTCTTTGAAGATTCGCATTCTTCCTAGCGATAGATTTTTAAAGTGCACCTAGCCTCAAAAGTGTTTGTTTCGCTTAGGTAATTCTCTGCACCTGTTTCAGATATTTTAGGCCCTTTTTTCAAGGCATTTCTCGGAAATTCAACTCTTAATGGACCTCAGTAAAGTTATGAACACTAGTCGTCATTTGATTCATGACTGAGCAAGTAGGGCATAGTTCTTTGAAAATAGCGATGCAAAGCAGTTTGTGACGTCATTTCAGGAATAGACCCATGCCCCTCACTAGCTCGGTCGTGTATCAAATATCCAGCCCAACAAAAGTGAAATTTCCAGGAGAAAAAGGCAAAATATAGTTGAGACAGGAGCAGGTTAGGTGCACTTTAAGCCCCCAAAAAATAAGAAAGGTGTTGTAAGTAATACTTCACCAGGGTGGGACAAGGTTTATGACTTTTAGAATATTAAAAAATTACAATAACAAAGAAAACAAAAAAGGGGAGGTTTTTCAATTTTAAAGAAATTTTGAAAAATAGAGGTGATTTAAACTTAAAATGTGAAGTTTAAGATCAATAAATGGACACCAAAGCAGTCCATCATTTACCATCATTCAAAACGCCCGGAAAATGATGGAAACGGATCAAATACACAAAAAGATACACACCGGGTGAGTTTATTTTGTTCATTTAATTTTGCTTTTGAAACGTTCGAAATCCACGCTATTGTAAACTCCATACAACGTCTTATAATTTAAAATTCTCAACCGTCCCCATTGTAACACTACACCGCCTCCGTCCCGTGGTAACGTTCGAATGGCAACGCGTGCATTGATCATTAAATTATAAATTCCTCGCGCTCTAGTATCAGGAACTTGGGCTGCCTGTGGCGATATGTAAAGAAGTATCCCTGTGTTTTTTTTTCCTTCTATTTCTATTCATCGCTTACATCTTATTTCATCAGAGTTCATTCGTAACCCTTTAATACTGTAATTATTCTATTTTAGGTACCAGGTTATGAGAGACTGCTGGGACGCCAATCCAAAAGCCAGACCAAGTTTTGATCAGCTGGTGATCCGACTGGAAAATATGGCCGTCTCTTTGTAACCATTTGGGTATAGATGTATTGTTTTTTTCTTATTTCGTGACAGCCAAAAAGCTCCGAAAGTGAATATCCTGTGATGTAAATGTAATGTAAATATAAATGTAAACTGATGATTATAGTGGACAGCGGGCTTAGCGTTTCTCGGTACTGCCTTATGACAGACCAGGTACAGGCGCGCCTCTCAAACAACTGAAGGAAATATTGTAAATGAAACTGTGATAAAAGGATCGCATTTCCTCGGGCTACTGTTTAGGTTAAAATGATCCGAAACGGCAGTGATCACACGAAGGCTGGATCCCTTTTATGTAAATGTGGAATGACTTTCGAAATACTGTAGTTAACAATTGTTCAACCAAGTGGAGGTGAATAGTTAACAATTGTCCTGCGAAATCGCGCGGAATATCACCTGATACTTAGCCGTAGGCCGAGTTGGCTAAATCAGGGGATATTCCGCAAGATTGAGCAGGATAATTGTTTTATTATTCAACAAATTCTCATCGACTACCATTTTCAGGACGAGAAAAACTATGGTTCTATGATGAAAACGCTAAAAGCTAGCAACACATAGTATAAAAAATCAAAACAGGAACTTCAAGAAATCGAAGTTTACTACCGTTCACTTAAAAAGACTTATTTACAAACTCATGTCTGGAAATGACAAGACAAAGTAAAAAAAAATATTGCTACCTTACCGAGAATAAGTCGTCGTCCTCCTGTGAATTAAAATCTTTTCAACTTTACAACTTTCCGTGAGCAAGTGTGCTGCTTCGTTCGCAATAGCATTTTCTTGGTTGAGTTCTCACTATGAAAATTCCAAGTCAACTTCTGGATATCTTTGTGAGCTGAAGCAAATACTTGTTGACTTTTTGAGAGCATTTAATCGTGGAAAGTTTCTTCCAGGGAGAGTTAAAATTTCCGGAGAACACTGCTAAAACTGCCTCACTTTTCAAAATGGCCGCCAAACAAGCAATGAAAGAAAATCTGCAGTGCACTTCCAAATATGGTCATTTACGTATATCGTAGGCTATCTGTCATGAACGGATGACACCAGATATTGAGGGATTCCTTACCATATATGGGCATAGTGACAATTTGTTGAATAATAATGGTGGATATTTGCTGACAGAGCTGCGATGCGGCGAGGTAAATATCTATCACTCTTTACCGACTTTAAGGTGAATAACTATTTCAGTTTAGCATAAATCTACTAGCGTTCTATCGTAAATGCTGCAATCTGATTCGCTACCCTACTCGCTATCTATTCCGTGATAGATAGTGAGTAGCGAAAAGGTGAGTGGCAGGCGCAGTCTTATACTTCAAAATAACAGTGCAATGATGTAAAACTTTTCACTTTAGTGGAATATTAATCGAGATTTATACTAAAACAATTAGATTACTCGCTCTCGATTTCTATGTGTGATAGCTGATTCGGCCTTCGGCCTCATCAACTATCACGCGATAGAAATCTCGAGCTCATAATCTAATTGTTAAATATACAAAACCAGTGGATAACCAGCACCAAATAACTCCTTTTGTTCTGGGAAATGAGGGAAAACTGGCGCCTAAAATTCAGTAAAATGCTGGGAGGTGAATAGCAGATACTATCCCGAGTTTGAGTAGCCAATCAGAGCGCACGAAAAGCACTATCCACTGGTTTGGTATATACTAATTATAATTATTTAACGCACCAGCGTTGAAAAAAAAAAAACAATATTCTTAATATAAGGGGGCCCGGGGGTCTTTTTTTCGAAGGCATCGATAACTTGCCAGGTCCGATAGTATTGGTTTAAGCGCAAACTAGCACAATATTTTTTATAAAACTGTAAAGATTATAAAAGCGAATCACTGTTAAGTAACATTCCGCACATTCCTTTGAGTTATCGGTAAGTTAAGTTAAGTTAAGTTAAGTTGTGAGAAACGGTCCCCAGTTGTGAGAAACGGTCCCTCACTTTCCCTCCATATTGTGAACGGTAAAGCCCAAACTTGTTTTATTATCAGAAAGATTTTTTTTTCTAAAATCTAAGGTAAATAAACAAGTTTGCATAGCATCCACAGAAGCTTCAACTGTAACTGTTTATGCAGTCAGTGTCCTTGCGGGCTAAAGTAGATTAATAGCGGAGCCAGCTCGCTAGCGCGTCAGCGGAGCTCCATTGCTAAAGAAATTTGGTAACCTGTCAAGCCAAAAAATTTTGGTATTGACGTAATAGTCACGTGACCGTCCCTCCGGACATCCGTACGTCCGTCCGTCCGCACCACAGGGCTGCCAATACACTTTATATACTGGATATAACCCTGTGCTGAATCCCGTGTGTTTTTGGCGCGAAATCGCATGTTGACCCGCGTTGTAGACAACAAAAGTCAAAAACAAATTTGTTAATGGAAAAAAAAAAGTTCAAGGAACACTCAGTTGTCTTTTTGGTGGAAGGGGAAAAGTTCAGTTTAGGCGAAAGAAATTAGGCGATAAAGTTCAGGCAAAAAGTTCAAATTTGCCTCGTCGGTTCTGTTCAAACTCGGTCGGTACACCGCTTGAGTTCGCAGCTTTTCGCAGCAGTTTCGACGCCAAATATAGCAGAGCTAGTGCTTTTTGGTTTTTTCTGTCCACAACCATGGTTTTTACGGCGTTTCGAACACATTTTGCAGGAAAAACACCAGCATTTTCACGCTGATAGGCAGCTTGTCACGAAGAAAGAAATAAGTATTAAAATTAACTCCAAATTTATCATTAAACGCCTATGGCCTAGTGGACTAGTCTCCGGCATCTTATGCTGACGAGCCGGGTTCGACACTCAGCGGGGCAGGTTTTTTTTTTTTTTTAATTTAACGACTTGAATGAGAGTATTTTCACAAATTAATAACTGCCAGCAAAAACAAAACAAAAATAAAAATGAATAACAATTACACTTGTTATGAGTATAGCTTAGATAGAATTTAAGGTTCAGCTTCTCTTAGAAAACTGCAACACATAAGTGTAAGAACCTAACTATGAGGGAACAGAAAACAGTTGAAACTGAATTCACAAGGATCCAGTTTGTCCATTTTGTTTGGCATTAAAAAATCTCTTCTTTACAACGCAGAAAAAAATATTCCTTACGATGAGACTGAACTCTTCTGGAACCTGTGCCGTACGTCTTTTGTAGTTCGCTTTGCTTACAATTTAAACATATGCTGCTGCGGCCTTTTTGTTTTCTTTTAGACGTGATGTTGTTATTGCTCTTGCTGCAGTTGATTGTCCTCCAGATACAATTTAAAACTTATCGTCTTGTCGTCGTTGTCGCGGGCCTGATTTTTGTTGCTACTGCTACTGCTGCTGCCGCTGCCACTGCAGTTGCTGTGGTTGCCCGTTGATATTCTTGCTGGGAAGCTCTCTTTAAACCATTCCAAGAAACATTAAGCATCTATAAATCTCCCTCTGCTCGAAAATCATTTTAGCGGTAATTTCTTCACGAACGTATTTACGACCAGGCTTAGCAGACAATCCACGGATTAAGAGAAAGTTTTCTACTTCACATGAAAAAGCTATTATCTTTAAAATCTCGTATTTAATTTATAGCTACCATTTCCTTTGGCTACCTCTTTAGAAATACCTGTAGGGTTTGCAAGCGATTACCAGTCTCTAGGGGCCATCTGAAGCGAAATGAATGCCATGAGATTTGGAGCGGTTTTCAAGTGAGTGTCGTAAACCAAAACCAAAGGAATTACTCGAAACAATCACAACAGGAACAAAAAAAAAATGAAGCAATCAGAAATTGAAGCACAAATACAGGGAATGGCCCGATTTATACTAGAGACGGATCATCCGTCCAGACGGATCATCTGTCAAGACGAATCATTTAATATCTAGTATAAACACGGGACGAACTATGATACGAACTATCGTTGCGTCTCGTAGTTCGTCCCGTATTTACACTAGGCGGATAATTCGTCTAAGCGTGACTAAAAGGCATGGGTACAAGTCAAATCATTGTATTTCACTGCAAGACGACCACTGGCTTTAGGTAACGAGATCCTGATTTTTGAGTAGTTCGTCTTCTGCCCGTATTTATACAGACAGACGGATCATCCGTCCAGACGAATTATCCACGGTAGTTCGTCTGTCAAGACGAACTACCGTGATAGTTCGTTTGGACGGATGATCCGTCTGAAAGCCCGTATTTATACACAGACGAAATATAAGACAAAGTACCGTTCTTTGCCCAAGTTCTTCCCAGACGGATGATCCGTCTCTAGTATAAATCGGGCCAATTAGCGTCAAGTGCGCTAAAACGTGTGCCAGCAAGTCACGATTGCTTTCGGTTGAACTTCTGGTTGAGTTTCTATTTAATCAGAGAGAGAAGTAAAGCAAAACCCGAAGCAAACTCAACATAACTTTCGACACATTTGAAAACTGCTCTAACAAGTCATCGCTATCTCTTCTGTCTGCGACTTATAGCAGATTGAGCGCAACCACTCAAATTTACACTTTGTAAATACACTATATATAGAGAGAATATCACTTATAACAGGGTCTGGAAGGGGGGGTCCTGATCCCGCATTCCCGCTCCTTTTTCACAAGAATCTCGCATCCCGCACTTTTTTAATCGCTATCCCGAATCACGTTTTTTCTTGCCAAAAATACATTAAAAACGACTCAGTTTCTGCAAAAGCTAATAAATTTAAGATGTAGATTCGCCCTTTCGATTGATATTTTGCGGTCGCCTGGTTGATTCGCTTTCGCCGCTAGAACGTTTCATTGGGTCGTGACGATTTCCCGAATTTCCGACAGACAAGCAAAAAACTCTCTTATCCCGTGCCCAAAGTTTGGCGAATCCCGCTTCCCTGGTAGCAGTCAAATCCCGAATCCCGTCAAGATATTTTGCATCTTCCCGAATCCCGCACCGTATTTTGGCCAAATCCCGGATCTCGAAAATACCCTTCCAGACCCTGTTATAATTTCATTTAAGTTTTTATGCCGATTTTGTGTCTAATCATGTGTCACTGAATAAAAGCCTCAAATTTACATGACGATCGTCATTATAAGAGGTTTGCTGAAAAACTTCAGTAGGAAAATTAAAAATACTGCTGTCCGACTTTCGATGGTTCTACCATCATTATCAAGGCAAAGTGACTCTTTCATCATAGTTTGAATATAAATGAGTGAAAACAATTAGTTTTTTCTTGTTTTCACTCATTTATATTCAAACCATGATGAAACAGTCACTTTGCCTCGATAATGATGGTAGAACCATCGAAACGTCGGACAGCATTACTTTTGATCATCATTATATACCTAATAATTTAATGATAAACATCGTAATGAAAGAAAATTGTGGACTTTGGTATCTTTGCTAATGAATTGTTTTGACGCCATTAAAAGCCTAAAATCTATCGCATATCATCTAATGTCAAATGCTACACAAGACTGAAAAATATTCTGTTCAGATCGTCAAGAGTTGAAATTTGTAACTGATTTCCCAACTGCGTGAAATATCTGAAAAGCCGAATATTCTAAAACGCTGTCAAGAACCACCTGGGGTCACTCGACGTCTTCCGAAGACGTCTGCAATGAAACCTTTGACAGACAGACAGACAGACAGACAGACGGTAGAGAGAAGGACTTAGGAAGACCATTCAGACCTTCCAAATATTTTTTGTCCGATGTCGAAAGGCTTGCAAGTATTTCTAAAAATTTCTCCTCATGAGAAGACATGATTAAAAAGTAATTGAGCAATTTCTCGTTATGTGGTTCCGGTTAAGTTGGATGAACAAACATAACTTAAATGAAGGATTTTTACAACCAGGCCCTGCATGGGTACCCAGGGGTTTTCTTTCTTGCTTTCTTCCTTGCAGTCTTTCTTGCTTTCGATGAACATGATTACAAGAAATGATCACAAAAGAGCTCAAAAACAATCCACAGGCACACAGGGAACGGTATGTGCAGTTGCATTTACATCCGTTTGGGAAAACGTCAGATGAAAAGTATAAACGATGGAAAATGCGACACAATGAAAATCTGAGAAGATGACAGGGGCAAGTTTGTTACTGGGTTTCGTTTCTTGAAATTCAAAATATTTTCTTTCCAAGATAACTTGAAGAAAAGACATCCTGTGTTATTATAAAGTGCAAATGCCTTAGAATAGAGGCACGTTTTCACGCTTCCCAGAGCACCATTGGGACGTCTCGTCAATGATTTATGGTTTTTACCCGACAACGTTTTTACAGTTGGGTGTATATAAATGTCATTACTTGGTCGAACATACAGGTCAGGCGAATAAAGGAAATAGTGACCAAAGATAAAGTGTTGTGATGAACTAGCAAGCTCCCCCAAATTGTACCAGAAGGAGACCAGCGAGGAAAATATACATGCTGATCTTGGTTGTTTTCTGCAACTGGGTCTTGATCATGCAGAAAATGCTATTTTTTTTCTTATTTTTTTTAAGTTGAATTACCTAAATGCTAGTACATAGCTACTTGTAGAACAGATCCTTAAACTGCTGTAGAGAACTTGTACTTACCAAGCCTGTTTTCATATAGTTTTAAGACTCTCAATAAAGTTAAGTAGGTTTTAATGTAGTAGACCAAACACCAAGATAGCAAGCTGGTATTTTTAACTTAAGCAGATTTATACACGTTCATGGTGGCCCAGGGAGGATTCAAAATAAACAGAATTGATAAATATATGACCTTAATTTTGTGAATACAGATGGAGAGTTCGTTTTGAAGACCACCGGTCTGAATAAAGCCCTTAAGTGTAACTAAAAAGGTGCATGGTGTATACTATGCACTTTGAAAACCTGGCATGCCACATTACCGAAATCATGACGTTTACATTCAAGAATTTCTTTCCAGATGACTTCTCTCAAATCCTTAGAACATTAACTGTTGAAAACAATTGTCTTTTCAACAACGTTCCCTTTGTGCTATTGTTAGATACGCAACGCAAGTATAACAGCTTCTATGTATCACGAGATTTTTTATGGAAAAACGTTGCCTGACCGGCTGTGAACTTCCTCTTTAGGCAAACGTGCGTGTCATCTGACAGTCTGTACTCTAAGATTTTCTTTGAAAAGGAGCTGTTACGCTGACAGATGAAGTGAGCTGTGAAATGAACCCAAATAACATGTCGTGAGCTTAATCATTATTCAACAATTTTTTTACATAGTTTGGTTGGTTAGAAAACAACAAAGGTTATTAGCATTCTTTCAATATCGAAAATTCTTCGAAGCTTTCCCTGATTCTTTCTAACTTCAGAGTTTTCAATTAGAACAAATAACCATTTGAGCTCGAAAGTGCTATGAGGGCTTTACAGTTATATACACAAAGGCTCCTGCTAACATTTATTGTATTGAGTAGTCTGTGCTGCGTGGTTGTTTGGCCCTGTACTTGTAATGTTGGTAAGTTGGCATTTGAATGTTGTACTTTTATCTTCTAGCAACTTATTTGATTTACTGAATAACTGAAATAACGGATACCTTTTCATGGGTCAAGATCGGAATACGATGTTGTGATGGTGGCCTTCAATCGCCCTATTGCAGCGATTGGATATGACAAGCGACGTTCTGTTTACCATAGTTCAAATTTTCGGCAACATGAACTTTAATTGTGGTTTTAAACGCACGGGTGGTTTTACGAATATCCAATTGGAAATGAAATGGATAGTTTGGAAATAGTTTATTGAGAATATAAACACTTTCCACAAATCTGTTTGTAGGTTTGTCAAATTTATACAACCTAAGATCCTCCAATATTAGCTTTTCGGCGAACAAGTCTATCACAGAGGCGAATGAACAACACAAATGATAAATTTTCTTGGTTGGCATAATTAAAAATTTTAAAAATAGTTAGAGCATAAGGTCATACAGAAGATTTCAAACAAAAAAATATGACGATTAATGGGCATTGTTTGATATTTCAAAAATTTAGTTGTTAAAAGGGCTTAAAAAAGGAAACGACTTAGACCTTCCAGGAAATTTTTTTTGGTCAGTACAGTCTATCACGCAATCAGAGCTACCACAGTCACGAGATTATATCCATAGATATATTGTCTAAGTTTTTAATTTTATGAATTTTTTCCAACTGCATTACATGTCAGTACTGTGTGACGTTTTCATGGGACTTTCGGTTTAGGTACGAGATATAAAGGTAGATGTTGTCAAGATCGACTAAGATTTTAATTATTTATCTATTCCTCTATTTATAAGATAACTTTTGTTTTATCTATTCATTAAATGAGTGACTAATATTTTGATTAAACATTTGCCAAGAAATACATTCACATCCGAATTGCCAGCAATACAGCTATGTCATATATGGAAACAAAAGTAGTCTGTTATAAGGCACAAAGGTCGACGGATAACTGTGATCTCAAATTGGCGCTTCCTTTGCCTCGAGCCAGATGCCCTCCTGCGCGAGCCAGTTACCTGTATACCTATCTGTTTTGTGCTCAGATAGAGGGGATTGAGAAAAAGACGGCCACATCATGCGATCCAAAACAAAAAGAGAGAGAGAGAGAAACAGGAGCCCATGACAAAAATGAAAGATGAGCTCTCACCACTGATTTACTGCTTTTTTTAACATTTCTTCGCTCCCAGGCTTTACACTCTGTTCCAGTTTGCTAATATTCTATTGTCATTTCATTCTATAGAATCTTTAAATGAGCTAGGAATTGAAGATGGTCACATCCCAGATCAGGCCATGAAAGCATCTTCCACATTAGACGCCAATCATGGAGCTGGACGAGCAAGACTGAACCAGGGACCTACTGGTTCCCAGGGTACTGCTTGGTGTGCCAAGGAATCTGACTCAGATCAGTATCTGGAGATAGATCTGAGTAAGAATGAAATGAAGGCCAAATCTTACTTGTTAACTGATTGCTAAAGTATTCCAAATTCAAACTTAAGGAAAAAAACAAAAACAAATACAACACAGCAGAAACGCAGATGGTCCAGATGGTTCAATCTTAAAGATGTCATCCACAGACAAGGCAACCTTTGTTCTGCCACTGACAGGGTTAATGCAGCTCGTAATTTTGTCATGGTCGGGTGATTTAGAAGGGCCATGCTCAAAGGAACTGCTAATTTCAACGTTAACACTAATCCATTGTTTGAATACATTAAAAAAACGTAATTTAAGAAATAAATGTATTGGTGGGATAATAGCGAAAGTAACTCAAAAACAGACTGGCAAACAGACTGGCTGATGGCAATAGTTGATGACCGGTTACTGCCTCACACGATGAGAGGGCACCAGCTTTCCCACTGACTTGGCGTCTCAGATGTTTGGCTAACCAGTCTGGCCGAGTAGCTGACGCGTTATCTGACTGGCTAATTCGCTACTGACTTGATCACTGACTGATCGGGCTCAGGGAGTTGCTTTGCATGTTTGCTAACTGACTGACTGACTGACTGACTGACTGACTGTCTGGCACACTGACTGACGGACTGACTGACTGACTGACTGACTGATTGTCTGGCACACTGACTGACGGACTAACTGACTGACTGACTGACTGACTGACTGACTGACTGACTGACGGACTGACTGTCTGACTGGCTGACTGACTGACTGACTGACTGACTGACTGACTCACTCACTCACTCACTGACTGGCTGGATGGCTAGTTGGCTGGCTGGCTTGTTGGCTGACTGACTGACTTACTAAACTCTATCATTCACTCGCTGGCTCATTCACTGTCTGTCCGACGGACGCTCTAAAGGGCTGACTTTTTTTTCGTCTTGCTTGCTGACTAGTTGACTGTACGAAAGGACAATCGCAATGAACAACAGTTAAGTACCATTCGGCTAATAGAAAGTCCGTATTTTGACCCACTGTCAAGTTGACTGTTAGCTTCACAGATAGACCAAAAATGATCTTGATTTGCTACATTGCAGTTTATACTTCACGAGTTACCCACGTTGCAACGCAAGGGATGTTTGACCCACCACAGGTAGTAAATGGTAGCAACATCACCAGTTGGGTCAAGGAATACTCTCTGGAATATAGCTCTGATGGCGACACGTACAATGGTTATCATTTCGACAAAGACTTAAAGGTAAATGATGAAACAGGGAAGCACTGAATTGTTGATTGTTCTTTGATTAACGTTCGTCGTATTCATAGGTTAAGACAAGTTGGTTACCTGCTAAATACAACTTCAAAATTGATAAAACACAATTTCAAAATTCAAACAAACAAACAAACAAACACTGAAATTATAGATAAGTACGCCATTACATAGTTTTCATTTGAATTTTCGCAGTATCCACAAATTCATCTACGACCAGATACAGGAGTTAGTACCACATTGTACATTGGATCGTAGATCTACTGTTCAATGTCTTCACATGCTACAGACCGTCCCATGCCATGATAAACAACACTAGAAGAAATAAAACGGTAATTTCTTTGTTTCTTTGTTTGTTTGCATTAGTTTATGTCATCAATTTCATTCCAAATACAGCCATTGACAAAATAACGTTGATTCCCCTTAAAAGTTTATTTATGTAAATCTATATATTTTGTTTATATTACTTTGTGCAAAGAAAATGGGATAAAAATTAAAAATTAAAATTAAAATTAAAGTATTGAGAGAGTGATGTCATTTGCTTTGCGCAGTTCCTCCCAAATTGTTAATGAGTTGGTGCAACAGAAACAGGAAAAGGAACAGATAACATTTTGTACAATAGATTAAAACAAATTGAAAAGTATCGCTCAGTACTTTCATTTAGCTGGTCACACGAAGGAGGTTGTAAGGACAGATTAGTTAGAACAGCGTTATACAGCACGAACTTGAACAGCACTACATGGAGTGTACGTACTGCTCCACTGCTTCTGCGCATGCTTGAAAAGTTAGAAGCATACTGTACGGTATTGGTAATAAACAGAGCCACAGAAAAATACTGCTCAATAGCTTCTTTTAAATGTTTACACACACTGAAAGTTTCGTCCACAGACTCAAACAAAAACTAGAACTACATGACGAAAAGGTTGACTCTGGGACTGATAGGATTAAGTAACCCACCAAGCCCCATATAGTAATGGGTACTACTGCCTTTGTATCACAATTGTTAAGCAAGGAATGAATTGCTCCTCAGGTGTCTTTCATGGGAACCGGAGCTGGATTCTAAAGTAATAAAAACATGATTAAACCATGTCAAAGTGAATCTAGTTACATCCTCTAACTTTAGATATTCGAAGGAAACAAAGATGGCAGTTCCATATCATGCTGTGAGCTTCCATATCCTATTGTCATTCGACATCTACGATTCAGACCAATCTCTTGGCAAGATAAGATCTGTTTAAGGGTCGGCGTATTCGGTATCGGAAATGTCACTGGTAAATATGTATTTATAACAATTTCTGCCTATGTGTGTAAATATGTTGCAATCATTTGCTTTTTTTTTTTACTTTATCAAGCTAAGCTATTACTGCTTTGAGGTTTCTATCCATCTATTTATGATCTGATTGACTTAGCTATCAGCTGCAGAGGTTTGTCTCTTATTCCGAGATTAATTGAAAAAAAAAATGTTGCTCTCTTTGCTGCTCGAAAAAATCCCCTTGGGACTGACATCGATTGGTTAAGAAGCCTTTTTTAGGGGCATAGTCGCGCTATTTTAGTTCACTTTAAAAATCAAAAATATATCTTCACATCAAGGAACGCCCACAAATAATGGTCTAGTTTTGTAACCAAAGACTATTTTACTTCACTGAAACTATTTTCTGACGTCTGTTGCTACGGATGGCACGGATGGAAATGGATCGCAATTTGAAAAATTAGGGTAAACTTTTCAAATTCTTCCCGCGTGTTGACATTAAATCGGTATTAAATCGTCATGGTTTGTATTCTTTTAATGAAATTAAGTTAATATGTTCCTTTAAATGTTCAAACACAATATTGGGCATAGGTAAATTTTTGACCAGAAATTTGCGAAATCTTCCTGACTGTGCCCCTTTAATTCACTCTTCAGCTACTGTAACATTCCTGGTGCAAGTCCTGGGCTTATACAACTTCGTATGGAGTTTTATTTGGGAAGGGATAAATGTGGTAATCAACCCGTTGTAGTCTATTTAACGTAGTTTTGTCGTTTAAGTTACCACTTAGGAGAATGTGAAATGGCAATGTCTAGAAAGGGGTGTAACCAAAGTGAAGTTTTACCAAACGGCTGGACCTATTACCGGGTTGGCGTACGGTTTTCTCAGCTGTTACAAGACTTTCGATAATTTTTCTTGATACATGTTTATTTTTTCTGTTTTTATTTATCCTGCCTTTTAGCCCACGACATAATAACGACAGATGAAATAGCTATTCGTCATTACTGGTGGTGTAAGTCTTTCATTACTTGTTCGCTCTTATGAGTATTTACAATGAAGAAAACTGCATGATATGTCTAAGTATACACCTTAGTAATCTATGTTGGCAAAGAGACTTGTCATCTCGCAAACACAAAGTATATAGAAACCATAAGGTAGCGTCCATTTTTGAGACATTAAAGTATTTGAAAGCATATTCAACCATATGAAACATGGTTTACAGACTAGCTTGTACTTCAGTTGGCGTTTCCCTTGTTTAGTCATTTAAATGAGCATCTTTAACCTTAAACCAGTTTTGTTGTAGATAAATAAATAATTAGCTATTTATGTGACTTAAACAGGCTTTAAATAGTTCTAAAAGGAAGTAAATTTCCTAATGCATATATTTAGCTTAATAGTTTTTGTTTTCTATTTCATAGGGCCTTTACTGTGGATACTCATAATCTTTCTCATCTTCCTTCTTGTACTGGCCTGCTGTTTATATCGCAGAATTAAAAAACGGTAAGGAGGCTTGCCGATTATCTGATCGTTATCATTATGAACACAACCCAGTTAAGCCTGTTTACGAGCCTTCAACACTGTTTTTTAATGCAGGTTAACCCTGAGTCCAAGACCAAGTCAGAAATCAGAAAAGAAAAGACCTTCGTTTTACACCAATCCTGTGGCTCCTCACTCCCGGCCGCAGAATGGAAACGTAACCATCGTCATGGAAACCATAACTGAACGTTCTGAGCCAGGAACATACGAAGAGCCAGAAGATGAGGTGCAAGAGGTAAGAGTGGTTATAACTAAGCTATGCACCTTCAATGACTGACAAATTATATACAAATATGACAGTTTTGGTTATATCTTGAACCTCCGCTGGTATATCACCTTGACCTAAGCAGACATCTTTCTTCAAGGGCAACCATCGCTCTGTTTAATTTAACTTTTCTTAGTGCACACGTTTCAGTATCCCTAGTCACACCCCCTCTTGTAGCCTCCCAGAAGCTGAAATCTCCCCTATCTAGAGAATTTGATGACAACCGAGGATATCATCTTTTGATATTGCTGATGGTGTTCGTGAACAGCAACACCAAAAAGTTCTGATTAGAAGTGAGCTTCCGGAACTGAATTGGCACAAGCTAGGATTCCATACACAGACCATTTCTGTGAACCAGTTTAAGAGTTTAGCCAAGCTAAAGGCTCAGAAAAATAGTAAACCCTAATATATAAATGCTGGTCGAGCTGATAATCTTAAGAGCCACGGTGGACTGCTTCAACTTCTAAAGAGAAGAGAGACCTGCGGAGAGCTTGATCACATACAAGAGAGGATTAAGTAAGAGAGTGAGGCCCCGTTCGCCGGGATAATTATTTGAAATTTATTATTAGTTCGCACCCATGATGCGAATGTTATATTTATCTGTTGTTCCATGTCAATAATTTAAAATTTATTAGAATTACGGATCAGATCTAGAATTATTTTCTAGAATTACGTGACGCAATTCCAACTGACCAATGAGGTGTCGTCCTTAAAATAATCGCACAATATGACATTGAACCAAAAATAGATTTCAAATAGTTTCATCGGAAGAGGCCCATGTATGGGGGATTCGCTCTCTCCCTCCATCCTCTCTTGTCACAAATTAAGTTGTTACATGGCAAGTCGAATGTCTCCTGTGCATTGAAAGAAGAAAAAGATGTTAAATCATCTGTTGTAGGAAACCTTAATTGTTTATTGTCACGAGCACAGGCCAATTTTACGATGCTTTTTGAAACTTCTCCTTGGCTTTCTAGGTGGTTGCCCATTTCACTGACGACGGCTTTTCCAATAAACATGGCGTCACTCACTTTTCTGTGGCTGATGAGGACGAAGATGAGTCTCCCGCTGCCCAGCCTAACAAAGACCGCAACAGGTCAAGCCAGGAATTCCCAGAGGCCTTCCAGCTTCCTGATGGCGAGAACCAACCCCAAAGGGGAGCCTCCACCGGGACTCAGGACAAACCTAGCAGGGCAGGGACTCATATCTATGAGACTCTTGAGTAGATTAACTGCAACGGACAATATTTTGGTGCATATACCCATGGCATATTATTATTCATCAGCGTTGGTTTAAAATGTGGTCATTGTCAAGACCAGTTACATTAATACCAAAGGAAAACACCCACAAACAAACGTAAAAAAAATACGAAAATAAATAACAAACAATGTTAGGTGCCGTGTAGCGCATAGTGTGATAGATGTATTTCTTACTGTAAATGTATGTGAGACTGCTGCTATATCACACAAAGCTAAGCAGCACGTCACATTGTTTGTTACAAGTACATTTCCATTGCAGCGACTAGATATCGTAATTCCCTGCTTGGCCTCGTAGCTCAGTTGGTTAGAGCAACGCTGATCTGATCCGGAGGTCATGGGTTCAAATCCCGCTGAGGCAGAGGTCAAAGATATTTCTTTGCACCTCGGCGTTCGTACTTCTTTGCACCTTAGTGTTCGTTTGCCCTATTGAATACCCCACGGGATGTGTGGGGCGGGGGGGGAGGGGAGGCCCAATAAAGCCTTTGCACTTCACAGCACTCTCACATGCACCTTAAAAACGCTCACAAAGACGAGAAAAAAGCGGATCGCAAGAATATGTCGCCCACTTTTGAACTTGAACTTTTCTTGTTTTTGTTTTATGAAAGCACATCGTCGTTTCAGCTATTTTTGTCGCAAAATGCAAAATGCTGACAAAACAACAAAGCGTTTAATTTTGTTATACTCTACAAGCCAATATTCGCCGTTTTTAATTAATTCTTAGTTTGAGAAAAAATTCATGATCACGGCCAACTTGGCCGCCATTTCAGATGACGTCTGGCCTCCTGCAGCGCCGACCCCCACAATATTTGCCTCGTTTTGTAGAGTATTTAAAGGTAAAATATAAAAACCTAAACGGGGCTCCATCAACCCCTTACCCCTTTGCACTACGGTTAAAAGGTCAACATTGGTGGGGGTAGGGGTTTGCTCGTAAGTCCAAAGGAGGATTGTTAGATAATACGAACAAAATTATTTTCAAGGAAAACTATAAACTACATAAGGTAACGTATTTCTTTGTGTTTTCAAAGTATGTATTATTTCTTGGGAAAACGTTAAAAGCAATATACGTCTGACAAAACAAAATTAACAGTGAAGCTAGTTAGAATATAGTAAGTAGGCTAACTGATAAGCGTTTAAGATAAGCAAAGAATAAATTAGAATGTACGTTATATATTTTATGGTGACTGATTACACTATCATGTAATACACGCTGGCTCCACTTGATAAATGCACTAGCTACAGTCTAATTAACTGTGTTGGTAAGATGTCTCTCCACATCGCATGGCGAGGTTTGGGACTCCAGTCTAGACCAGGCCGCCCTCCTAGGGGTAACCCTTGAAGGGACTAAATTCCCATCCGGGGGAGGTTTGTGGACTGAAGTAATACACCTACAGTAGTTGGTTCATGCTAAAGAAAACGGAGTTCAGAGTTGGTCGTGGGGTGTCAGTAAAACGCGGGGTCGGGGTCGGGGTCGGGGTCCATTGTTCTTTTGTTTCGTTTTCTGTTGTCTTGCCCTAACCAAAACATAAAACCGAAAACGAAACAAAAGAACAATGGACCCCGACCCCGACCCCGACCCCGCGTTTTACTGACACCCTTGGTCGTGTCGGCCGATAAGCACTCCGAGTGCAACTTTACCTTACCTTGAAATGCAGTATTCCATTATAATTTATTCAATTATTCGTGTATCATTCCTTCAATTATTCCTTTGTTAGCAGAACAATATCCTCTCATCAAAGATCCCTTCTTTTCTCTAAAAACAAGCATTAATTTGAACTTTGCTTTTAAAAATGATTATGTACAAACGAATTATGATTTAAAACTCACTGTGGCGGCTGTCGAACTATAACTGTCTTGGGTCTTTTTCACTGCAGCAGATTAGTTCAGCCATACGTTAGCTAGTATTATGTGGCATGTGTGGGGTTTCACTTGTCTTGATGAGTAAAAAGCAATTAAAACGAGGTATTGTAGTACCCTTTGTTAACTACAGAAGTAATATCACTAAAACACCGTCAGTGGTTTTACTCTAACAATGCAGTTTAATCCCTCTATTTCGGATACGAAAGGGAAGCCAAAAAGTTGCTATGAAACCAGTTTCATTCGAGAAAGAAGGCGTTTGCATTAAATGAATACGAAATGACATTACATCATACAAATCGTTAACCGAAAAATGAAGAAAAATGCATGGTTTAAGATTTTTTCTAAGCACAATGGCAAAAACAAAAAAGATAATGACGTGCGATTTAAAAAGATAAAAAAGGCTATTCTAATCCCTTCCTAATTCCCAGTGGAGGCTCCCTTTGAGATACCAATTACTCTTCTAGAACTGTCTTTTGTGATGAACAACTGAACACGGTACACATGTATACAGTTCGTTTCAATACGGTCGTATTTCTGTCACGACAAACTTATAGTAAGGACTCAATTGATGTGAGACATTACGTCATTGCATATGCCTAATAGACCACCCAAGTATTAGAAAGAAAACGCGGTTTTTTGGAGGTCTGGTCAATGAAACCGTCATTACAAATTTAATAGATAGTTTTCTCATATGCTTTAAATCAGAAGAACATAGGAGTGTTATCATACCAAAAATTTACCAAAGGGCCAATTGTTAATATCAACAAAGCTGTGATATTAAGGCACTACCAAAAACAGGCTAAGAGTAAATGGCTTCTTCTTATATTTTTGCTGTGACAGTTGCCATTAGGTAATTCCTATTTTTCAAAATTGAAATCAAACTTTTTTTGTCTATGTTGTATTTAGCATCGGGCAGAGGAAATATTATGGACATATTGAATTCATTCAGGAAGCGGCAAATTGCACACAGAACCACAACATTGAAGACTAAGAAATCACTTGGCAAAGAGATTAAAAGCGATGAAAAAATAAAGACTTTAACAAGCCTCCAACCCATCTACTTTCCGATACCGGTGCAAACACTCTACCATTTGAACTTTGAAGCCAACGACAGTACAGTGGAAGATGGTCATCTCTGCGAGTTCTGTTGTTCCCGTCAAACGGTAAACTTGTATATGAAAAGTGGGAAAAGGAAAGAGATCATCGCAGTTATTCAGAACTCAACAAGTTACATGTTGAGTCTGAGAACAAAAACCAAGCTTAAACGACATGCGGACCATGACCTCGTAAAAATTTCCAGTGCAATCGCTACTGGTACCCTTAAGCTAAAAAGCCACTGACTGAAAGAGCCGGTAATATTTGAGAATTCTGAGTGTATTAAATTTTGGGAGGAGGAGGGGGTGGGGAAAAGTTGTTCAATCGCAACATTGTTACTTCTACGCTGCAACACAGTAAGAGAAGAGTATTCGTTTTTACTATATAGAATTATACTATCGACAAAAATGTCTACCAGTACCATAAAACACCTTAAGCTGTTTATGTTGCAGTTTATAATGATATATCTGTGATGACTTGACGACGAAAGTAATGTTCATTTAATCCACAATAGCAGATCATCATCTCTCTTACCCGAGTTTCATTCGAAACCACCGAACACCAGTATGGCTTAATTACATCTAAAATTACCTTTATAAAATACTCATTCCTTTCTTATATTTCTTTCACAGCATTGATCAAGCCAAAAAAATTCTAAAGCAAGGGGAATCGGGCAAGGAGGAATTCATAACTTTTTTTGTTAATGTTTGCTTTTAAGGTGAAAGCAAAAAAAAAGCATATTTCATAGATCAAAAATTTGTAATGACCGTTGAATAGGGACAGGAGAGAGTTATGTCAAGTTTTGGGAAAATGATTGCAGATGCATAAAACTATAAATATTGTTTAAATGATCCGGCCAAAACATTAACTGTAATCTAAACTTTCCCACAGTATTTGCACTAAGCAGTCTATTTTTATAAATGTTTCCTTGTTTAATGAGGAAAGAAAGTACTTTGAGTGCTAACATCGGAACGATCAGGGTGGAATTGATTTTTCTTCAACTTCTGGACCTCCAAAGGAAAACATCAGTTTCATGCAGCAACAGCTAACACTGATTTAACGCCCAAAAAAGTAGTCCATGTAGTGTGTCTAATGCACACTTGTAAAATATATTGCAGGAAAAAAATTGTGTTTGTGAATATATTTAATCGCAGTTAATATCTAGGGTGGTATTAAAACCAAGACAGCTGTTTAAACAGAACAGTTTGTCTCATCACACGTTTAATCTAGCTTTAGTTTGAATAACCAAGAAGTTAGTTAGCGGCATTTGTTTTGTATGTCATCGTTTCCAAAATGCCACAGGTGGTGGCCCGCAAGGGAGGTAGCCAGCTCAGTATAGATCTTGAATTTGGTAATTTGATTGAAAAACTAAAGAAAATAAGAAAATAGGTCCCTCGGCCAAGGGCGGGTCGCTTACCTTAATGGGCGTATTACAAGCTTAATGCCTGTGTTGGAAGCGCAGTATGCAGGCACTCTCGGGGAGTGACGTCCGTAGTAACATTGGCCATTCGCCCTTTTAATACTAGACTCGCATTACCTGTCTGGGACGAACTTGGGCAAACAATGCTTAGTGTGTCTAATTATGCGTCTCATAGTTCGTCTCGCATCAAGAGAGAGAGAGAGAGAGAGAGAGAGAGGAAGGGAGAGAGAGAGAGAGAGAGAGAGAGAGAGAGAGAGAGAGAGAGAGAGAGAGAGGGGGGGGGGGGGGAGAGACAGCCAGAGGAAAGGGCACTTTTGTAACGAAAAAAAGGGAACTTTCGTAACGAAAAAAGGGAACTTTCGTAACGAAAAAAGGGAACTTTTGTAACGTCGGGAACTTTTGTAACGAAAAAAGGGAACTTTTGTAACGATTAATGGGGAACTTTTGTAACGACAGGGAACTTTGGTAACGGCAAGGAACTTTTGTAACTTAGAAACAGGGAACTTTAGTAACGAGTGTAGGGACAGTGTCGCACAGTCACCTCTTTAATCAACCTAGAAAAATGGGGATTGTTCCAATAGTCAAATCTCTTTGTTGATTTCGTCAAAATACATAGTTATAACCTTTCTTAACAAAACAAGCTGGATCACCTTCAGCGTCCGTACGGAATTTAAGCGGCAAAATTTCACACGTTTGTCCGCACTATTTACCAACCATTTTTATTTTTAATTTTTGCCAAGCCCAAGCTGTCAAAAATATGACAAAATGTTTTTTTCATGCAGGCAGAATTCATATACATAATACCTACTAAGGAGCTCTATCCCTTTTCCGGACAAAAAAAATTTTCTAATCTTTTTCCAGGTCGGATAACCTGAAATGACTGGTATACTGCACTTAGTTGAAACTGCGACTACGACATCTGTTGGAACTCAACGAACACATAAACCCTCAATTTAAACTATATTTTAATCAATTTTTGGCTCTAAGAGCAAGATGCAACGAACGGTCATTTTACATAAGAAAAGAATCGTCTTGGTCCAACAAATGAAGTGTTGTTACACAAAAACCAAAAACTGAAAATAAGGAAAGTTAAAAGGGTTTGGGTTGTTACAAGAATTTAAAGAACATCATATAATTAGTAAACATAAAGACACTGCGTAAAATCGCGTGTGTCAAGGTCCTGAAATTACCCAATACGAACCCGTATTCTTAAAAAATGCGGGCGAATCCGGAGGTACCATGTTCAAGACACGTGGCGTGTACATCAAGTGTCAGGACCCGTATTCTCACCGAGTCGAACTTTTTCCGAGTCATGGAAAATCCGATACCCGGACACATCATTGAAATGTGGCGTGTCAAGGTCCGTATATTTTCTTATTTTTCTAGATTTGTTCAGAATAATGGCGTACCATATACCAGGCACATTAGATCAAATTGAGCAACTTCCTCTCGGTCTACAGGAACGATTTTTCCGTCATTCGAAAAAGTTCGATACAAAACACGTCCCTCAGGTTTTCTTTTCGGAACTTCACGGTACGTGAAGTTTCCAGGCGTTATACTGCATTGAAATTTCACGGCACGTGAAGTTTCCACATTAAAATTCCACGGTACGTGAAGTTTTTAAGCTTTATTGCATTGAAACTCCACGGTACGTGAAGTTTTCAAGCTTTTTATTGCATTGGAATTCCACGGTACGTGAAGTTTCCAGGTTTTATTTGCATTGAAATTCCACGGCACGTGAAATTTCAAAGCGAGCTGGTTTAGGTATCGCTAGGTGTCAGTGGATTCTGTGGAAGGGAGAAAGCCTTCTGACATGCCATGAAAAATAACACAACACTTAAGAAAAGGCAAGACCAATAAGTGAAATTTAAGATTTGTGATTGTTACGGGCCGGTTTAAGGTTGGAAAAGAAATAACACAAACGTCTACCTGTGTTTTCTATCTCACCCCAACATGCGACGTTTGTGTATAAAAATGTTTGAACGGTCTAGCTCCTGTGTACTTCCAGAGCTTGTTTACCTTGAGGTGTAGTATTCACAGCCTTAACACCTGGCGTAATAATTAGTCGCAGGTCCCAAGTGCAGTGTTGCCCTCGCACAGGATGCCTCCCAATTTGATTTATGCGCACGTTAGTTTTTTTTTAATTTTTTTATGTAAATGAAATTTTTTTTATTATAATTTTAATTTTTTTCTTCACTGTAATTATAACTTATTACTGCCAAGAAACGTTGCAAATTGGTTTTCAAAATCCTCAGGAGAAAATCAATAAATGTACTTGTAATTATATTCTATCCTGCGTTCGGGTAAGGCAGTATTCACCTTGAGCTCTTATTGCGTAGGCCCACAAATTGCTATGGAACTTCAACGTTCATTTGGCATAAAATAGACGTTTATCCAATCTCAACGACGCTTTTCATCTCAGCAACCTATTAATTCAAAAGATGAAGGATAAAAGACTTCTTGGAACTTATGGCCAGCTAACAAGTAGTGGCTCCTAGAAGGTTCTTAAGTGACTTTCCTTAGTAATTTGTAACTAATCACTTCCCTACCCTGCGTGTAGCTAAATAGGAAAGGACTTTTCTTGGTCGCCTATGTAACGGTATAGATCGGGTAACAGTGGGGAGAACAAAGTGCCCGCGCTCATTTTGAACGCTAATAACTTTGTAATATGCAAGCAAAAGCCACCAAACTGTTACTTTCCCTAAAATTACCTAGAAACAATTTGGTGTTGCCAATTTGGTGTTGCCATGGCAACCATATTTTGACAGGTGCTTTTTCACAATTTTAACTTTTACTGTTCTAAATGAAAAATTTCATTTCCACTTCGCTAACTTTTAAAGTTTTACACCATTTGAGTCTTCTTATGTTGCTTTTCAATGGTTATTGTGAAATGTTAATGGTTTCTCAAGGTTTTGGGAAAAGCAAGGAATTACGTCAGGTGACGTCATCAAATGTTGTTATTGGACCTCAAAGGAAACGTTTTGGGACACCTATATCACCCTCGACATTTTCTTGACAAGGCTTTAATACTCTCGGAGTTGGATTCAATTTTTGTCCTCACAATTCTTAACCTCGGACGTACAAGGGATGGGGGGGGGGGGGGGTTACAGCCCCCATAAGGTATGATTCTTCATCAGCACCTGCCATTTTCAGTAGCTGTACGCATATCCCTTAGACATATTTTGACCTACGTTTGGTGCGAATCGTTTACTACGGTTACGAAATATGACGTCATAAGTAGCAGGAGCAGGTGGTCAGGCTATTTTTGAGTGAAATGCGTGTTGTTAGGTGATAGGTGAGATCTTCTACAATATTAGATGGTGGCGTCACAGGCCCCCAGCAGCGCCACAACCCATAATATATACCTCAACTTGTAGAGCACATCACAGAGTAAAGGAAAATCTTTTCAAAACATGGTAACATATAAGAAACCCAAGAAGGGTTCCATCCCCCCCCCCTCCTCCCATTTTACCACTCTGGGGGTATGACTTTTCCCGTGCGTCCGAGGGTCACGACTTCGCTCGAAAAAAGCTTCAGCTAAAGGGGGAGAAAAGGAAAATTTTAAACTTAATTGTGCTATATGTTACATTTCAAGATCATTTTGATCATTCATTTATTGGTTTGAACTACTTTTAGGCCAATTTTGGTGGTTTTCAGAGGTTTTGACAAAAATATAAAATCTTATATGACAGATTAAAGATGGCCACCATTTTGGCAATAATGACGTAATACCCACATCATGTGACGTCATCAGGTCATGTTGCGAACTTTAAAAGAAAGATTTTTCGACGTGCTATCGAAGTTTCGTTGTCGTAGCTTAAACTTTCCTGGAGTTAAGAAGGCGGCGTTTTGTGCCTCCTCCAAGCTCGGGAACAAAAAAAGCCCAAGCTGACTAGGATTAAGAGTGGACCCTGTAACAGTTAAAATTGAAATGTTCAGCAACGTTTAACTGTTACTGCCGTTTATTTGAACAGATGATATTGAATGGCGCGAAATAACTTGAAAATACCGTTCACCACTACAATGTACATAAATAGTTAAAAAAATGGATGGAAGGAGGGGCGATGGGAAACAAAACATTTTATTAGGATCCTCATACTTTGTAGCCTTAGGTCTTACTCGGACCGCCGAGCAAACTTTATTGCAATCATCACCAAAACTGAAATCCAGTAGTTTTTCGTATTGCGGCTCTCCTTTGCTGAAAAGCAGATTCTCCTTTCTCGTTCTTTGCTCAACATTCCAGAATATTTCGAATGTGCTTTCGTGAGCTCGCTGATGTTCTTGATAAATATAGGCTTATAAATACCTTTAAAATCATTTCCGGAGATTTGAAGAGATAGATTCAGCGTTTCGTCACATAAATTTAACCCTTCTCAACGAAATCAAGGAACTTTCACGTGTAGAAGTTTGTTTCACAGTTAAAGAGCTATATTCAACACGTTTCCATTGCCTTTCAGTACGTTTTTAAATAACAAATCTTAAAGGCCCTTTATAGGTAATATTGCTTTAGGACGCAAAAATGTTATGTTGAAGAGATGCATAAGATTGCTTTAACTTCTTTCGAGCGCTTTTCAATGAATTTCAAAGACGATGCTAATTGGTTACGATATTTTTCCTCCCAAAAAACTCAGTGCTGAACCGTTTCTAAAATTAATAGTTTGCTACGGTTTCAACTCCGATGAATGTGTTACGCTAATTAATCGATCGGTTACAATGAGATAAGATGGGTATAAAATCGTCACAAACTGCAACTATAATTGTAATGAAATTTTATTTATCGCTTCTGCATAATAAGTAAATAAGAACAAAAAGTAAGGCAAAAGTATAAGGAATGCAGTCAATAAAATGACAGCAGCGTCCGCCGCGGATGGATTGTTTTACAGATAAAACTTACTGATAAGATGTTGTTTAAAAGTATACTATAATGCAGAAACAACTGATTTGAATACAAAATAGCTCTACAGAAAGTTGAATTGGAACGAAAGCCAGAGAAGCCGAGTTATTTCAGCACTGGCCTGCGATACTGGCCTGAAATAAGATGATCGACAGCTCATGAAAAAATGACCAGTAACAGAAAGCAGGGCTTGGCAAAGAAGTGAGATATATGCAGTTGATCTAAATTGCATTCGTAGTTTCTTTATTGGCACAAATATGGTCCGGAAGAGGCACTGAGTTGACTTATCACGCCCCGAAAAGAACTACCCGTTTTTCAGTCTTGGAGGCTGCAGCAGGTGCAAATTTATTAGTGGCTACCTTCAACTTTTGTTCCCTTGAACACTTTTCCGTTTCCTTCAAGGAGAGAGAGCCACTACCCTATAAAATCTCCATAAGTATGTTCTACACCGGGGTATAAGTTCAGCTGGGTTCCTGTCGGAAATCGTGTCACATGGTTCGCTGTTTTGGTTAGAGGTTATGTATGTTTTTAGGGAACTACGTGAGTCTAAAAAGGCGTTTCTCTCTTTCCATGTTCAGATGAAAATTCGAGAAAAAAAAGGTGTAACCAAAAACATGACGCGTGATAAAGTGCCATTTACCAAATAGCTTCTCAACTCGAATATAGGTTTTAGAAGCTACTAGGTCTCGAAACAGGTTTGTATTTTAGAGGAAATGTCTGCCAACGGGCTTCGAAAATGATGTGCATTGGTCTAAAATAGGGTGAGGACTTTGAAAACCTAGTGGGGCCGGCCGTACATTCTCTACAAAAATCCCAGGAGGTACCAGGAGATACCAATGCACCCTTCACCCTCAATGCTCCCTTTGACACAAGTAATTTCACTGTATACAATATGGCTCAGATCTCCTATCCAATGACAATCGTGCAACTGAGCCTTATATTACTGATATTGCACAAATACTAGATGGTCCTTTAAAATCGATTTCATAAGATCAAAACAAAGGGCAACCATCAGGTATTGAAAACACAAGCAGTTAGTTTCAACTTTTGGTAAGGACATCTTGACATGCGTTTAAATAGGTCAACTCAAATTGCGAGTGATCAACAAGAAAGGAAGATTTAAAGATGTAGTTGATGTATTTTATACTGAACCAATTTGAAGTGGTTTGCGGTAATTAGGTGAACAATAGATGGGGGCAGCCACAGTTAAGTTCTTTCATGGTGTCTTCTTTAACTCACAAAATTGTATGTTCAAATACTACGCTGTAACATACCTATATTGTGTATCATGTTTTATTAATAGGTTGATTGAATGACATTTCTAGATGACTCATCTAATAATAGTTACTTAATGATACTGTAATTAATATGCATTTAAAATCTTATTTTATTGACAGCTAATTCAAGCACTCTTTTTGTTTCAAAAAAAGGTTTGATAGTGCTAAGTATTACTTCTTCTTCAAGATGGCTCATCATTTAAAGTTACTAACTTATATTCTTTCCACATGAATCGTGCCATCTCAATCTCCATACATATGTCTATATATATATATATGTAGACAACAAGTCGATAAACTGAAGACTTCATCTGCTATAAAAGTGCTCGATGGTAAAACCAGAGCTGTTACAACATAGAATTGTGGAGTCGGACTAATTCAAAACCATTTATTCGCTACTCTGAGTTTCATGCCTCATGCGAGGCAATCATCAGGCGACTGCCAGAAAAAACGGTTACATGAAAAGATATACAAATTTGAAAATAGGGAACAATGAGTACTTGCGTGACATGTCAAGATATATATATATATATATTTTGTTTTTGTTTTTGTTTATCTTTATAACTGTGAAGCCACTGGAGCTTAATAATCTTCATTTAGTCTCTTGTTTTACCATTTGAGTTGGAACCCGCGCAATGAAAATTTAAACTTTTTCACCGACGAAAACAAAATGCTTTACAATACATATGGAATGAAACTTTTTTGCCCTCAAATTTCAACTCGGGCCCTCCCTCCTTGGGTGGAGAAGCAGTAGCGTAGTTAAAGTGTCGTAGTGTCGTTAACGCGTCGTAGTGTACTTAACGCGTCATAGTAAAGTAAACGCGTGCGACCATCGATCTGAAAATTGGGCGGTCGGTGGCTCGAGGCTGAAGGGAAATTAAACCGGTGTTAAACGCAGACCACGTGACCGGCACAGCTTGTGTGGCTCGTACTTTACCTAGCTGTCAACCTACTCCTCATATGGAAACAAACTATAGCTAAATATGGCCGATCTTGAATCGTTAGCTTTCATTTGAATGATAAACTCATCTTCAGAGATGAGCTTGGGATTAGGTGCCGAATGGTGCGCCGTGCGAGCAGGCAAGCAGAGTCAAAAATAGTATACCACTGACTGGCAACTGCCTCGAGTTTAACTTTGCCTAAATAAAATTAGCCTCAAGTCACACTTTAAAAAGACTTTATTTTAAGACTCAAATGTTAGAGCAACCTAGTACAGCTATAGAAACAGTTTCAGGTGAATGTACCATTGAAAAAAAAATATTTGAATATAGTTACGCTGAAGGAATTTATCCACAGACCCGAAGTTTACGTTTTTTTTGGTTCAATAAAACAAATAACAAATAAAAGAGTTCCATATTTTTCCCCTTTTTCTATGTACACAATATCAGTGTTAAATATTAGTTTTATTGTGACAACGGGAAAGAAAAGTTATTATTACTATTATTGTTATTTTTATTTATCACTAAAACAGGAAATTGGAATTGCTGAGTTTTTTTGTAAAAACTCAGTGCGTAGATAGCAACTCATTTGAGTGCCGCATGGCTTTGCCGACACTTCAGTCGGTTATTTCTTTGTACTACAATAAGAATCACCACACAAAAGGGCAATATTAAAAACTTCCTTTTGAAAAGGAATAATTATAATCTTTGAGACTAAAAATAACGGTTAGAAACTAAGGTAGATTTCATTAAGTTATGATGAAAATTTTTCCTGGTTTATCATAAATAGACTAGTGATTTGAAACGCTGGCCCGGTGTTGGCTTCTCCCTTACACGTATGCGGTGTAAACCCAGTCAGGTCTAAACCCAGTTAGTGCCTGCTGTACGAGCATGACATTATTCTGGACGGTAGCATATTTCCTAAAATTATAGTTTTATACAATTTTTTAGTTCTTCTTCTCTGTGCCAAGTGTGTCTTTGTTTTTAATACTTGACAAATAATTTGTGTCAGTTTTGTTCAGAAATGTGGAGAAATGTGACTTATTTTGCCACGGACTTGCATTGCTTCTCATCTAGCGCTGACTTAGTTTGTGGCACCATGGGAATTAGAATGGCCGAAATCCTATTCATCCACTTTCACCAGTTATTTCCCTATAATACCTCTAGCGTCTTTTTACGTAACCTCAAAACGCAACGGCAGTAAACGCTCCCGCGAACCCACCCCGTGTCGCAGTTTTAAACCACAATACTGATTGAGGGAGATGGTTCGTTATTCTACAGAATATATTGATCAAAATGTTATGGTTTCCTATTCGAAGGAAGTAATTAGCTCTCAATATTGACCACAAAGCTCTCTAGTCAGTGATTGCAACATATGTCTGTTCCGGTGGTTGAACATGGCCCAGAGCATGGCATCAAACCCTACCGATAAAAAAGAATTATCTGTTCCTCTTGCGTTCTGCCATAGAAATTTTTAATGCTGTTCTCTACTCCACTTTTTTTCCCAACGTAAAACGAGCAATAGAGTTGTTTGCATTATATTGATTAGGTTTTTAGGGTTTTAATACCATTTAAACGGAAATAAGGACTCTTAAGGTTGACCGCAAAGCCTACTAGGAAGGGTTTTTGGCATCACGCGGTTTAGCTCTTTGAGTGGCAAGCGGAAGCTTATTTCCTTCAATCTGTACCACTTCTCGTCCGTTAAAATGTCGGATTTATTCTTACTCCCACCGAAGGCTTTGACGGAAGAAAGCGAACCGATCTTTTTTATTATGACCGACCCTTTCGAGTGTTGTTATTCAATTGCTTTTGTTTAAAAAGTTCATAGAATAATAGAAAGGTCAACCACCAGACAAACGTGACCATCTGGCCAAAAATACCATGAGTGAAATATCGTTAGTATCAAGTCTTTGTTGATTCAAGAATGAAAGAACAATCTAGTAAAGTTTCATGCGACATCAGTGTCATCGGCTTATCCAAAATAGAACGAAATGTGAAACCAGACAAATTGTGAAGTTCCTTCTGCGGGGAATTTATTTCAATATCTACAATAAAGACTTTGAATGGGAATATTATTTAACTTTTGATATTATGAAAGAATTTTTCTGAGACTCAAGCATCATACCAACCAAGTTGATCATTGAAAGAGCACGTTTTCATATTTTCATACTAATTATTGAAACCAAAAGGAAAGAGAGTAGGTAACTAAGGAGTTCCTTTTTCCTTCAGCCTGGGAGATCGGAAACTGAACTAAAGAAAAATGCATTAGTTCTCAAAAGATGACAAAGTCGGAAAAGAGGTGTTTGTATTAAGTGAAAGATATAAGTAACACCTTTGTCAAAATGGATGTGAAGTATTTAAATTTTAATACTTTCAGAAACTAGCAATTAATGAATGAGTAACACCATAAAATAGCATCTGATAAGTGTTAGGCCCTTTCAAACTGTGTAAGTTCTATTTTAAGGCATTGCTTTAGACAGTTGAGTAATAGCTACCCGGCAAAGACGTAGGCGAGTTCTGGACATGTAGGGTTACCACCTCAGGAAATTCGTCATTTCTTATTGATAAAATCTTTCATTCTCACGTACCATGTTATAGAGGGTCCACCTAGGGTTTTCAAGACTAAACATGCGAGAAATGTAGTGTATCTACCCGGAGGAACTAGCACTACGTTAGCTCTCAAAACACTTAAGTTTAACCTTCCGTGAAAGTTTGTTCACAATCAGAAGCACGTTCTGGCAAAATTAACTTTCCCACGGATTGTCGTGAACTTGAGCTAAACTTGATTTCACGAACAAAAAAAGTTTAAGATCAAAGGTTTAAGCTGTGACATCTTTTAGAAACGGAAAATCTTAAACAAAGCGACCGGGTATCTTTCCCACGAGAACTTGAAGTCTGATATTGGACGCCACTTTCACAAGTTCACGCAACTATTTTTTGCATTTATTCAACAGCGGCACGTGGCATGGAAAGCAATCTGTGAATTTTATCCTACAGGACGAAAAATGAAAGTTAACTACCTTCTAATAGAAAATTTTTCATTCCACTTGCACTGATTGTATTTCTACGGCTCTTGCTCTCAAAGGAAACAACAATTATGTTGACGGCATTGTTTTAAGTCAGAGGCCAATTATCCGTAAACGAGTGAATTTGAAGAGACAATAGAGATCACGAACCAGTAAATTAACTAAAATTAACGTCGTTTGATCCTTGGAAATTTCATTAGGCGCAGGCTGGCTAGTACTTTTTTAGGTAGAAAAATATATTTTTATATTTCATACTTCGTAGCTGTCTCGCATTCTGTGGACAACCGGGTTTGAAGTATATCATTCAGTATCGTTTCAAGACCTGGTTAAGGATATGACGTCGCGTTATTAACGTCACTTAAATTTGCACTTAATTTTGGTCAGGTATGCAGTTCACTACAAAACAAAGGAAGTTTCAGTTCTTTTGCATATAAGGTCCCCGGACCAACATTACATAAGGAAAAGCGCGTATACATTGTAGATGTTATACAAGTTGTCTTGCTATCTAAGAACTACGTGCAACGAATCAAAGATGGCTTTCCCTAATCTGGAATGGCTATTCGTTTTGATACTTTTAATTTTATTATTGAAGGCAGAAGGAACCTACTACTCTAATCCGTATGGAGGTAAGACTTTTTTTTATCTTTTGAAATGGGTTCTCGCCCTTTTAAGCGAAAATCATACGAATCGTTCGACTAAAACAAAAATGACTTAATACTCTCACAAAATCGACCGGGGTTTTCAAAGTCGCAATAACTGATGTTGAAATTTAGTCTTTCTTGAGATTTAAATTTCTTTTTGAGAATACTTATCACAGGGTAGTTTAAGCTATGATGCCTAATTGATGCTGTAAAATGTCGGATTTCTCTTCCTGAATCTCTACCAAATGAAGAGGTTGTCATTGTCTTGTTCATATACTTGAAGCGAAATGCCAAACACCTTAATTTCGATTAAACTGAGAAAAGTGGCCACCAGACCACAAAACGATCTGGAAATCCTTGTTTAACTGACGTCCTTTTAAATGACAACAGCAATTCGTCGTATCTGTCAGTAAACCTTTTAGTTACAAGCAGCATTGTGCCCGCTTGTCAATAAAATGTGATAAAATGCACGCGGTATACTTCGAAATATAATTTATGCTATGTTTTTACCACGCAAAAGCAAAAATAAGCTACGTACATTTTCTTGCAAGGGACGTCTGATTAAATTCCCTAAGGTAATTTATTAATTCCTTTATTTTAGCGTCACCCATTGTAAGTCGTAAAGAAAATTGACAGCAGAAGTATCTAGTTTATTAAGTCTAACTGTTGTTGTTATATTACGTTCCCATTAAAACGGTTTTGTTAATTCTTGGCAGCTAAATAGATATTTTACCTTTTCTGCAAAGAACGAGTTAGAAGACCTACAGTAGGCAACGGAAAATGGTTTGAACGATCGCTACATTTTTAAGTAGATTAGAGTGTAATTTTAGACTTAGAATGAAGTAAATTTCTATTTTTCTAAACAATGTTCCTCAATCTTCGTGTTGGTCTCTCGGTATTGTTTTTTTTTTGAAGCCCACGCGACATCAAAGCGAATATGGCGAAATATCCGCTATAACACGTATTTTGCAATATTCTAAGATGCAGTCATTGCGTTAGACATTTAAGCAAACGTGTGATTTGTTCCAAATTTAATATTTTTTTCTTCGCACAAATAGCGTTACTCTGATAGAAATCACCTTCTCCACATTCTTGAAACGCTTTTTACATCATAATATTAATCCATTAAACTGATATTTTGCGCGCACATTGACAAGTAATATCATCTCTTTTTAGGAGTAAGTTAATTTTCTTCAAACTGAGCATTTTTCATGGACTTTAAAGCCCAATATTTTGTTTGTTTTTCTCCGCCAAGGATTAAAGTTTACTTCTGAGAGTCTTGCACGGAATCTCTTATACACAATTTGGTTTTGAGCTAAGTCAAAGGAATGTCAATTAAGAAATTATTTGGGTGATCTTAACGTAATTTCTCTACATCCGTTCACTCATACGAAGTACTTTAAAATCTGTGAGGCAGACATGACTTGCCACATCACGCCCAAAATGATCTCGAAAATATTAAGTTCAGTAATGAAAACCACAAAAAGTGTACACGGAAAAGCGTCGCTTCTGCCTCTTACAGTCCTGAAATGGTTCTATATTGGCAATAATCAATTAGAAAAAAAGAAGTATCCTAATTTGTACAGTAGCGCACATTAGAAAGCTACGTGTATGAATGCATGTAATGGCTGGATATTAGAGAGGGAGTGGTCTGTTTGTCTCAAAAGAAGAGGGGAGACTACTAATTGTGTGGACAAAACAGCATATGATTACGTGACTCAAGAGGTACCTGTGACGTGCGGAAGAGTTTTGTTTAGTCATCATTATTGGAAAGATTCAAAGTCTGAAATTTTGCTCTCAGCGTTCTTGGTTTTTAAGCGACCAAAAGATGCGCTTTCTCTTAACGTTCTTTTTTTACGTTCTGTGTTGATTTGATCACGAGCGTCAACAGTTGTGTTCTTGTCACTTTCTTTTAACTTTGGTTATTTGGTAGTGAAGTTGTACCGACTGTTTGGATCTGTGTTAGAAACATTAAAGTGTGTGACCTTTCAAATTATGGCTATTGCTTAACCAATACTCCTATGTGGTTCTATTTTCGAAACAAAGCTTGTTTTAGCTTTTGAGTCTATCCATGAAACACTCGAGTGACCAATCAATTGAAAGCTATAGCTGTGCTCTCACATGGTACTGTGTATTATGCTATACAAGTTTCGAGTCTGTGTTTGAAATACGTCAGTGTATAACTATTACGAAATAATTTTCTTAAACAAAAAAACGACATGGCATTTTGGGCGATGTTAATAGTCGAAGGGTTGATAAATCGTTTTTCACACCACAAAATTAATCGTGAAGTGGTCGCTGTAACGGATAAAGTAAATTATATTAAAGATGACGGACTGCTAAAAATTAGCTAACAACAGAAATGAATGAACGTGAGCTTCTGCACTTCTGAAGTGTTCTGGCATGTCTGCACGTGATTTGTTCAAGCAAGCAAACAATCGACAAAAGAAGTCTTATTGGACTTTGAGTTGCAATTGTTTTTAGACATAATAAAATAGCTAGGAAAAGGTTATTAAAGGGAGTCCAAAACTCTTATTTGGTTTTAATTTAACAGCAAACCCAAGTTCTGGCTGTGTCTCTTTAATCACTGCAAATTCCAAGTTTTCCGCTTCATCCAGTAGCGAGGGGCCTGGTACCCCAGTGGTGCACAGTGGCGATGTATGGTGCGCGGGAGCAATTAATAAAGACCAACACCTCATAGTTGATTTAGGTAAGTTATAAAAAAAGGTTTGTTCTTCACCCATCCTTCTCAGTATGTCAGTGACACTTTGAATACCATTACTCTAAACTAAACAACCAACCTAAAAAGTTTTATCCTCAAGAGTGGAACAACATGGATTCCAATACTGCAGTTAGAAAAGATACGTAAGTGATGAGATCCCAGTGCAGGTTACACTAGTTAAATGTTACTTATAAATACTCACCAATAAATAAATACGTATGTTCTTTTAATTTGCATTCCAAGGCCATTTTAGCTTTGCTTTCAGTGACTGTGAATCGGTACTGATTTTGGCAGTCTATTTTAAGGATTTCTTTCCTTTCTTCTTTTGATTCTTTCGCATCATCCTTGCCTACTTTCTTTCTTCTTTTTGTCCTTTTTGCTTAGGTTTCAGCCTGCTTTTCGACCGCATCTCGGTACAAGGGAAGACCGGCACTACCGACTCGGTTTCTCAGTACCTTGTAAAAACAAGCACTGACAATGTAAATTATCAAGACATTCTCGAAGGATCACGTCCCAAGGTAGACATTTTAACAATCATTTATTACTGATTGACAATTAGAAATTAAAACCTACGGTCGATACTTATAATATTACCATTAATTTTATTATTTATCGATCAGATATCACTTTTAAGCTGGGAATTAAAAATTATTCTTCCTAAAAGCTGACAGCCTAAACACATTCTTACCAGACTTAATTTTATTGACAAGACTGGTCATGGCACGACCTGTGTCACACATGATCTTAGTTAGTTAATCATCATCATCATCGTCATCATCATCATCATCAGCAGCAGCAGCAGCAGCATCATAACCTCCACCATCACAATCACCATCATCGTCATCATCATCATCATCATCATCGTAACCTGCAATTTCAGTCAATTTGTGGAGTATTTGTGAAGCATGTTTTTTGATAAACAAACTTTTAATTTATGGCAGTAAAAAAACTTTTGCGGCATCATATTAAAAGGGTCAAAGTATTGCTTTTGGAAACTTTATCGTTGTTGATTAAGACATATTTTCCTTTTTCTTTCATCAGGTGTTTATGGGCCCTTGGTTTGATGGTGATGCTGTGATTAGCACAAACCTTACCACCCCTGTGCGAGCTCGTTATATAAGGTTTAACCCACAGGAACCATTGTCGGAAGATAGGCTCTGCATGCGGATTGACATACAAAGTTGCCAAAACGGTAAGGCTATGGTATTTTTGACATTTACACGTAACAGAGACAAGTTTTTTTTTCCATTGGAAATAGATGAAAGTAACCTATATTCATCACGTGTATTTTATATCACTGAAAACAGTGATAAGAAGGAGATTTCTACATGCAGTGCATTTTTCATATGCGCATGTTTAAGAGAGCTTTTAACAATTAAAGGGTGAGATCAGCGTCAGCATGCTAACCCTTAAAGCCTAAAAATGATGAGCATCAAATTTCTCCTCATATTAGTTCATTATACCGCACACAGGTCGTGAGATTTAAGGAAATGATCACCAAAGAAGAATTGTTTTGATGTTTAAACAATTTCTCCCAACTAGTACTTAACGAAAAATATGGAGACCAGGAAGAGGAATTTGTGTAATGATGCTGGGAATGCAGCTGCCATCATACCATTTGTGATCTTACCTCATCCTCTCTACCCGTGAAAAAAATTGATGTAAAATTTTTTCGCTATAGCTTCAATTTCTCATTAGCTTTGTCGGTATATTTTTGTAATTTTTATGTCGGGATATTTTCAACATAAAAAAAATTCTCAAAAACTTTTTGACTCTTCAAAAGTTAGGATATGTGTGAGCTTAAACCTTCTTACGTGTGTATTTAAACCTATAGAATTAATTAAGTCATCAATCCTAGATTGCAAAACAAAATACCATGGATTTACAAGATTATAAAAAAACTGATCAGGTACCTAGAAAAGGAGTATTTCGCTCTTCTTGTCCTTAGAACGTTTTCTTTCTAGAGTCCAATAGGTAATGTCCAGTTACACGCATTAATTTTAGCCTCTGTAATAATCGCTTTTATACCTGTAGTACCAGCTCGGGTGGATGGACAATGGTCAGCATGGTCTCCCTATAGCGCATGCAGTAAGCCTTGTCAAGGTATCAAGAGCCGTTCCAGGACGTGCTCAAGCCCTGCGCCGGCGTTTGGTGGGCGGGCATGCAGCGGGCATGCAAAAGAGGACACTCTGTGCATGGAAGGCTGTACAAGTAGGTTTATTCAATGCCTAAGTGCATTTTTTTCCTTTTTCTATTTAACTCAACCTCCGATTAAGTCATTAATCCTTTAAGCCCATTATTATTCAACAAATTGTCACTATGCCCATATATGGTAAGGAAGTCCTCAATATCTGTCATCCTACATGACAGATATCCTGCGATATACGTAAATGACCATATTTGGAAGTGCACTGCAGATTTTCTTTCATTGCTTGTTTGGCGGCCATTTTGAAAAGCGAGGCAGTTTTAGCAGTGTTGTCCGTAAATTTTAACTCTCTGGAAGAAACTTTCCACGATTAAATGCTCTCAAAAAGTCAACGAGTATTTGCTTCAGCTCACAAAGATATCCAGAGGTTGACTTGGAATTTTCATAGTGAGAGCTCAACCAAGAAAATTCTATTGCGAACGAAGCAGCACACTTGCTCACGGAAAGCTGTAAAGACTAAAGTTGAAAAGATTTTAATTCACAGAAAGAGGACTTATTCTCGGTAAGGCAGCAATATTTTTTTTCCTTTGTCTTGTCATTTCCAAACATGAGTTTGTAAATCTCCTTTTAAGTGAACGGTAGTAAACTTCGATTTCTTGAAGTTCTGTTTTGATTTTTAAGTTTATTAAGCTTATGTGTTGCTAGCTTTTAGCGTTTTTATCATAGAGCCGTAGTTTTTCTCGTTCTGAAAATGGTAGGTGATGGGAATTTGTTGAATAATAAAACAATTATCCTGCTCAATCTTGCGGAATATCCCCTGATTTAGCCTACGGCCTCGTCGGCTAAGTATCAGGTGATATTCCGTGCGATTTCGCAGGATAATTATTAAATAGTGACAAGCATATAAATTCTTCCCACAATATCACTACTTGATCAAACATACAGGTCATGAGAATAAAGGAAATGGTCATCAAAGAAAAGATGTGCTGATTTGCATGCAAATTCTCCTAAGTAGTAACATAAACAATATTTAAGAAAACAGTGAGGAGAAAATACATGCTAATATTGGGGCTTAAAGGTACGACAATATCATGGATGATGCACAATGTAAAGTTTGAAATTCAAATCAATATCATCGTTCCGTCCTTTCTATGGTGCTGTTTTTATGTTGAACAGGGCTACGTTGTTCTATCTTTTGAATCTGTTATATTTTTATAGCGAACGTGAACGTTATTGAGCAGTAATCTCCTGCTGTAGCACTGTCTTTTAAACTTCTTTTAAGTTTTTAGATAAACATCAACAGTCAACAGTTTAACCACACATATAAAAACAACAAGGTGTAGCTTTCCTTCGGTTTCGAGGCGTGAACTTATTTTAGGACTTTGACTTTGGCACCCTGGTGAGTGAAAGAGTTAGGGAATTTCATGCAAGGTAAATTTGGTAGCATTCTCTAATTTTTATTTTTTCTGGAAAGTTTCTTGAATATAAACTTTATATGTCTTGTAACTACGAATATCGCAGTGATTGGATCTATTATATTCAATTGTTTCTCTCACCAACCCTACTCCCCACACGGGGAAAGGGAATGAATGAATGAATGAATGAATGAATGTGAATGAATGAATGTGAATGAATGAATGTGAATGAATGAATGAATGAATGAATGAATGAATGAATGAATGAATGAATGAATGAATGAATGAATGAATGAATGAATGAATGAATGAATGAATGTGAATGAATGAAGGAAGGAAGGAAGGAAGGAAGGAAGGAAGGAAGGAAGGAAGGAAGGAAGGAAGGGAGGAAGGAATGAATGAATGAATGAATGAATGAATAAATGAATGATTTGTTTTCCTACAGCACCAGTAGACGGAAAGTGGACTTCCTGGAGTGCTTGGTCTTCCTGCAGTAAGACATGTGGCAGCGGCTCATCGACTCGAACACGATCGTGCACTAACCCTCCTCCAGTTCACGGCGGGGCAAACTGCCAGGGATCATCAGTTGAATCACGAAATTGTTTCCAACGCAATTGTCCAGGTATGTTTGTTCGGGACCACGGATGCACAAGTTCGTTTTCCAGTGTACTTAATTACGGGTAGAGTTAAGAGAAAATAGCTACATTTTATCATTTCGGACGGTGGAATTTACTTTTAGACACAACAATTTTAAACGGTTTCCTGTCTGTTACAAAAAATTCTCGACAGCATTTTCCTGTGCACGCTCTTACCAGTGAAATTTATCTAGCCAGGCAATTTATGCGTTCCACTCAATCTTACATTACAACCATGTCAACTCAAACTCGTATGCTTTTCTTATAGTTGATGGTGGTTGGTCTTCGTGGTCTTCGTTTTCTGCGTGCACCTTAAGCTGCGGTGGTGGGACAAAAACACGTTCGCGTACTTGTTCGAATCCGTTTCCTCAACATGGTGGTAGATCATGCCAAGGAAGCAGATTCGAGAAGCAGCCCTGTAACACTCAACCATGTCCAGGTAATTTTAGTCAATATAATTGGCCATTTAGTTGGTGGTTCATTCAGTTAGGCAGTCAGCCGGTCAGTTAGTCAGCCGTGAGTAAAGGCAGGTAGTCACTAGTCAGTAAGTCAGTCACCCAGTCAATTAGCCTGCATTCACTCAGTAAGCAAGTCAATAATGTGACTAGTGACCCATTCATTCAGACTTTCACGTATATTTTTGTCATTAAATGCCCTTTTCAGTCTGACTTCAAAGAAGTTTAAAATTCCAATTACACCAGCAAGTGATTTGGCTATTAAATCCCTTAACAATGCTTGATGACAAAAATCCCTACCAAATCTAGTTACACCATTCAAATGCAAAGACACCGCAATGATTTTAAGACTTCAGAATTTCTTTTTAAGATTTAACGTTAAAATCATAGAAGGTTTCTCAACCACATTTTAAGCTTTGCAAAATTAAACCATGCACAGTTCTAACACAAACGACATGCCAGAAACTCTTTTGCAAGCATGCGTTTCATTTATGTCCACTAATCCAACGTGTACTTCCGTCAATATAAAAAAAACGCAAATGAAACGGCAGTATGAAATAAGGTGTTTACTTAAGAGAGTTTACAGTTTTAAGATTACCAAGGACTCTGAGACAGAAGCGTTCAATGTCGGAGTGTGTACAGGTATGCATGAGGACGGCTTCAATACCATAGGAAGTATTTTTAGTAGCTTTTACTCCAATTTTTACAGAGCCATTTTCAATACCTGCTAAAATAAAATAAACGATATTGGACCTCCTGTATTCAAGTGGCTACGAATGGTAAAAGGGCTTATAACGATTGAGCCTAAGGGAGGTATTAGGTTTAGTAAGGTATCTAAATGAATATCAGAGAGACCGAGTGAAGGCAGGATTTGTCCATAGATTTTAGACATGGAAGAGATTAAGTCAACCATTCTTTTGCTTGTGCTTTGGCCCAGATTTAGACGATTCGATTTTTTTAAGCTCCTTTCAATGCAGATGTATTTTTTTCTTTTTGAATAGGTCCTGTCGATGGTAAGTGGTCTTCCTGGGGACAGTGGGGATCCTGTTCTGCGTCATGTAAGCCAGGGGGGACTCGATCCCGATCACGTACTTGCACAAACCCGCCACCTGCACATGGCGGACAAAACTGTCAAGGAGATTCACAACAAACTGAACAGTGCAATACACAGGTAGAGTGCCCAGGTGAGCAACTGATCACATTCTATTGTGAGACCCTTCGTGTATCTTAAACTTGTGTCAAAACTCGACGCTAATATATGGACTGGATACTTAGTTTCTAAAACGATATAAAAATCCCTAAAACTGCACACCTCGCTATTTGTGTCCTCTGTGTGTTTATGTCTGAAGTTTCACTAATTTAAGATCGTATTTCCAAAGGCAAACAAAAGAGCCATATCGAAATGTCCATTTTCTATTCTACTTTCAACAAAGCAGTTGTTTGACTAGCAGAAAGGAAAGCAATTGCAGTCAAAGGGAAATACATTGCACTAAATAGAATATTTCTTCTAAAAATTCAGGCTGGTATTTGGCAGAATCGAAGTATGTTTATAATTCCAATTGCTTCCTTTTTTGTTAGTTGATGGTATGTGGTCACTATGGACTAACTGGGCTGCATGCAGTAAGTCTTGCGGACGTGGAACCAGGGTGAGAAGGCGTCAGTGTGATCGTCCGCCCCCGTCTCATGGAGGCAAAATTTGTCCTGGAGACAATTTTCAGACCCAGGATTGCAACACCCAACAATGCCCACGTAAGTTTAATAGTATTGATTTACTTTTAAACTTTGCTGATAAACAGCTGAGAATGTGGTAATCAAAGGTTATTCTGATCTTTAAGTCTTTAGATGAAATACTTATGACACTGCTACTATCCAAACAAAAAATGATTCAGTGAAACTTTTCTGTTGTTCGATATTATAATGTGCATACAATGCGGTTCTAACTCTGATACTTGTGGATGAAATCCCACTGTTGTTAATTTGAATCAAAGCCCTTTGAGCTATACATTTGTGTGATCCTCGTTTCTGTGCTGTGAAGGATGTTTCTAAACTTTTCTCGTCTAGGATGAATCATGGAACGAAAGGACTCGCAACTGTAGTTGTTATAATTTCTTTTCTCTGACGAGATAAATACGCCTACACGCATCTCAAACATAATTTTAATAGAAGGTAAGATTGGTGGACGTTTATTTCAAATTGTTCTGTCAAATGTCAGTTTCTTAGCAATGGCTTTGATGGTAAAACAGCAGCCCAAGAGAAATTTGCTGCGTTCTTGGCTCTGCCAACTTTAACGTTACATATATACATGCTCTTGTTTCAGGGGACGGTGGTTGGTCAAACTGGTCTGATTGGTCTTCCTGTGATCGGAGTTGCGGGGGTGGGGAACAATTCAGAACACGTGCTTGTGACAGCCCACCACCTTCTAATAACGGAAAGTTTTGTAATGGAACTAACAGGGAAACCCGTGTTTGTCAAAATCAGTCTTGTCCAGGTGCGGTGAAACTGATTCCCACCTACTATATCACGGTAACCGTAATTCTTTAAAAAAGAACAACAAGTGCAAGAAGGAAATAGGAAAAAAAGAAGAAATAAAAAAACAGTTAGGATTACAAAATGGTTGGATTATCACAGTAGCAAAGTAACGTAAATATCAGTCAAAGAGAAAAAGGTAACACATGCTAGAAATTCTATTACAAGAGAGATGGACTATTTTTGAAAGATTATCTACATACAGGAAGTAGAGATTAATCTACTTATAAGAAAAATAACGTAAAATCAGTCTTATCCTTTACTTTGACACTACGCGTTTCACCGCTGTAGCGGCTCCTCAGGCATAGTAAAGTCTAATTATCTGTGTTTGTTGATTTATTGAAATTTCAGTTGACGGTGGCTGGTCAAATTGGACTTATACCCCTTGCAGTGTATCATGCGGACAAGGAAAGCAAAACAGAACAAGAACCTGTACGAATCCACCCCCTTCGGGAGGGGGAGCTAACTGTAACGGGGTTAACATAGAAAGTAATTTGGACTGCAACGCTGGACCTTGCCCACGTAAGTGCTTTTTCACCTCAAAGTTAACCCTTTAAGCCCTGATATAAAAATGGATATTCTCCTTACTGTTCTCCATACATTTCTTATGGAACTGGTAAGGAGAATTTGTCTGAATATGAAGAAATCTTATCCTTGGTGATCATTTGCGTTATTGTCATCATTTGATTGTTTGAACAAGTAATGATAATGTTAAGAGAAGTTTCATTTTCATCACTGTCTGGGGCTTAAAAGGTTAATAGGGGTGAATACAGAGCTTTTTAATAGGAGGGCTCCAACGACAACTTGCATCAACTTGCACTGACTTGTTACTTCAAGGATATTAATAGCTCGTACCAGACTCGTATCTCTTTGTTTGTACGAAAAGACGTGTCGTTCAACGCCTTTACCAGACAAACAATCGCATGGTTTTGAGATGCATATTGAATTATTGACATGGTGTTGGAAGCGTGCGGGAGGGTAGACCTTTTTTGCCGTAAACACCACCCCCATTAGAAGATTTGTATGCTTATATTATGATGAACTCAGTGACTGGAGTTTCAAAGATGTTTAGTAATTCCTATGTTTAATAAAAAGATGCTCATTCTTCCTTTTCTTTTTCCTTCATCGTAGAACCACCGACGACGCCACCAGGTAATTATACTACAAACAGCTCTTTTCTGCATGACGTGTTCCGATCATGGTCGACGTACCCCTTATAGTCGAGTACTAGCGCTGCCTTTCCATCCATTTTATTTATCGCTAAACATCAACAACAAAAACAAAAACAACAACAACAACAAGAAAATCAACCTAACCTGATTTTTCTTCAGTCTTTCACTAAGGAAATATCAGTATTTTTAACAAACTGTCATATTAGCCGTACTTAACAGATCCACTTCATACTCCAGGAAAAAAAATTTACCATGCAAGATATAGGTTTTTGAGCAAAATGCGATAAAGGTAAATCATGTAGCTTTTAAAGAGGTACGAAGATATGAAAGGTTTTAGACTTATTACAAATTAAACTACATTTCACAAAGTCATTTTGTTTTAACAAACTGAAAATGATGCACAGTTTCCCGCCTGTCCCGGAAACTTTATGTTTCACGCTGAACCCAGTAAGCTATGTCCCACTTGATTCTGACGAAGACTTCCGCTTAGTTAGTGTCACCAAAAGCAGTCCTTCGTAGGACAACATCCAACCGGACGACCATACTTCTGCCCTTTTTACGTGTAATCTCACAATTGTGTATCTTCTTCTCTTCAACAGTCACCACACCAACTCCAACTCCAGGTTAGTGAATAAAATAAAGAGGGATAAAGGGCGATGAAATTTTGAAAAGAAAGTATGTTAAATTAGCCGTACTTAACAGATCGACTTCATACTCCAGGAAAAAAGCGTTACCTTGCAAGATATAAGTTTTTGAGCAAAATGCGATAAAGGTAAATTATGTGGCTTTTAAAGAGGTACGAAGATGTGAAAGGTTTTAGACTTATTACAAATTAAACTACATTTCACAAAGTCATTTGTTTTAACAAACTGAAAATGATGCACAGTTTCCCGCCTGTGCCGGAAACTTTATGTTTCACCCTGAACCTAGTAAGCTCTGTCCCACTTGATTCTGACGAAGACTTCCGCTTAGTTAGTGTCACCAAAAGCAGTCCTTCGTAGGACAACATCCAACCGGATGACCATACTTCTGCCCTTTTTACGTGCAATCTTCTCACAATTGTGTATCTTCTTCTCTTCAACAGTCACCACACCAACTCCAACTCCAGGTTAGTGAATAAAATGAAGAGGGATAAAGGGCGATGAAATTTTGAAAAGAAAGTATGTTAAATTAGCCGTACTTAACAGATCGACTTCATACTCCAGGAAAAAAAATTTACCTTGCAAGATATAAGTTTTTGAGCAAAATGCAATAAAGGTAAATTATGTGGCTTTTAAAGAGGTACGAAGATATGAAAGGTTTTAGACTTATTATTAATTAAACTACATTTCACAAAGTCATTTTGTTTTAACAAACTGAAAATGATGCACAGTTTCCCGCCTGTGCCGGAAACTTTATGTTTCACCCTGAACCTAGTAAGGTCTGTCCCACTTGATTCTGACGAAGACTTCCGCTTAGTTAGTGTCACCAAAAGCAGTCCTTCGTAGGACAACATCCAACTGGACGACCATACTTCTGCCCTTTTTACGTACAATCTTCTCACAATTGTGTATCTTCTTCTCTTCAACAGTCACCACACCAACTCCAACTCCAGGTTAGTGAATAAAATGAAGAGGGATAAAGGGCGATGAAATTTTGAAAAGAAAGTATGTTAAATTAGTACATTTAACACCAATCGGGTACAGATTGCTGCCACTTAGAACCTCAAAAAAGATATTTCTTTTAACATAAGCCAGTCATGTATTCCTATCTATGTTTTTGATGGCGTTTATTTTGTTTTACTTTTTAACTTTGTCTTTTCACTTGTGTCGCGCTCAACAATTTTGGAATAAATATTCACCAGAAACCATATTATTCTTTCGTTAGATCCTAATGCTACTTTGATCGACCTTGTGTTTGCTGTCAGTGCAACATCAAGCAACTCATTTGTGACTTACAACCTCATGAGAAACACCATCAACCGATTCATTGACAAATATGGCGCGGTCAACATTCACTACAGCATGATTGTGTACGGCAATCAATTATTCCGGTTTGTTAACTTCAATCGCACCTTTCCTCCAAGTGCACAAGAACTGAAGACGGCCATAAATACGCAGCCCCCATTGGACGGTGGCCCAGTCCTTGAAAATGTACTGGACGAGACTCTCAGAATATTCAATGAAACGGAAAGCCGTCCTAAAGCTAAAAAGGTCCTGGTTGTTATCACAGACAAAAATTCGCCCGTCATTGATAAGGACAAGTTATCCGGGGCTGTGACACCTCTTGAAAATAACGAGATTTTGGTGATTTCCGTGGCAATAGGCGCCGTTAACAGAAGCGAGTTACTTGTTATTTCGCCTAATCCTCTCGACGTCATTTCCGTTGAGCCCAATATCGACGCCGGAGTGTTAGCTGAGCGTATTATGGACAGGATTTTGAGACGTAAGTCTGTTTTTTGCTTGTTTTTTTTGTTTTGTTTTGTTTTGTTTACTTTTTCGAAGTTCTTTTGAGAAACGTTGCAAAAAAAAACAACAACAACAACAATATCGTAAAGTGCTGTCCAAAGAGCTTTCATTTTAACGTTTAGATATAAACGTCTGGATAAAAACATCTTAATAGCATGATAAACTGTACCACAGGAAAGTGCTGCTTAGTAGTTTTCATTAGAACGTTAACACGCCGGACTCAAAGCTTAGAGTTCCATAAACTGTTGAAGGTATAATTTGATCATCGTGGGAGATTGAAAAAGGACGACGCTGTGGAAAAAAGAAGATCCAAATATTGCTGTTAAGTCAAAGAGAAAGTAAAGTGTTTATTTAACTACCGAAAACTTTGAATTGTTTGATTGAGAACTCTTTTTTTCTCTCAATTGTGTAAGAGGCACATTCTTTTTCTGATGTGGACAGTGGCACACAATTGACAATTAAAAAACAATGATCACCGAAAAAAGTTGTTCCAGTGTACAATAATATAGACTAGCTTTTCACTTATTCGAACACTTTTCGAGGATAATGTAGAGGGTAGCTGCACTTCAGTAGGAATGCTTACCAACGTAGCTTGTGATCTTATGTGAACGACAGATAAGTTTTTGTAATAAAAAATGTAAAACCGCTTTCTGGTTAAAAAAATGACATGATCTGCACCCGAAAGCTTGTGTTTGATTACCTTTTTAGCCACAAAAGGGTTTTACATTTTTATTGTGATTAATCCGGGTGTATATCAGGCCCTTCTGTATTTCTAAATTAATTTTTGAATCTCACCTATCGAAAGAATAAATAACTGAATTATTCACTTTTTTCCATGCAATTCACAGGTGATATCCCGAACGTCGACATTGGTTTTGCTCTCAATTCCGTCACAGCCGATTCAGTAGTCATCTTCACTCTGATGAAAAACGTAATCAACACGATAGTACAGCGATATGGAGTGAGCAGAGTGAGGTTTAGTGTTATTGTCTACGGAAGCAGGAAAACCACACGACTTGCCGATTTCAGCCAAAAATTCACCCAAGAAGATCTCATAAGAGCCGTGAACGATCTCGATCCAGTTCCGACTCCATCTTCCAGCCAGCTTGAAGAAGCGTTAAAGACAGCGGAGAGGATCTTTAAAGCCACGGCTAGGCCAGACGCCAAGAAAGTTTTTGTTGTGCTCACGGATAGTCAATCAGCTGATAGTGGCAATGCTCTCGAAGTCCAAACCGCTCGGTTAAGGAGACAAGACGTCCTTATTCTAAGTGTGGGATTTGGAAGTCAGTCAGACCAGATTGGAAAGCAGATGAATACAGTACTATTCACCTCGAGAGACTACATTGGTGTGCCGAACTATCCCACGGAAAGAAAAGTTGTTATAGCAGAGGCCATTATGTTTAAAGCATTGGAAGGTATGGGGTGGCTTGACACCCATAAATATTATAACCAAAAAAATAAATGAAATAAATAAATTTAAAAATACACGAAATAAACTTAGAGAAAATATACATATTAAAACTTCAACACTTCTTTCCACGGCATATATAAGAAAAGTGCATTTGGCTTATTCTATAAACCTAAAAACTACATCTGCAATTACTTCATCTTTAATTCTCGAGACTTAAATGAAATGGTGTGTTCAAGTTGAAACTTGCCCGAAAGCTAAAGAAAAATACAGATGTTGAAACTTCAACATTTCTTACCATAACATAAAAGTGCATTTGGTTCATTCTACAAACATAAAAGCTAATCCTTCAATCACTTGATCTTTACTTCTCGTAAGGTAAAAGGGGCAAACGTATTTAGGAATTTATAAGCTTTTTCCATGCACGAACTCTGAAAATGAACACAGATGTCAAGCAAATTCTCAAAGACAGTAATCAGTTTCTATTGATTGAAAACATTGATAGAAAGTGAGTAGTAGTGAAAGGAAGACCCAAATATTCAAGTTACAATCCATTTCCACAATTGGTAAGCCATTCTCCACCTTTCTGGGATAATTTTTATGCAAGTATATATTTTCGGTTTCCAAAGTGATACTTAAAATAGCCGTTTTTTAAATTAGTATTTGTTACTATCTTTTTCAGCTAACGTGCCTTTGATTGATCTGACCTTTGCCGTCAGCGCTTCCTCTGTCTCATCCGATAGCACCTTTACTTTAATGAAGTCAACAATTCAAAGCATCGTGCAGAAATATGGCGTCGACAGAATACATTACAGCGTCATCGTTTTTGGCTCTGGGTCAACAGTACACATTGACTTCTCAAGTAATATTCCAGACCGAGACCAGCTAATTCGCACGCTGAGTCGGCTCCCAAAAAGTAGTGATCGGCCTGATCTGGTCAAAGCCCTGCAGGAAGCAAAACGGGTATTCGAACTGAAAGAGGTCCGACCAAATGCCAGAAAGGTTCTCGTTGTGATTATGGATAACGCGTCTGTGGGCAATAAGAAAGATCTTAATCAAGTCGTGAGTGTTTTGGTTAACAGAAGTGTGTTGATCATCGGCGTTGGGGTCGGCTCCTCAATTAACAAGAAAGATTTGGAAATAATTACGGAGGAGATACGAAACATAATTACAGTTGGAATTAGTAAAAATTCAGATGAGCTGGCAAAGGAAATCATGGCTATCATTTTAAGAAGTAAGTTAGTTCACCTTGTTATTCTACTGAAAATTCCATTCCAATTTTTCCATTTACAGGTGTATTTAAAGTCTTCCGTTTGACTCTGATAATGAACATGGTGGCTACCTTAATTCCACTGCTAAAACAATCAGGCGTTTTAATACCCAACTACACATGAACATAATATCACAAAAAATATATTTTTGCACCAATTATAATTGAGAGTTTTTTTCAGCGTCTGGATACGGCCAATGGTCACAGTGGGGCGCATGCTCAAAGACATGTACTTACCTTGGTGTACCAGGAGTCCGATTCCGTGAACGTCGCTGTAGGATCCCAGAACTAGGATGTGATGGGCCTCGTAGGAAAACTATGGAATGCAACACTAGAGATTGTCAAGGCAAGTAATCTTATTCTCAAAATGAGGCTTGGTTGCTTCCATATAGAGACACATTTAACAACTGTCGTTTGACTGTCACGATGAACATGGTGGCAACCTTAATTCCGCAGCTAAAACAATCAGGCTTTTTTTTTAAATCCAACCACGCTCGTTCATGACAACACAAATGCGTATTTGTTTCAGCGATTATTATAAATATGCTTTATCATTTTCAGCGTCTTTTAAGAAACTTACACACAATGGGAGGGGGCGAACCCGACCGCGTACACGTTACTATATGATTCCAAAACAAAGATGCAAGGGGCTGAGAATGGAACACTGGGAATTGTCTAAGCCAATCACCTCATCCTCGAAATGAGGCTTTTCTTGGCCCACGTGACGGATCATCAATTTCACTTGCTTCTGACCCCGGCTCAGATGGCTGAACAGCAATCAAATTAAAAGACGGGTTTAAAATTGTCCCTCTGTGGCACATCATCAAGTCATCCCGATCTTGTTAAGAATGAAACGATTATTATACATGTCTAGCTCGCACGAATGTTCTACGTTCCCTCTTCGACTGAACAGTAGGACATATAATTTCGTGACATTGGCTGTGCTACGTATATTGACCCAGGATTGGATCTACTTGCATTACGACAAAAATTCCTTCCTGTCAAGTGACGCCGGCTAAACTTGATTGTTTATATTTTTTAGGTTGTGGAGAGCAAAGACCCGTCAATGAGTCAAGCTACCGCGCCTCCAGCAAAGAACAACCAGCTCGGTTTGCCGCACTCGATACTTCTAACCCTGGTGCGTCTCGTTTTGCCTGGTGCCGTGCTTTGAATGATGTTGGCGGCTACATAGAGATCAATTTAGGTGGGTTTAGAATCCTTATAAAATCTCTATTAAATTCTTTATTATTTCATTATTTTTTGTTAAAACTGGAAAACGATAAAGCGCTAAGGAAAGAATTGCTCAATAACTTTTGTCATAATTTGTATGAAAACAATTTTTTCCTTTCTGGGACATATTGCATTGAAAAGATTGTAGAGAGATAACACACTGATAATAGCCGTTTTCGCTTGATTTGCCAGTTATATCGAGGAGTTATCGGTTGAGAGCACCAGATAAGTCAGCTCCAGTTATTAAATTGTATCTCTCTGTCTTTATACACTACACAGGAGAAACTATGCGTGTTTACCGTGTTGCCACAAAAGGCCAGGAGGAGGGAAATGACCGGTGGGTGACCAGTTATTACCTGTCTTTCAGTCCAGATGGTGTATCTTACTTCAACTACTCACGAGGACAAACCAAGGTACGTTAACTATTTTGCTTAACGTAACATTGTTTTCTGCGCCAAACGTAGTTTGCTTTCGAATGCAATTAAGATGGCTATGAAAGTGAAAAAGAGTCCTTTACTTTAGAAGAGGTGCGTAGTATAACTTATACCGTGCAATAGCAACCGCAAAAGCCATGATCGGGTACCATGGATGGTCGAGCGAAAATTGGGGTGCGGGTTAGCCTACGGAAGCCCTTGCAACGTAGGCTAACTTCACAGATACGACAGCTAGTCATGATCGGTCAAGTAATATCAGATGCTTTATTAAATAAGAAAATTATTCCCTCATAATTGCTAACGATAGTCGGTAGAATATTATTTACCTCTAATATCTGTAAACTTTATCTAAGCTGCAACTTTGTTTGTAAATACAACAACAACGGTTTTGTAGCGAACAGAAAATGAACACGGTCGGTTAACTGCGGTAAGATCACTGAAAAAGAGGTACGGTGCTGGGCTTTGGCGACTTTGTAAAACCTGTAACGTAGTTCGTATTTTTTAACATGCCCTCTTACATAAACATCAATGGTAAAACTCTAGTTTCTGTCTATGTTCAGAAGAGGTAAATGGCAGAAAGGGATGAGACGGATGCACTGATGTTGATTTTATTTTAGGTATTATCTGGCAACACGGACGCAACGTCCGTTGTGCATAACGACCTGAATGCGACCACCCCAGTTCAGTACGTTCGGTTCCATCCCATTACATTCCAAGGCCCCAAACCTTGCATGCAAGCGGCAGTGTTTGGATGTGTTGACGGTGAGTAATAAGCAAATGTAAATTAAAAATAAAAATAGGCAACCATTCCTGAGAGTAATTCGATTTGCCAGTCCTTTTCGATAAGTCACCAAATGCACGTTCATGTATACGTTATAAACCATTCTCTAGAAGTGCCGTTGTTTAATATTCATATTTTCGCTACCCTGTATTTTTCATAAAGTTTTTTGTTCCTTTTCTTTGTTCTTAGATATCATCTTGCCTACTCGAGGAGCAATTGTTTCGGGTGACGCTGGAGAAGGAATTTGTAAGTACAGGACGCTTCTCTTTAAGCTATTAAAAATCGGATTACGGTTCGTGTCCGAAAATTTTCGAAACTTTCCAAAGTATTAGGAGATCTGAAGCTCGACGAAGACTCCCACTAATGCTGAAAATTTCATGAAAATTACGAACGATTGCCATTACAAAGTTTTCTATTGTTTTTGAAGCTTACCAAGTGGTTACCATGAATATTGTGGAGGAGAAGTTAATTTACTTATTCGCACAATACAATTACGGCTCATATCATCATTTAATTTAATATGAAGCTATACGCTGTTTCGTAGTCAAACTCCGGAATATAAACTTTATATACAATATACAACGCTTGGCACTAAGAAAATTTTCCAGGGTATGGGATTTATGTATTACGTCTAGTACTTGCAAAGAGGAACTGAACGTTGTTTTACTTTGAGCTCATTGACTTTGCTTTTGTTTTGTTTTGCAGTAATAGCGTTGTGGATATTAGCAGGAATTTTAACTTTCCTTCTTCTTATGGCTTGTTGCTATTACTGTTGCTGGCACGTATGTTGTGGAAGGTAAAGAGATAAAAGTACCTTATGTTTATGAGAACATGTGAATAAACTTAACCCTTTCACTCTCAAGGGTGCTTCAAATCAAAATTAAAGACGAATCCCAAATTTCATTTTGAAAAATACATAAATATAATTAGTACTATTTGAAAGTATTGCTGACGAGGTTTCATTTGAAAGGTCACACCTTAGGATTTCATCCACAGGTTTAAAAGTTAGAATCATCTTCACGACCCCATAACTTTCTCTGGGAGTGAAAGGATTAAAGTGTTACTTTAAGTCTTGGTTGAGCTTTCCCTGTGACGATAGACTGACTCTGACTTGCCTGCGTAACTAATCCGCGAGTTTTCCGCACGTTAGAAGCGTTTGTCACCTACGTATACGGTCAAGCAAAATTGGAAAAAGAGCAAAAGAGAGAGATTGAAAGCTTGTTTTAGCTTTTGCGTGGCCAAAAAACACCCAACGCGCTGAACAAAAGAAAGAAATAAAGAAAGAAAGAAAGAAAGAAAGAAAGAAATACGAATTAGTTTTTTCTTTTTACTAGAGTTAGACTTTGACTTAAGAGCTAGATACACTGGTACAATTGGAAGGGCTCAATGCGACGTATTTAAGTATTCCTAAATAACTTGCTTTATAGAGGAAAGAAGAGGAGAGGTCTCGCCTACAAGGAAACATCGATGGAGGACAATGGGTTTCTCATTCAAGAAGACAAGAGATGGAGACTGGCCCCTACTGCGATGGCCGCAAGAGCTCCGGAAGATGAAGTTCAGGAGGTCACTATAGAGATGAGAGAGGAAAAAACTCCACCATCAGGTACACCTGATAAATCCTTAGTCGAAATAATATACTTGTTCAGCATTTAGCAAATATTTGACGGGAGCCCTATCCAATTACGTAGTCGAGGTGGTAGCATTGGATGTCAAGTAGCAACAAATTCGGTAGTAAGAACAGATGACAATGTATAATACTTTTCCCAGCAACGTAAGGTTCATTTTGTACATTCTTGTACGTGACGCAAGTTCACAACAAATAATAATACTTTTTTCCAAAGTGTTTTACATTTTAAAAGGAGAACGAGATCTGACGTCACTTGATTATTTAAGGCGCAAATGGCAGCCCCCCAAAGTCCATTCATAAGTCAAAATCACCCTCCCAGCTCCTAAATGTGGAACTCGACAGAACGAATAGGTTTGCGATGTAGATGGTCAAAATATAACTTAACAAGGTTACCTCGTTGTCTTGTTTAGCATAGGACATATAAAAAAATAACAAATCCCCACAAAGAAATACTCCAACTCCAAACGGTTGATTAATATTTGCCAATACGACTTGTCTTGTACGTTCTATATTAATAAAGTAATATCCATTTGCATGTGTAACTTTCTCAACATTAGGAATCATTTCCTTTGGCATTGAAACTGACGAGACAAAAGAAAAACACGTCACTGCCGAGGATGTAAAATCGGAGAAGCCCACTTACTCAGAAGACGTCGGCACGATCAAAAGTGGCTCCACTATGATGACCATGAGCTCTGCCGACACCGGCTACAGGTCAACCGAGAGGAGGAAGAGAACTAAGAGCGAGTCCGCTGCATCTGTTGGAGCTACCGGAGCAGGGTCGTACATGGAGGAACAAAACCAAGGCTCTTCGTTTGCCAATAGAGGATTTATGAGGTATGTCATTGGTAACGGTTTCTGGTCTGCCTTAGGGCAGATCCACTGCTTGAGGTTATCGATAGATTTCGTTGTGGTATTCCCTATGTTGACGTTTTTAGGGAAAGATTCACATCAGGACTATTTATAGATTGGCTTTTGAACGGAAGTCTGTTTCCCGAAACGTCCGCATAGAGTTTGGCCTCGCTCTGAGGTTGTGAGTGAAAGAGAAATTTCAATAATAATGGTGGAGCGCTTGCTAGTCAATATGCCTCTTCCTTGCTTTCCCTTAAATAAATCTTTGGCTATTCAATATATTATATAAAAGGACCTTCGAATGGCGCACGGTACTCTGTTGATCAAGATTAAGGGGCAGTGTTCGTGCTTTTCTTTCTTTGTTCTTGGTTTGAATTGCTTCTGATTTTCTTCCCCTTTTGACCTTGATTGGTTTTCTACTACAGCATTGCAAATAGACAAATACAGAATTCTGATTTGAGTCATTTTCCGACTTCAGATCTCAAGAGGACTTTGCGGAGCCACCTGAGCCAGTTCGAGCTAAACACCAGGAATTGAGACGTTCCCAAAGCGCAGACGAATTTGCAAACGTGGACTTTGACATGTTTGAGAACCGCCGCGGATCGTCTCAAGCGGTGGAGATGGGTCGTGACGGTTACATGAGGATGCAACGAGCCGGCCGGGGATCTGAGGATAGGACCGATGAGGGTTTTCCAATGGGAACAGTTGACGTAGCTATCGGAGGAATAAGAGCAACAGATCGCTCCAGGGCGGAATCGAACCAAATGTACGGTATGGAGGAACAGGAGGTTACTTTCATGGCTGATAATGGGGGCCGGAATGTGTACCCCCTTGACAATGGGGGATACCGAACGGAAGAATGGTATTCCAGGGGAGGAACTGGACCCGGTCAGCTGATGGAGGAAGGGTTTAAAGAAATTCACGTGGAGCACCAACCAATCTACACTGAAATACAACTTGGCGATGAGGTTAGTAAACCTTAATAGTTAATTTATAGGCTCCTTGTGGAATGCAAAAAAAATACAAAAAGCATTTGATTAATAAAATTATGAAATTGAAAACATTACAAGCTTTCTAGGTAACATCGCGAGCTTTCTAGATGATGAAAAGTATTATATTTAAAAGTGCATGTATTTGGGAACAGGCGTTGGGTGTTAAGAGCATATTGAAAGAGGCATACGCCTTTTGTTGAGCACTTTTTATCCCTTCAGTAGCTTATCCATCGGTTCATAATCACAGACCAAAGTCCAAGTGCCATTGTAGAAGCAAGTTTTCTTCTCGGTTTCTCACTCAAGAAATATCAAATTTTCTATTTTTTTTTTTCGTGCTGACTTTATGGCCTCGTACTTCTCTGTTCCTACTTATACAGCTCTATATTCTTGTTTTAGGAGTCGATGCCCAGACGTGTATAGCCGAAAGTCAAGGAGTAAGAACTAAGAACAGCTGAATTCTTCAAGACTGTAACGAGCTAAGGACAAAAGAACATAACAAAAATTAGCATCGTGCGTGTTTAAGAATGATGCCTAGAGAAAGAGGATACATATTAAAATATTCCACCTTACATAGTATTAGACTTGTATAGGTTTCAGGTTATATCTTGATATCTGTCAGTGTAAGGAGTCTTGTGTTTGTTTGTCTTTTTTTTTTTTAGTGATTCTTTCCTTATCTTCAGTGAGTTCATTTTCTAATATTTGATTCCCACAGACTACAGAAAAGTATTTTAGTTTCGTGTTTTTTTTTTCAAACTCTACAATAATAAACAAGGACAGCAATATCGTATACGAGTTTAATATGCAGTCCAGGCGATGTTGAAAAAATGGCCGACTAAGCGCAGGTCAGTTGATCTTTGTCCGAATCCACGTAGCAGGTAGCCTAATAGGTCAAGTTTTAGGAGCTTATATAAGTCAAGGGCTTAGAGGTTTTTTCGGCACATTGGAGCTTTAACAGAAATTTTGAATTTACAATGTAGAACTATCACAGAGTGACAAAGTGACAATCACACGGTGTTTTCGCTTGCACGCGACACATCACTGTGCTTTCTCGCTTAACCGACGTAATGTGGTTTGGTTATAGAATATAGAATTTGGAGCATATAAAAGCAGAAAAGGTGCGTGATTTAGTAGATATATTTTATTGCAGCTGTAATAGGAATTTTGTTTAGACGGAACAAGTGCCGTTTTGAGCACCAGATCGGAACCCACGAATTTCGTAGGGTCTAAGGTGTTGCTAAGCAACATAACTATCAAACTTTACTTGCATAACATCAACCATTTTAGACGACAAAAGTTGCATTCTTTTCGAGCAGTTTTGGTAAGTGCTTGTAAACGGCAGATATTCCATCGATTCTTTAGAGTGGGTTCACGTTGCATCTTCATTGCAATCAAAATTTTAATATATGGATAGAAATTGTATTTTGTAGAATAACTATACTATTTTTTTTCTTTCAAATAAAATCAAGTGTGTTTATCAGCTTATAGTTTCCGCCTTCCATTATTGAAGGAAACGTATTTTTTCGCATTCGATTCCAGATGCTTACAAGTTAACCTAAGCAATCCTTTGAAAAAAATGATCAAAAAGTAATCAAAAACAATAAAAGAACACGAAAATGGTCAAAGACTGAAAAACTTACTTCAAGAAAGTTATAATTTTTCATTAAAAAGGTGAAAATTTAAACTTCTGGGAAAATGGCCTGTCAAAAAGTTGTTGCCATGGTAACATTAAACTTGAGGGACAAGGACTTGCAAAGCCAATTTGTTTCCAGTTGAATTCTTGGCAAATTCACTAACTTTGGGGGCTTAAGCCGGTCTGAATAGGGTTATAAATGAAATACTGTGCCGCTTGAAAACTTTTCAAGCCCATGCATCTCCCAAGTATGTACCTTATTGAAAACAAACGTTGTTATTAATAAGCCATGAATGATACGTACGACTTGGTAGATTTCTGGGAAGCAAGAAAAGGGGTCAATATTGCAATTTACAAGTGTAGCTATTATTTTCAACCTCTGAAACGATAGCTACACTTCTATATCGCACTTGAAAAAGTTATTTTAAATTGACTCCAGAATAATAACAAGTGTTATAACAACACAGCGTGCCTTGTAAAACTCTGGGAATGAAATTATTAGGATTTCATATCAACACACAAATTGGATTAACAAAACTGCCAGAGCTGTCTTCGCAGATTCCATCGATTCGTATTGTCTGTGACTTATACTTTTTTTATCTTTCAACACTTTTTTATGATATGCATACAGTATACCCCCACCTAATTCCCCACATTCGGAGAAGGAAAATGATGATGATACAACACATCCACTGTATATTTTGAGCACCAGCTGCCTCTTTACTGGTTATCAATAATTATCATTAATGTACTACTTCCCCTCTTCGGCTCCATTTTTCCCATCAATTTCTGGTCCCCTGCAGGCCTAGGAAGCGCGAGTTTCCTTAGACTGCGAGTAGTCTCTAATTTTGGCGATTGCGCTCCCTTCGCGTCGCGTCTCCTCAAACTTTCGCGCGCGCGTGCGTGTGTATTTTGCCCGCCCCACAATCACAATCGCCAAAATTAGAGACTACTCGCAGTCTAGAGTTTCCTGTATTTGCAGAATTACATCCGCTCTGCAACTTCAAGAAAATCCAGTCTCACTCCAGTCTTGCATTGGGATATGGGGGTGAAATTGCTGCCTTGTAACAATTCCAACCCGTAGTCCCAATTGATCGTTTGATTTCACTCGGGTTTGGTTGTCGAATAGGTTGTTCCTTAAATTTGCTTTGGATTGTGAAGAGCATCGCGTTTTGGGTGACAAAAACAAAGGCAATCTTTTCCAAGGTTATCTACATTAAGGACGGTGCCTCCTTTTGTTACTGCACATACGTTTTGCGCATCTCGGGATATTCGGGTTTCTTAAGGAATTTGCCCACTGATATAGCAGTGTTTTTGCGCGGTTTATGACTTTGTGGAAAAGCAGATCTTAGCAAGGGCTATCGGAATCCAAAAAGAAATTGGGGCTAACATTTCATTTTTAACAGATAATTCAGCTTAAACTTGGAAAGAATTTGCCATACATTCTTTGTGCTTTAACGCTTTTTAGAATAATGGTTGCTTTATTATCTCTGAAAATGCGTGGTTACCCAATTTTTTCTTTTTAGTTTCCAATAGGTCTTGGCGAGGTCTACATTTTCCCATAGTCATAACGTTTGCAAGAATACATCTGTATTCGGAGACACCCCCCTTAACAAAAGAAACCTTCTAAAACGTTTAGCGTGAATAATTTCTCATATTTTATTATAATATAAGCATAACATCTAGAGGACTAAGCTAGACTCTGAGTTAACAGTAATTAACATTACTTTGGTTTTGCCTGTTCAAAACAATCGAGAAAATACAACTTAAATCAGAACTACTTTTTATCATTCTAAGACGGGCCAACTTGAGTAGCAGCGAGTTAGTTTCTCGCCGGTCATCTAATTTCGCACGTACGTCTTCTCAGCTTTAATTCATGATGTCGGCTGTCGTCATGATTTGTTCGCCCTTTGCCTCGTATGTCATTTCAACTCCTGTTTAATGTACCTAAGATTTATTCAAGAAAAGAGAAAATCTCGTTCCTTTAGCCAGGTCTAGCCAGTGGCTATCATATCGGGTAGGCCCAGGCAGATTTTTCTTTTCTTTGCCTTTCCTTTTTTTTTTTCTTTTCTTAAAACTGGATGCCGCTTTTAGCGTTTTTTTTCTATTAATGTTTACAGACCTTTCACTTAATATGACTGTTCAAAAAAGACAAAGCAAATATTCTGGTCAGCGATACTTTTCATTTAAACAATGGCTTTAATAGGGTTTCTTACAAATGTCGCCGGTGTTTATCGTCCAGAAAAAGTTTCTGTTCTCACTGAATTTATCTGTACCAAAACCATCTTGGCTACCTTAGACCCCTTATCGATTTGGAAAGAAAAAAACATATTAACGAATTCAAAGCATTGCCTTTTGTTAGCTTGCCTCGTAAACCAAGAGGGTGCAATGTCTATTTGGAGATCTCACACGGTCCAAAATAACTATCATATGAAGACCTTTTAGCCGACAAACAAAGAAACTCTTTTACTATAACATTACAGTATCCATGCTGGCAAGGCTTTATTTGGCCCTGTCGCGGTCAATGTAATGTTCACACATCTGGGCTTGGCATGAGGTTGCCCCGCTCAGTACAATTCCCTAAAGCTGGCAAAAAAACAAAACAATCATTATTAGTTAAATTAGATGACGGTTAGAAGTGAAGCAAGTAGGTAAAGACAAATGCGAATTTATCGGAATGCAACAAACCGGTTATTTTAGTCAGTATGGAAGTGAGAAGAGAGCACACACCACTATTTTGTAAGATTAAGCAGCATCTCTATCTTTCTTCGAGAAAATGCGATATCCTATTCCGGTAATTCCTAGCGGTTCATCAGGTAGGCATGAACTAAAACCTTTCGTTTTGCTTAATTATGTGGCAAATACCAGAACGTAAAAGACCCTTGAACCATCGAATTTCTGACCTTTACTCAGACCGGGGGGGGAGGGGGGGGGCGGATTCTGCCCACACGGACTTCGGACGTTTATACGTTTTTAATAAGCAAGCTCAAGCCACCAAACCTGGGGACTTTTCCTAGAATTTATCTAGGAGCAATTTGATATAGCAAGTCCTTGTCTATTAAGTTCGTTGTTACCATGGCAACCACTTTTTGACAAGCCGTTTTTTCAGAAATTTGAATTTTCCTCTTTTTAATCAAAAATCAATACTGTTTTAAAGTAATTTTTTAATTTTTAGACCATTTCCTTGTCAACTTATTGATTTTGTCACTTTTTGATCAATTTTGGTGGTTTTGGAAAAATCAAGAAAACCAAGATGGTGGATCCAAGATGGCCGCCGTTTGAGAACAAAACGTTATTGTAACGTCATATGACGTCATCAGCTGATGTTGCGGACCTTAATGGAAACTTTTTGACGAGCTATCTGTCCTTTACGTTTTGTTTTCATAGCCTTAATATTCTCGGAGTTAAGAGGTGGGGGCGGAATCCGCCCCCCCCCCCTCCCCCTCAGTCCCACAACACCAAAAAATGCCCGGTTTGAATAGGGTTAAGTCAAACAACTTGACTACTAAATCCCTGCGACATCCTTAACACAAATACCTCTTGATTTCCATTTTCCTGATAAGTGTATAAAGGTTGCCAAAATTAACGGAGTATTAGCCTGCACGCATTCAACAGGCATGTGCAATGGATGTCTTTAACGTGTTTTTCAATGATAGTGTTAGATTGAAGGGAAAAGATCTTTGCAAAGACTGCTTTGATCTCCTTCTCTTTTAATTCTTCATCCCACAGTTTATTTCTTACACGTGTCGTATAATTTTATTGAGCTAAACGAGGCACTCCTTGCTAACCTGATGATCAAATTGTACTTCAGCGTAAACTGTGCCATCGTCAAAGCTAAATATCTCAAACCCATTCTTCCTCATTTGATCGTGAGTTACTTCTGTGTAGACAGTCTCTTTTCCTGCTCGGCTCGTTGAAGTGTCTTCTTTTCTCGTAGGACTGGATGCCCCTTCTTCTTTCTTAGCTTTCTTTCCCTTTCCCTTGCCCTTGCCCTTGCCCTTGCGCTTGGGGTGTTCATCATGGTCCCCGTTGTCCTTGACATCTGTGAAGTCAATTTCCTTTTCTAGGAGCTCTAATCGGTAGAGTTGGCTTGATCCTCGACGGCTATCGGATTCCCCGTTACCTCCCCCCGATGAAGATCCCTCATCAGACGTACTGACCAAAGACCCTTGGCTAGTCGGACGCATCTTCATGTAGTTGGCATGAGCCATGTCTTCGCTTGTTCCCGAAAGAAGATGTTTCTCTATCATTTCACGGTACAAAGCTCCGAGTTCGTCTGCACTTTTGGAACGTGTCATTTCTTGTCTGCGGATACGAACTTGGGGTGGGTCTCCCGGCTCCATTAAAGGCCATTCCTGGGATCTGTTGAAGATATTTAATTTCACTTTAAACAAACTTTTCTTTGAAAGGCGTCAATACTTTAATTAGTTTCTTGGTTTTAAAGTATATGACCGAGCTAACCCATTGTTTGTGCACTTATAGTATTCCTATTGTAATGCGATTCGCACGCACGTGAATAATGTTTCTCGAGAGCTATGATTGGCCAATTGAGAAAGCATTTGCTATTACCTCCGAGCAAAGCAGTGGTCGGCTCGTGCGAGTTTTTGTCCCTTTCTTAGAAAAAAAAGAACTAACTTACTTGGGTTGGGTATTCACTAGCTTGGTACAACAGTACTTACGGTATTCACCTCAGTGCCGCTGGATAGTGTTGTATATTTTTACTATTATTTGCCGCCATTATTGTGAATCATTTCCAAATTACTTTCAATGATAAATGCTACCAAAGACTTCGGTGTACACATATGATTTTTCGTTTATTGTTTTCAACTTAACTCAAATGTTACCCGGCTTTTAAGACAGACTATTTTATAAGGGTGACTAAACAATTTACATGATTGCCCTCCTACAACCACAAAAATGAAAACAAAACAAAAATAATGGCAATAAGAGTAGCTCTTTCAGACCAAAAGAGAAAAGCACCCATTTCAGTCCAATAGGAAAAACATAGGAAGCTAGCTATTTCAGAAAAAAATCGTCGAAGTTTGGACCCCATTTCCCACAACGACGGCTTATATCTGTGCAGCTTCCATAAGATATAATCGACAGCCTTTGCCCCTTCCCATGAGAGAGCCAGAGAGATAAGATACATTGCAGGCCCCGGATTGCTACGAGACGATCTTTAGTTAATCCAATGTAAAAAGTATACCAAATGATATTACCCAGACAAAGACAGCCATTAGGTAAACCTGTTGACATTGGAATCGTTGTTACCAAGTATTGAATCAGGGGAAATCACAAAACCGTGTAGAAAAATCTTTACAAACCTCACATATCCTCTGTTAGTAGACCCAGTACGTTGTGTAGGTTCATAGCTGTCTGGCAAACTTGGCGAAGCATCATGCACTTTCAGGTCAGGCTCGCTCTTTGCACGCGCTCGCTTTCTTCCCTCAAGTGATCTGTACCCAGTAGCTATTATGGTTGAAATGGTATCTTCCGAGTAAACTGGGGTCTCCGAGCGAACGGCTTCCGCGGTCACCAGGTTTCTGTTCGATTCCTCAGTCTCAATTTCGAACTCAATGACGCCTAGGGCAATAAAACAAAGATATATGAATCTGTAAAGTTTCAGTGTCGTTAATACAACTGTTTACAGTAGAGTCTCGATAACTCGAGCCCACCATAATTCGAATAATTCGATAATTACGAACTTATTGCAGTTTTCCTTCGATAAATCAGACTTTCCATGAATCGAGCAATTTTCCATTTAACGGCGAGATGAATCGAGTTATGGGGATTCTACTGACAAACTTATGTCACTGTTGAGTTCAAGATATCCTTTTGATAAGATTTTTAAAGGTAAAAGAGGAACCTTCCATCTTTGGAATTGACAGCTCCCGAACAGACTTCCGGATGCTTTAACCGAGCTAAAATTTACCTTGCAAAATTTGGGGATTTAACTTCGCAGTGTACATTGGCGGCGGGGGAATTTTTACGAGATACCGTATGAGAAAGATAACTAAAACCTTGCAAAATGAAATTTTGTGGGAATTGGCCCGGAATGCACGAGAAAATAAGACCAAACGAGATGTAACGACAGAAAGTGGTGTTACTTGTCAGCAAGAAGTCTCGCGCTCACCCTGGAAGGTTTCAATAGTAAATAAAGATCAGCAACTTAAAATGGTTTCATTTTTACTGTACCTGATGGCTCTTCATTTATCTCCAGGCACACTTCCTGAATTTCATTATCAGGAACAGTGTTTACACTTTTCTCCAGACCGTCTGGTAGCAAAGCCCATCTCTTGTCATGTTCAATAAGATACCCATCATCTGTTAGATATGTCTTCTTTTTTCCCCTAAGAAGGTGTAAACGGTTAGGTCTCCGAGGGGGGTAACATCAAACGACAAAGGACAGCCGATTCATGTTGAGCAAAAAAACTTTGAGACATAAAGAATAAGTGAACAATCAGGCCCAGTAATATTTTCCTCCACACGGAAGCATTCGTAGTTGTATTACCAAGCGTTACTCCCGGCATTCTCATAGCTGATAACACCCCCTTCCCCTCCTGGCTCCCTTTATACACCAAAGTGGACAGAAACATGACACAAGGATATAGCCTTGATTTTGAACTCGTTGGCATATGCCTAAAGTGCAAGGTGAAAAGTGCGTCGAACTAACCACTTGACCAGAAACGGAAGTGCCGCTGCTTCGACTAAGAAGTAAGCAGCATAATTGTGTATAAAACAAAAATTATATTCACACAAGGCATTTTCTCGTTGTTTTTTCTTCCAATTACTGGCCTGAGGGGCTGGTGTCCTCCTTAATTCTTGCCTAAGAGTAGAATTTTCGAGATTTCTGGCTCTGTTGTGCTATAGTGTTGTTAGCACAGCATACATATGAAGTCAAGATAAGAAGGCTTGAACACACTTCAAAACTAATTTATTAGAATAAATTGTAGATTATTGCGTACCTGCGGCAGCATATGTTGCAGCAGCAGAAACAACAACAGGCCAGAACGAGAATTGTTGTTAAGGTTCCGGCCAACACCATAAACGCAATCACTGCAAGAAATCATTTGAGGTCCACCAATTAAGACATCAAATCATGTCCTTGAATTTCCCCTTCCCCCCTCCCCCCCACTACACGAGCTCTGAATCTTACAATTTTATGGAAGTTTTGTGAATGGCTTCCACAAGAGTTCAAAAGTTCTAGTAGCAAGAAAACACTTGTTTCTCAAGTTGTTTTCACCAACTTCTATTATATTGAATTATCGCCTCTGAGATTCCATTCCGTGTTTTTGTTGTGTTTGTTGTTGCTAGTGGGTTTTTGTTTTGCTAGATTGTTTATAACTTCTTCGTTGTTTTCCCTTTTTTTGCCATCGTCTAATCTACGGTGAAGGCAAGGAGACATAAAAACTGTACTTACTAACTCCACCCCATGCTTCATCGTCTTCGTCAATTATTGGGGCATTCGTGGGTTCATCGCCTTAAAAAGTAGGTGATAATCAAATTCCGTTTAGTCAGATAACGCGTTAAATCGCAAATAGAATCAATGAGAAATTACAGTTATTGTACAGCATTTTCAGCTGCCTCCGAGAATGCAAAACGTATGGTACACAATTTTTTGCCACGTAAATTTGCCAGGCAAAAGTAAAATTTTGTAGTCACTGTTTTACAAAGCAAAGTCTTACTTACTTACCGTCTTAAACATGGCCGTGCCCCCCTCCCCTCCCTCCCACGCCTCCTTCTATCCTCCCACGCTCCCCAGTCAAGTGGTAACGAGTCAGAATTTTGATTTGAACATGAAGGGTCGGTTAGTCATTGTCATCTTGTTTCTAAGAACAACTCAACATTATGTAATCAGTGCTGTTACAATGTCTTAAAACAGGGCATTAAATCAAATATTTTTCTTTAACGGGATGATACCCAGGAATACGACCCCCCCCCCCTCCCGCTAGCCCTTAAAGCGGTAACGGGTCGTCCTTAAACAAGAAACTTGACCCAGCATGGTTTCTCTCTCCCCCCCAGGTGGGAGCTAGCAAAACCATTATAGGAGTAACCCTAAATTTCACTTCGATCTGGATACAGTGGAGGAAGAGCCACCCCGTGGTTTTGCCGCTGCTAATTCCCACTTCCCATTTCATTTATAACCCTGCAGTAGAAACGCATCCCACGCAGGGGGTATAGTAATACTTTTAGCTGCTTCATGCTACGAAGGCTGGAGTTATGCGCCAGTCATGAAAGCCACCTCAGAACGCATTGTGGTTATACCATTACCTACTATTCATCGTATGGTTGCTAAAGACGATTGCTGTCAGACTCACCTGCAGGACATCCAAAAACTGAAGCTTGCATACAGGGTTGCTCTTGAAATGAAATGGGATGAAATCGAACGTACCGAACATGGCTTGTCATCTTGATCTCATTGAAACCAAGGGAAGTTGGATTTGTGTTTCCAGAGAATTTCTGAAATATAATACAAGTAATTATATTTAATGAGTTAGTAATGATCAGGGAGACAAGCCATGACTATTAAGCAGGGCCCGGTTGCTCGAAAGCCGACTAGCGCAAACCCTGGGTTAAACGTTGTTCAAGGTTTCTGTCTCTCTTGTTTAAAAGCGTTACCGCTGCCAATTTTACGTGATAAAGTTGAAAGAAGCCAAAGCCAAATTGCTATGTGAAATAATTTACTGGAATCAACTTCGTTATGGATTGAAAGTGAATTCAAAACTGACAGTAATCCTGGGTTAGCTTAATCCTGCTTTGAACAACCGCGCCCAGGCCGTTACCTTGCTTTTGCATGTTTTGTTTTGTGTGTTTCCTTGTTTGTCAAAAAGGAATTTTAGTTTCCTCTCTTGTTTTCTTGAAGAGCAAGGCAAAAACTGACAACAAGGTCCACTAATATATGAAATTCATTTCAGCTCCACTGCGAACTTACTTCAAAGCGAAACATTTCGCTTCTCAAGAATGAAAAACACAATTTATGTCACGACTTTTATTACAGTTTGAAGTTGATGGCGTACCTTTCTCTGTCCACCTTCTTTGTAGTCAGTATAGTTAAACCCATCAACGCTGAGCGAGATGAAATAGCTTTTCACCCATCGTTCTGCTTTATCTTTCTCCTGGCCTTTAGTGGCAACACGGGAAAGCAGAAACAGTTTTCCTGTTATAATTTAACAACAGCAAATAATATTTTAAGTTTTCGCTTACTACGTAAAACTGAGAAACTATCTAGTATTCGCTCAGACTACTATTAAAAGTCATCATTTTACGAGTGACATTACAGTTTATTTCCATGCGTGTCTGTTTTTACCTTAGTGCTATTTAAGGACGGTGCGAAGGTTGTGACTATGAGAAAAAGCAGATCTTAGCAAGGGTATTGAAATCTCAAAAGAAAAATGTAGGTAACCACGTATTTTTTAGAGATAATTAAGCAACCATAATTCTAAAAAATGCTTTTAGATGCAAAGAATGTATGGCAATTTTTTTCCAAATTTAAGCTTAATTATCTCTGAAAAATGCGTGGTTGCCTCCAATTTTCTTTTTGGATTCTGCTAGCCTTGCTAAGATCTGCTTTTTCCACATAGCCATAAACCGCACAAAAATACTTCCATTAGAAACTTCAACATCTCGGACCGGACCCGAGATGCGTAGAACGTATGCGCAGTAACAAAAGGAGGCGCCGTCCTTAAGTGGTACGGATTCCATGAGTAAACGTGATCAAAAGTTCTAAACTTGGAAACTCCCATAAAGGGTTAGGTTTTGGCCCAAGAACGGATAAAGGAAGGAAAACAGCTGGTGGGGGTCCTGGCTGGAACCAGGTGCAAATTTCGGCCGATAGAGCAATTCAGCGCCAAAGATAAATAGAGTAGGGAGAAGGGCTCCTTGGCAGGGAAAAGTAAGGCCAAGTTAACCTGAAGTTGAAATACAATTTCTAATTCTAAAAGGACTAAAAGCTACTGAAACAGAGTACGATAAAAGCGGGGTATGGGTTCCAATCCGGTAGAAATCATTGGAACTGCTTTTCAAGCATACCTAGATCAATCTGTAAATAACCATTTCCGTCACTAAGATTGCGGCACCAGGCGACTTTTGATGCACCAGGGTTTGACGTGTTAAGCCTGGCAAACCGAGGAAGTTGGATCGCTGTGGAAGCCTTATAGTTTGCGTCCTTGAGCGGGCCGATTTCACCACACCCTGAAACAGTTTAAACAAAAATATACTTAACAAAGAGATGTACCATTGTAATTATTTCTTTAGACATATAGATTTATTGCTACATAGAATTAGATATTATAACATAACATGTCTGAGTTTGCTTTTTATTTTCCGCACTTAGCTTTTCCAATCCATAAACAGTCTAATGATGACTATTACACTTTACACTTTGCGCAAGAGTGCTTAACCGAAAACGGAAGGTCATAGGTTCACCTCTTGTCGGTGCAGACAGAATTTTTTTTTGTCTTAGGCTCAGTGAACACCTTTACTGTTTTCATGACCGAGCTCAAAATTTACCATCTTTTCTTCTTTATTATCAGATGATAGAAGAAAAAGATGTTTTCTTGAAACAAAACTTGATTGAAAACTGCTTCCATACCGCATTTGAAAAGGTTGAGCTTAAGTTTAAGTAGAGTAGCAAGGCGTGATTTGGGGTTTACATTTTTAGCGGACATGTTCACTATTACACCGCTTGTAATTGGAAGAGGTAAAGAACCTTTCCCATTTAAGAGCTTGAAAGGTCAATTTGCTGTTTTGTACAAACAGACTTCGATTGATTCGGTTGTCGTTGTTGTTTTTGTTTGTCCGTTTGCTATATTATTGTCAAGTTTCCGCACACTTGATTGTCACTATTAATTTCAGCTTACTTGAGCAATTGCGATCGAGACATCCCTGTGTTTCTGATTTAACACCCGGACAATCCGCCCCTCCGTGGGCTGGAGCGGGATTGTTACACGCTCGTTCACGGGTCCTCATCCCTCTACCACACGTTTTACTACAGGGAGACCAGGGGCCCCAGGTAGACCATTTCCCGTCTCTTGGCTCTGTTGAGATACAAAAAAAGAATGTTACGTCAAACAATTCTCTAATCAAAACAAATTTTAAAAAAGCATATCATTGGCCAGATCATGAACAACAGTCAGCAACAATACCTTGAGTTGGCACAAAACACAATGAAAGCATACGTTCGACAAAAGTCCACAATCGACAGCATAAGAAGTTAACTGTGAAGGTTGTTGGAGGGACGATGAGATAGTATCTTCACGTCCTAGAGAATTTAGTATCATACACAAAGGTTTCCTCAAAGGCCGCGGAAAGGGGAAAGGGGGTTAAATGTTAACTTTCATCAGGCTGTTAGCTTTTAGCTTTACCTCGAACCTAAGACGTTTGTTGGTGATTGTAGATAAAGCAACAAAAACATTTGTAGATGAAAGTATACATTCTACCAGGAGATTCTACAAAGGAGGAAGCTTTTTTGTTTTGTTTAAAATGCTGTATCACTATCGGGACTCTTGCATAGGCTTTCAAGAATAATTTAATTAAAAACAAACCGTTTTTCTTGTTTTTTTACTACACGAAATCCTAAATACGTTGTATCTGGAACTTCTAAATATCTTACCTGGTTTCTTGGTAGTGGTAGTTGGAGGTACAGTTGTCGTCGGTGGTGGTGTCGTTGTCGGCGGTGACGTAGTTGTAGGTGGTGATGTAGTTGTTGGAGGTGACGTAGTTGTCGGAGGTGCCGTCGCTAAACAGGAAAAGAAGACATCTCATTTCTTTGTTCTTATTGTTGTTGTTAAATATATATTGAGATTCCTTTCTATCTATCTACCCATGTAGTGAAAACCTGTAGGGGTTATGCTCTAAAAGTAAGCACGCTACAATTTCCAGCCGTTGGTCAGTAGTCCTCCTCAGTAGGCGTGCGTCCAGCTGGTGTCTGCCAACCTGTCGTTTCTTTTGACATAGAACTTACTGCAAGTTGTATCTATCCATTTGATCTCCAGATGTACAAGTGGTTACCAGCCAACGTTCAGGAAAATCTAACGAAATCCCTAAGGATTAACTTAACACTTGGACTGTCATTCCATCTAAATTAGAGTACTAATTTTTCTAGTCACTCAAATGCTACCAAAAAAAAAAGGTTATTTTCAGGCAGTAGTGGCCTCTTAAGCTGCTAAAACTGAAATGAAACTATCAGAATGCAGCACCCTAAGAAGAAATAATGACTTGTGGCGTCCGGAGGCATAGACACAGGAAATGTATTTTACTTTTGTGTTGACGTACTTTTTTCTTGATTTATAATTACAGCTTACTTGTACAGGGACGAACTAAACAAGGTCCAGAATCATATGTGTCACCCCCACAAGATGCTCCGCCGTGGGCTGGGGCGGGATTGTTACATGCTCGTTCACGAGTCCTCGTCCCACTGCCACATGTTTTACTACAGGGAGACCAGGCACCCCAGGCAGACCACTTTCCGTTTACTAGAAGGGCAAAAAGCAAGTAGTACATCCTATGTAACGAAAGAAATCTATCTATTTTAATATAACCTTGTGAGTAAAGGGACAGGTTAAATTTCCAACAGAAATGCCAAGCTTCTTCAGGTCTTAAAGCCTTTAAAACATGACGTGTTTGGTCAAAAAAAAAAAAAGCAGAGATATCCAAAGACTATTAAGTCAGTACTCCTTTACTGCAACTATTCCCCGCCCTCTAAGCACCTTGAGTTGTTAAAGATTGGAAGAAGTGATGTATCTGTATCTTAATTCCAATGGAATAACATCTGTGGTGCAAGGACAAAAATGGTCCTCAGTTTTTAGACCAACGACGCACTATTTCTTGGGCGACCTGAGCAAAGCAGTTCCACAAGTTCTTCTTACTATGCATCTGGAAGATTATCCATTTAAGAGCAGTTAAGAGACAGGAAGAATAAAGATCTTTTTTTTTTATCTCAAGGAACTATTAGCTTTCATGGGCCCCCACCAAACGCAGTGAGCTGAAGAACGGATAACCGGTCTCACTGCAGTAATCAATGTGCTCTGACGTTGTCTGACAGGGATCTTTGCATAACCGATAATGCCTTTCCATTCAAAAAACGGCTAATGGTTGCTCGGAGTGACGTGGTGATAATAATAAGTGTAGGTACCTTTCGGAGGTGGCGTAGTGGTAGGAGGCTTTGTTGTAGTAGGCGGTGATGTGGTTGTTGGAAGCGGTGTTGTAGTAGGCAGAGATGTAGTTGTTGGCGGTGGCGTCGCTAAAAAGAAAAAGGCGGTCAGTTCAATTAAGATCAAACTGTAAATCCTACTGACTAGCTTAGTTCACATTTTCCCAAAACAACAAAGCCCTATGGACATTGCTAGAAATAACAGAAGAAATTCCTCAGTCAAAAACTGAGGTAGTAGCCTTTGAGTTAAATTCTTAGAAACACGATGTTTAAAAAATGGCCTTCAAGAGGAAATAGAGTGGTTTAAGTTGACTTCTAACGTTTGAGAGTTGAAAAACATTATTATTCTCATGCTGCTCAATATTTTCTTGTTAACTGGCTCAAACTTACTTGGACAGTCACGCACCAAGCAAGGTTGTCTATCATATGTTTCACCCCCACATGCCGCTCCGCCGTGGGCTGGGGCGGGATTGTTACATGCTCGTTCACGAGTCTTCTTTCCACTGCCACATGTTTTACTACAGGAAGACCATGCACCCCAGGCAGACCACTTTCCGTGAACTGCAATAGCCAGGCAACAAGTCGAAATTAGAATCTGTGTTGCCAAATAGTTTAATTTTGTTACTGTTACAGTTTTTGATGTTCTGGTGATTTTTTCATTTGTTCGGACGTTTAACTTTTTGGACATAATCAACGACCGAGTTTAAGATAATGTGTAGTGCGAGTATAATTGCATGGCACGCCGACCTTAGCAATCTGAAGCGATTTTTGAAATCCATAGTAATGATACCTGGCGGATGTGGCGTCGTTGTTGGAGGTGACGTTGTTGTCGGAGGTGGCGTAGTTGTCGGCACTGGTGTAGTTGTTGGAGCTGCCGTTGCTGAAAGAAAAAAATTGAAAACTCATGTTATATTAAAAAGAAAGATGCGTAATGTAAAGTAAGGTTATTTAATTTAAAATTAATTTAAAAAAGAGGCCTATTCGGTTTTTGACATGAGTATGTATCTGAAAGGAAAAATAGCTCACAAAGAGTTTCCTTGTGGCTAGAACGCTAGAGTCTCCTCCAGGTAATGTGAATTGTCATTAAGGCCCGCCAAGAACTCAGAATTTTTTTTCCGTTGTTGTGCTTTGTTCGAACGAAATTGGTTTGTAAGGAAAAAATGTATGCTTGTAACAGAAAAACAATTTGACTTTAATAAGAGACAAGAAAAATACTTAATAAATCTTTGGCATTGGATGCTTGAATACATAATCACATTTGTTTAGTATTGACGTTTTAACAATTTCGAACACTGAAGAGTGCTTATAATTAGTACTAGATAAATCCCTCACTAGAGCAGCTGATATCACAATCGACATTCTCAGTCCCATGACCTCTGCACTTCTCCCCATCAAAAGCAGGCGCAGGGTTTGTGCACTCTCTAGTACGTGTCCTGATGCCGTGGCATGACGAACTTCCTTTAATGCATGGGCCCAATGCAGACCATGGCGACCACTGACCATCCACTCGAGGAGGAACTAGAAGTACATGAAAGAAAATTACATTATTTCACTGGTCACTACATTTGAATCTCGCAAAATACTACCTGAACTGTCATTAATTTAGTCTAATCAGTCATCTTTAAAATGCATCCACGCCTTTAAAGACAATCCAAACTAGACTTTCTAGACTTTATATACCCACACCGATAGGACACCCTGTGATAACCTAAAGAGGCACTCCAGAAGCTAAGATGACGATCATGCGGATGTCTTGGAATGAATGCAAGCATCTTTTGTAAAATTGTTCTGAGGGACGCAGTAACTGTACTATGCTCCGAGAGAGGAGTTAGTCAAGTCAAAGCCAGCCACTTCGTAACAGGTTAAAGCCTTCCTCTCAAACTTAGCATTCGTAGTCACTGAGGTCCAGATATTTGTTGTTTTTCTCTCTACTTCCCCAACTTTTGTCTTTGAAACCTATCCAAAGGAAACCGTTCTTCCCACTTCTCAAAACGTCCTTTTTTATTATTATTATTATTATTATTATTATTATTATTATTATTATTATTACCTTGTAGACCACCTTAAACAATTCTGCCGAAAAAGTTCTTGTATTTTTAACCCATCCTGCAGCCCAGATCTAACGTATTTTACTCTGGGGCTAGAACTATAAGTTTCTTACAATATTTTAATTATCACTTTACCATTCTGACAGCTTAGTATGTCAACCCTCATGCAGAGATAATTGCCTGACATTGGCTCTCTTGGATTGAACATGACCCACCGAGCTTGCACAGGACTGGTAAGGTTTGTGGTTACCACAGCATCACCATTAAATAGACTGCCGTGAAACGTCTACAAAAAAAGGGGAAATCGAATGTCAAGCGACATTAAAACGAATTACAATTATATTAGTTTGCTCCTTACGGATAGAATATGATATGTTGTTTCCTTAGGTCCGGAACAGATCTAGATAAGAAGACAAACTTTATCGGTACATTTTTTATGAACAACTACGTAGAAATAAACCCAGTATCTAGGAAACATGGAACGATGACTGATTGTGAAGGTTTCCCTCTTGTCATTTCTTTCATATTTGAGATTACTCTCATACGACATGTTTTTGTCACTGGGACTAAATTATTCACTAGAGAGAAATTACAATAGGTTAACCCTCGGATGTACAAGGGGCCCCCATCGGTTTTCCTTGAATTTTTGAAGCCGACTTTTCATCAGACATTTTTTGAATGCGAAAACAAGTTGTTCGCCTTTTTTGTCCGTGAAGGAAGCACAAAATGTCGAAAATTGTACAATTATGTCACATTCTACATGTCGAGCATCAAGAAGTTTCACTTTCCGCCTTTTTTTTATTGTTTCCCATTTTGAGTGTGATCCAAGATGACGGCTAAGATGTCAGCCTTCTTGGATGACGTCACAGGTCCTCAGAAGTGCTGTAATCCATAACATAGACATCATATTGTAGAGTACATGACAAGCTATCTATACCAAAAGTAAATTCTTTTCGAAACATTGCATCACAAGAAAAGCCTAAGTGGGGGAATTTCATCAACCCACCCCTCCCACTAGTACCACGGTGTGGGTGTGAATTTTCTTGTACGTTCTAGGGTTGATACAAATAATAAACTCCATATATTCACAAAGTCTTCACTTTCACTGTGATGTCCGTCTAAAGACTGTATGGTACGCGGCCTATTGTTAACTTGTCTTATTACGTTACCAATTGTAATAAATAGATATCAAAGAGTCTATTAAATTGTGTATATTGATAGACCACGTACGACACAATTTGGAAAATATTGGATTAAAAAAAATTAGAGAACTGTCCATTTTGGCCATCGCGTCATGCATATAATCCAATTGTTTTTCAAACTGGACATCAGGAGCCCTTTTTTTCATATTATTTTTTCCCTGTCTTTATTTATGAAACTGTAGCATAAATTACATGCTAATCTAACACAGATATAGGAACAAGACAAACAAACGCTAAACAAAAAAGTAACAAAATTAATTGCCATGTAAACCGGACATATGCATATAAAACCACCCTATATAAGCCATATTACAGGATAATTATATTTGCATGAGTCCACATTACCACGTGGGAAACAAGGCATTTGGGGGAAATAACTGCAGATGTCCTTGCTTGAATGGGATTCTTGCCTAGCATTATAATTATTACCTTAATTCCTCCGCCTTCTTGAATTGCAATAAACTTGTTGTTGTCAGTGCTGGTCTTCACGTAGTATTGAGACACCGATCTGTTAGAGTTGTACATCCCTTGTACAGATACTTGATCAAAAGACAAGTTAAAACCTTGAAAAAAAAAACCAAACAAACAAACAACATTTGGAAGAGTCAATGCGGAACGTTTGTTTGCAAGCCTAACCTATGAATATCCCGCCTTGTCTCTCGGCATCTATGCAATCCAGACTCACTATATATAACTCAAACATGGCATTTAAAGTTAAACATGCCTCTAATAGAGGCAGGTTGCACCATAAGTCCGAGTATATATATATGCAAAGTTAGCCCAAATATTGTTATGTCAAGCGAAATGTGCGTCGGTTAAAGGGGCTCTATCACCTATTTTTAAGACTACATAAAAAGCTAAAAGTCGTATTGGTATCAAAGCAAAACCAAACATATCATTATGTTGCAGTTTTGTTTTAAATCAATTTGCCATTTTTGTGAAACTATAATTAATTTTGTTTGACTGCGGATCGCTAGGACAGAAATGGAAAGCAAATTGAGAAAAAAAATTGGGATGATGTTTGGAATTGTGTCCTTTTTTTCTCTTGGAAATTTTCCTGAAGCCTACTATGGTTTGTTCTCCCTTTGAGAGAATCATTCCACTTTTTTTCTCTTAGTGTTCTAGGACTATGCATTAATCAACCTCGTCCCCAGGGTCTTCTTCTCGTTCAAAATGGCGGATCGGAGAAACCCCTGGCCAAGGCTGCTGAAATACTCCCAGAATCGTGGCGAATTTTGTCATGTGACACATGATGAAATGGCTTTTTCGGAGGTTGTTTCCAGTGTTTTGGCGGCCCTGTTTGTTTTCTTGCAACCTAAAACCTTAGTTCAAACGAAACGAAAACATTTCATCGTGTTTACGTCACAAAATCCTTACGAAATTTTTGGAGCCATTTTGGCAGACTTGGCCTGGGGTCTCTCCACCATTTTGAATGAGGAGAAGGCCCTGGGGACGAGGTTGTGCCTTGATTTGAATTTCAGCATAGTTTTTACTCAAAAGCGTGATGTCTCCGTGACGGAGCCCCACTAGACTGAAATGAGGCGAATGGTCAGTGGAACGTTTGATCGATAATTTTAGACTCATTATTTAATTTTAAGGTGGCTTACTACAGTTTTCCTGTTTAAAACCAACAGGAGTGTTCTTTTGGGTTATTTGTTGCTACAACTGTTAAAAGAAATGATAGTAACCCTCATTATCCTGGAAAAGAAATATGAGAAGCTTAGAAAATATCAAATATAACAGACTGGAAACTAGATTTTTTTAGGGCTTTTTTCTCAAAATCTAGCCGTACGACCCTACCTCAATTTTTCAGGATTTGGAAAGTGGCTATAAATAAACAACTTTGCAAAAGAAACTGAAAATCTGTAAGGCAGAATTTTGGCTAACGAACGAAGAAAATGTCGAATTTTCGCTTTTTTGAGAATTGCTAAAAACCTCTCTTACAGATTTTGTTAATATTTTGTCGACAGATGAAACTTACTACTATGAATTGATTCTGAATTTTTACTGTGGGTTATACGGTCGGTTTTCGAGTAGATTGGGGTGAAAAAGTCGATTTGCGATTTTTTGGCGACCTCCTTCGTGAGCAAAACTGAGCATGCGTGCAACTTAAGCGCGTGCGATAAACACAGGAATTTTTACAACAACTTCTCGGAGGTTTTTGTCAAGGTTTACAGTGGATCCACGCCACGCGTGAACGGAAATCTGAACATGTGATCCGAGTCTTCAAATGAACATGCCACTTTCAGTGACGTAACGGAGATCACAAAGGAAAGTTTGAAGATCTCATTGAAATTTCTGAAAATGGATTATGTCTTTGTAGAAGCAAGGGGTTGTGACGGGACAAATCTTTGTTTTATCGAGAGACCGCGTAATTTTCTCGGTTCGCTTCTCGTCAGTGGTTCAAAACGTTTTAGACGTAGAAGTAGGTGACCCGCTTCCCCGCAATTATGTCAATTATGAATTTTGCCGACGAGGGATTCCTGTTTCAAAAACACAAGAACAAACCTTGGTGCTGAACACTTGTGTAAGAACGGTAGCTCCGGAGGAAGAGCACGAAAATCAAGATACATCTGCCGTGTCAAACAATTACTGATGACAGTTTTTCCCAGTTGCAAGGTAGATTGAAGACAAAGCTGATCGTGACGCTTCGTCCACAGTTAACCAATGCGTAATATGAGAGTTGTTTATTTAGAGCTGAAATTCGATCCAAAATATAAATCGGCAGTTTTCCGTGCAAAATACCGAAAAAGCGAAATAGAGTTTGAAAAACCTTACCTGTTTTGCGTTTGCTGTGTTTTTGCCGCTTTTCCGAGCTTCTGGAGGCCGTTTTGGGCGATTTTCTGTTCAACGGTCGATGCGACGGAATGTCAAAACCAGTACATGACAGACGTCGCATCGACCGTTAAACAGAATATTGTCCAAAACGGCCTCCAGAAGCTCGGAAAAGCGGCAAAAACACAGCAAACACAAAAGAGGTGAGGTTTTTCAAACTCTATTTTGATTTTTAGGTATTTTCTACGGAAAACTACCGATTATTTTCAATCGAATTTCAGCTCCATGCAAACTCTCATATTTAACTCTTTGGTGACCTGTTATTGCACATCCAACAATCTTTCGTGAATTGAACAATTCAATAGATTCTAGAACGTCGTCTGAAAGTTTAGAAGGATAACTTCGTCCCCCTTGACTGAACGCCTCACATGTACCGAACGTTTCATGATGTCGAATGATACAACAAACTGCGCCAGGAGTTACACGGGCTGGAGATCGCTGTCGGTCCCTCTCCAGTCAAATAACGATCAGTTATTCGTCTTCTCGTTTTCTTGTGGAGAAGCCTACCTGGCCTGTTCTTCTGGCCTAAGGCATTAACATAAGCAGGTCTAAACATTTTGAAAAATCCGTGACAGATTCGGAATCTCCTTTTCGATTTTCGAAATCCCTCTCGAATCTCAGACAAGAAAAGCCCCAGGGGCATTAGACCCCGCCGTTGTTCTCCCCCCTCCCCCGGAGGGTGTAAAATATGTTACGGTCACTCAAGATAAAAGCCCTTGGCTGTCTAGCGAAAGACACGACGAGTATTTCTTTGGCCGAGCGAAAACCGGAGGTCTGGGGCAAGTGACCACCAAAAAAAAACCACGGAAAAAAAACGGGTATTAGTAGACCCCGTCCTGACGGAGGGGTAAAAACACAAGGTGAATGCCCAAATATGGAGAACGTGACTCGTCACGTTGTTTTGAAGTTTAGAGTTTCCGTTCACGCGTGACGTGGATTAACTGTAACAGATATTTCATACCGGTAGCACTCACCAACTTCGTCAAGACTTCGTCCATTCATGATAAAGAATGTTAATAGTACACCACGAGCGATTTCTAACAGCCAGATGTCAGAAGTGTTTTTAGCATGTTTTCAATGATGGCGTCAAGTATTGCACGCGAGAAAAAAAATGGTGTCAGAGAGAATTTCTCAACGTGCGCAATTGTGTCTCAGAAAAACTGTAGCAAGCCACCTTAACCAGACCTATTGTTGTCATTTCAGTTGTTGAATGAATGCGCATGTACACATCTAATTACACCGATCTTCCTTGCTTAACTACCGTGGTAATTATACAACCTCAGCAATAACTATAAAACAACGTTTGCAAGTGAAAATATCAATCTTACATAAACACGTAACAGTAAATTTTGCAACCGAGAATTATATCAGACAATGTTATGTACTTTTAATACTTACCTAAATCGACTTTGAGAAACTGTTCTGTGTTTACGGTCTCGGCACACCACACATCGAAGTTGTTAAGTAGCGGGTGTCCAGGCCCCTGCGAGCTACTAGATGCGGTAAACTTCATATTGTCCACATCGTTTTTTGAGATAAGCGAATCACATGCTTTGAAGAAGAAAAAAAACAGAGTTGAGTTAACTGGCACAATATGTTTTAGGCAAACAAACACATAGTAAATGGTTAAAGACAATAAAAGAAAGACTTCAGTTAGCTATGAACATCGGCTGTAGGTCGTCATAGTTTGTTGCCAAGCCCTACAGTCTTGTGTGGCTGCCGTTGCCACTTGTGCAAAGTTTTTTATTAGCTTTCGACTATTTTTTGACCTCTTTTTGACAAATTTTTGATGGTTTCCGAGTCAACCGTTCTGTGTCTAGTTCGCACTCACGACCTTTCCCCCCCAACCCCCCTTTCATGTTTCCTAAACTGGGGTGAATTGTCGGTAAAAACAGAAACCATCAAAAAGTTGTTTGATCTAGATCTTTTTACCCTCATATTTTTTGTAACATAGGATATGTGTGTTTATCCTATGAAATAAAGACTTATCATTATTATTATTATTATTATTTATTATTTTGCTTATTACTATTTGGTTACCGTAAGCTTAATAATAACGTTAACTGTGGCTTTTTAAATACATGAAAGATTAGCATAACTGATGCATTGATTTAAAAATAGATATCTATATTATTCTTTTCTGTAGGCATTGTTTGCCAAGTTACGAAACAGTAGATCGTGCGCAAGTGAGCGAGCAAACATTCTTGTGGGCAAAGAGCCGCTCTTTGATGTGCGCTATAACAAACTCAAATCAAATATCGATCACGTAAACCGTTGTGGGTTTACTTCAAACACAATAAATCAGGCGTCCGTGGTCCTATATAAGAACATTCCAAAAGTTTCTGATGCAAAACACGAAAAAAGAAACATTTTAATTCTCACGTTTCTGAAGGACATACTAATTGAAATTAGCAAAGCTAGCGGGTTGTTTTCTTTAAAACTGAGTTACTCATCCGTTAGCTAGCTAGTAATAAACGTAACGAAAGTAGCCTTTGCTTGCATCTCCTCTGAAAACATTCTTTATCGTACTCAATTATGTCTTAACAACATTCAAGATTCAGAACCAAATATCATCTCGATCTCAAATCAAAACAAAGAGTTGAATTATACTGATTGACAGGCCATATAAAAAGTCGCGGCTCGAGTACTCGGGCAGTTTGGTCTCTTTGAATTTCGATTTAGAACACTCTCTTCCGAAGACTTTTTAAAAGTTTACTTGTTCAGTTTAAAATCTAATGAATGCACTCCCCGCTGTATAGGGTAGAAAAGTGATCATGATTATAAAAAATATAATGGCTTTAGTCCCTTTTAAACTGCATGGAACTGTTGCCCTGGCCAAATTCATAAGGCAGTCGACTGTTGGGGTCTTTTCTCCTTTCTCCTTTCTTCTTCCTTCCATATTATTTCACTAATTCAATAAACTGCCAGGATTTTGCAAAACAAGTGTTGTCTTTAAGCTGTTCATCCCAATGATAATGCTATAAAAAATTAAGCGACATATCTTGTAATTGTCAAAAAACCTTATAAGAGTCACTCGAGCTTGGACCGGATTGTGTGCTGTTCTATAACTTTGAATGAGGTTGACGTAAACCGCCAAATCTTTGTAACATAATCAGAGTCACACAAGAATTTAAGTGCCCATTGAGATCTTAAAATATTGATAAGTTGTTGTCTAAGTAGCATAAGAGGGTTGAACTTCAGGTATATTGGATACGGGCAACGAAATACGTGCAAGGTATCTTAATTTGTGTTTCGTTTCCCGTTCAATCCTTCAGTGATGATTAGGCATAAGGAGTTAGTATCTTATTTTAACATTTGTGCTTAATTTTCACCCGATTCCGCCCGAACAGGTTTATGGCTGCTTCAAGATATGCTAACGAACTTTATTGTCAATTATATCCAAATAAAAATTCACTTTGTTCAATTAAAAGAAAATTTGATTAATCAAATTTAATGAAGGCATTGTTTTATAAGCTCGAATTTGCCATGGCTAGTTTCTCGACACTAAGTGGTTTTTATATATAGCTGTAGTTATGTAGTGCGTAGATTTTATTATTTTTATATCTATATATATTTTTATCTTAGTAACTTTAGTAGAAAACAGTTCTCTAAACTTAGTCTTGCGGTGAAAGTTGTTTTAAACATTAGGCATTCAAGCCTGACCGGTTTATTACCTTTGCCGTGCATTAGGTCATAATCAATTAGTGTGTACTCGCTGATAGCCAATTAACCTTTTCTCCGTGGGAAACATATCCACTGCCCAAAATGTTATTCTGCAACAACTGTTTGTTTTTGTCTGAATAAGAGATTAAAAGATTACGCCTTTTGGCCCGAAATCAGGGCTGTTTTAGAAACGGGAACAAGGAAGCCACATCCGCCGGTTGAATGGAAAGTCATACTTAAAGCTCTTTAAAACCTCAAAACTCTTAGAACCCACTGACAGCAGTTTGAGAGTTGTGGCTAACATGACAAACGTAAATCTAAATGTTTCCTAATTTTTTCCCGTCACTACAAATGAGGTTAATTTTCCGCAATCGTCAAGGCGACATCGTGATGGTTACAAGCTACAAGAAAACATTTACCCGTCAAAAGATAATAATTGTCGTTTTTGCGTCTTTTTTAGCTCTAGCCAGTTGCCCATGATGTTCTAGTTGAAATTCAATGCCTCCTTTATTCTTTTATTTTTCTAATAGCCCCCTTTGAGAATCAACGTATGAATAGGAAACCATTTGCACATTTTCACTTGTTAACCGTTTAAATGAAAGCTGTCGCACAGTACTCTTCTGCTGCACTGTTCAGTGCGATGTACAGATTCTAACGTTTGAGTCGTTGAATGGAAACCTAAAATGTGACCATTCCAAAATAAAGCTATTGAACAGTACTTTAATTTTCCGCAGTGCTGTTTTTGTGAGTGTACCGCACAATACGCCTTAAACGTTTGAGTGTAGGTAACTCTTTATTGCCATCCATCAGTTATATGCTCAATTAGATAAATAGATCTGAAGATCCAGCAAGCTCTAACGAGGGTTTAAAATAAATTTGTGGATGAAAAACACTCAGATCACTCAAATGAGAGCTACCGAGAACAACCTCGCTGTGGTGCTGATCGCTTTTTGAATTTTTTCGGCAAGTGAAAAACTTAAGTAAAATTGCAGTCTTTTATTTGGCTCTTTTAGAATTAAGTTAGAGGATTAACATTTGAAATACCGCGAGAAGCCTATCTATATAATTAACTAAACATAGTGAGAAATCATTTCACGAATAAGAAATGATTTACTTTCTCAAGAAAGAAAGTGCAAATATTAGCAAACAAATAAAGAAAAACAGTTACCTGAAAAGGCTTGTCCTGTTGTGGACAACCAAATTAAAATTATCAAAGCGAACCGGTTGCCTCGAGTTGGGCACGGCATCGTAGAATCGCTGATACTCGGTTCTCTAACGTTAAGCTTCTGTTGCACTTTTCGTTCTTGTTGACTAACTGATGTTGGTTAATTGTAACAGATCTTTAAATATGCTCGGAAGTTGTGAAAACACACACACTCTAGGATTCCAAGAGCACATTTTGGGACGTCATACAAATGACGTAATGTCAGTATATTGGAGTCTGAGAACACTGATTTCTCTAAAACGCTGTGGGGCAGCTACGTCAAAGTACTTAGCATAAGCTATTTTTGAACAGTCAACGAGTATGAAAAGGAAGAACATATTTCTCTTGTTGAAGGACTTCCACATACTCTTTCACATTTGTTAATTTTGCCGTGCGCAAACCAAAGCATCCGCAGCCATGGCAACTGACTTCGATGCAGATCGCAAAATTAAAACTTATCTGAACGTTTCCATTGCCTTATTCCACAACAAACAACTTAAATGGCATCTTTTTCATCTGCCATTCCCAGCATGGGACCTTTGATTTGCAACATGAGAGCATTTCCTTGTAGTTTTGTTAGAGACTGCCGATGAAATTGAGACATTGTTTGCGCTGTAAGTATGTTTGTCAGGCAACATTTGAAAACCGTACACCATAACTATTTAACAATTGTATAAAAAAAAGCCAAAGCTGTATACTCGCCTTCAGTAGGGTTGTCCACATTATGCTCAATGTTTCACACTATTATGCTAATTCTTTATGCTCAACAAATGCCACCATTATGCTCAAATAGCATCACTATTATGCTCCATTATAATTAACATAAAAATAAATAAAAGACACAGAAGACAGGTTTCTGTTGATTACAAGTGTAAATGGAAACAGTCCGAGTAGGCAGCTGACAATGTTGTAGAACTGGAACTGCTGGAAGCCACGTTTTTGCTAATTTGTAACCAGGCCTGGTCTTAAAATGTGTCACTTGGGCCGGTGTCTTGTGTGGGAATCCCATGGTTTCCCACACAAGACACCGGCCCAAGTGACACATTTTAAGACCAGGCCTGGTTACAAATTAGCAAAAACGTGGCTTCCAGCAGTTCCAGTTCTACAAAGAGTCCAAGAAACTTTCCGCTATTATTCCGGCATAATACTCGATTCTTTTGCCTCACTATCATGCTCAAAATTATGCCGGCATAATTGGACAACCCCAGCCTTCCTACAGCTCAAGGTGTCGTTATACATGTACAACGTTATTTTGCTGAAAAATAAAACTTAAGCACTAACGTAATAATCGATTTTTCAGCTATAAGTATTACTAGTATTAAAAGCGTTAGAAACGTTGCAGTAAATGTATTACAGCTATTACTGATGAAGGATTGCAAAGTGAAGATATGTTTGAAAAAAATAGGAGAATGGAAAGGACACGATTAGAAGCAGAAAATATACATAAATATAATGGGACGTAGTTGGTTATGGGCTAAGACTGCCTGTCCACCGTGAAAACAGAAAAATGTGTAAAATATCAAAATTCACCTTTGCAAGAGTCATTCAACTAGAGATAGACTGTAGACTTTTGCATTCATATTCACTTCTTATTTTAATGCTTATTAATTAGTCAACAAGTTGACTAATATTTGACTTTGTTTAAGTCAACAAGTTGACTTAAATTCAAACTGTCGAGAAAGAGGACTCTGAAGGAATACACAAATTAAAATAAGTTCAAAAGCTGAATCAAAGTTAAACGTAATCCTAAACAAGGACACAAAGAGTAGCTATCGACCAGCATAAACGATTAAACCAGGCGTTATGAGTGAATATGTATATAGCACTTTGGCCCTTTTCTGGCTTCCGAAAAATTTATTCAAGTTGTTTTTTGTTTGTTTGTTTTTTGTTTGTTTGTTTGTTGTTTTTTTTGGTTTATTTAAATGGTGACAAATATATTTATAACTATTCCAAGCACTGAAGGGCTCGTTTAGCAGTCACATTATGTACAATGCATTTACCTCTAGACAAGCGAAATACAAATACAGAATGAGAACATACAACGTCGCAGAGCATTTCTTTCAAATGCGGTTAGGAATACATCCAAGAATAAGCGAACGTTTATGAGCATTTACCTATGTACGTAAAGTGGTTATGTCACGCTATTTTAGTATCTTTTAAGGACGGTGTCTCCTTTTGTTACTGCGCATACGTTCTGCGCATCTCGGGATATTGGGTTTCTTAGGGAATTTGCCCACTAATACAACAATATTTTTGCGCGGTTTAAGACTGTGTGGAAAAAGTAGATCTTAGAAAGGGCTATCAGAATCCAAAAAAAATGGGGGGTAACCACGCATTCTACAGAGATAATTGATCTTAAACTTGGAAAGAAATTGCCATGCATTATTTGTATTTTTAACGCGTTTTTAGAATTATGGTTGCTTAATTATCCCTGAAAAATGCGTGGTCACCCACATCTTTCTTTTTAGATTCCAATAACTCTTGCTAAGATCTGCCATTTCCCCATAGTCATAACCTTTGCAAAAATACCTTTGTATTAGGAGGCACCGTCCTTAAAAAAGCTAAAAAGGGTCTTCGCGTCAATTGAATTTCAAAAATAACGGTTTAGCGTTTTTACTAAAGTCTATCTTATGGCACTGAAACTGTTTCTTGTAGTCTGTTGCTACCAATGGCAAGGATGGAAATGGATTGAAACTTGAAAAAATTGGGCCAATTATTTCAAGTTTTGATGCTGTGTCTTAAAAAATCGCCAAAAAAATTGTTATGGTTAGCTCTTCTGATAAAATTCATTTGATATCTTCCTTATATTTTTACAGGAGCATTTTGTGTATGAGTAAAGGCACATTTAAAGCTGTGCCCATTCAGGGAATGTTCGGAAATCATAACGTATCTCTCACGCGATGTGACGTCAACATTGCCTTGTTACTACTCAGGTAAACATTCTTAACGGATAATTAGCGGGGGGTGAAACGTGTGGCTGGTAATTGCCCCTCTCACCATAAGATCAAAGAAAACGCCCGGTATTAATAGGACTGAGATAAATAAAGGGTACATCCTTTAGTCAGTTCCAACTCGGGCCATTCGACACTGACTTCAATGACTTCCAAGTTTTCTTTGCCTTCGCTGGATGATAAGGAGGACAAGCTAGACGGCTGTTGTTGTGCGGCCTCTCCAGACTTAGGAGGTACAGATGACAAGTTGCCTGGGTCAGTAATTTTTTGTTTTCCTGGTTTACTAGTGTTTTCTTCTGTCTCCTGGGATGGTGCCCAAGTTCCCCGCCCAGCAAATTTGTGATGGTAGAGAAGATAAGTACATGTTGTCAGTAGCAGGACAAAAACACCCGCTCCAGTGAGCCAATATGCCAACGTATTGTCATCCCCAGCATCTGCGTCACCTCTGGCAGCAGTTTTTGTGACTAAAAGAACAATTATGGGAACATATTTCACTCGATCAGGATTGAAAGTTTAGTTTACAGTAACTGAATGACTTTTGAATGAGTGAACGTCTTATTGACCGAATTAACTTGGCTATTGACATCTCCGTAACTCCATGCTGTTGTCTCTAACTGCATCTGAATGAGCACTAGATGTTACAACTAACACAACAGCAAGTGAAACTTCAAAACTAGTCAGCAAGCGACTGTACAAGGACAGTGCAACAGGCAGCAAAAAGAACCAGCATAGGTTAATTATAGTGTCACACTTGAATACAACATCTACGTGACGTATTTAAGCTGACGTTTACCATTTTGACAGCTTAGTATGTCAACCCTCATGCAGAGATAGTTGCCTGGCAACGGTGCTCTTGGATTGAACACCACCCACCGAGCTTGCACAGGATCGGTAAGGTTTGTGCTTACCACAGCATTACCATCAAATACAGGGCCGTGAAACGTCTGCAAAAAAGGAGACGAAATGACTGACAAGCTAAAAAAAACCTACTTACTAGGCCAAAAGTTGTTGTCCTTGTTTTAATATGGGTCAAGTTGTCTTACTTCGCTAAGGCACCAATGCTGGGCTTTAAAGCCACGGGGATCCTTGTTATTTAAACGAATTCACAAAAAACTCATAGCAAAAAAAACACTAGAGGAGTGGACCTAATATGATTGTTTCATGTGATATAGCCTCTGATACTTTGAAGCAACATGCACCTAAGAGGTGGAACGACCTTTAATTGACGTTAATAATCAACAACGAACATTTTATTTAACAGCAGGGTTTTCAGTAGGAATCTAAGTAGGTGGCAAAATTGTAAGAGTAGGTGGAGAATGAACTAATTGCAACAAAGGTGCGAAATTCTAGGGAGGTCCGGGGGTATGCTGCCCCGGAAAATTTTGAAAATTTGGGACTCCTAGAATGCATTTGCTGCATTCTGGAGCAAGAATTAGGGTATTTGAACAGAAAAGGAAACGCAAATCGCCGCTGAGATTACTCAGAATGTAGGCAAGTTTCTTTTGTTTTTCCTAAATAAATCTTGGCCTATCCAAGGCTCGTGTTTTGTGGCGAATGTTTCTCATGTTAGTCGTAAAATATGAGGTAATTTCTCAATCAAGTAGGCGGTGAGTTCAAGTGGAATAGCCGGCTTTAAAGTGGCCAATAAAGAGTTATTTGTGTAGTTGTTACCTTGACGCTTCCTCCTTGGCGAATTGGAATAAAATTGTCATCGTCAGTACTGGTATTCAGATAATACTGGGACACGGATTTGTTAGAGTTGGGCATTCCTTGAACAGATACTTGATATATCAAGTATTTTTGACCTTTAAAGAAAAGCGTACAAGAGAGTTTATCACTTTAGTGCTAAGTGGGGACACTGTAAGCTCTTGAAACAAATATATCAAAAGCTTATTATATACGTTGTAGACTGCGTCAGCATTGCCAACCAATAAAAGGCTAACCACTAGGATATTTAATTAACTTGGTCAAGAATTTAACCATGGATGTAAGTTTTAGTTACAACTTGAGGACAGAGGCTGTACATTTTGATAGGCCCTGGCTATTCAGCTTAGCTAGGCCTCGATTTGTTTTCTAAAGATTTACTGATTGGCTGGCTGACTGACTGACCTGCTGACTGACCCACCGACCGACCGACTGACTGACTGACTGACTGACTGACTGACTGACTGACTGACTGACTGACTGACTAAATAACTGACTAACTGACTGACTGGCTAATCAGGACTGGTCGATTGATCGACGATCAGATGATTATAATGTACTACATCTACCAAGGCACGTGATTTACAGCCTACCTAAATCAACCTTGAGATACTGTTCATCGTTTATCACACGGGCACACCACACATCGTTGCCATAAAGCACAGGGTGACCAGGTCCCTTGGCAGAGGTGGATGCGGTAAACGTCACGTTGTCGTTAGAGTAGATAATTGAAATACACTTTTCTGAAAAAATAATGGAAGCGAGTAGGCTTAGCTCACGCCGTTATAAAATTTAGCAATGAAAGCGTAAACCCACTCACTCACTCGCTCACTCACTCGCTTACTCAGCTTCGTCGCTACGGTAAGGCGCAAGGTCGAAAATCCAGTGGGCGAGCAAAAACAAAAAACAGGAATCGACAAAAGTTGACGAGTATTTAAGATCTTTGAAAGCGCTGGGGCTCCAAAATCTTGAACAAACTAGACGCCAAAGGAGAGCCAGAGGTTGAGTTTTCATCAGGAGAGTCGCGGAGAGCGCATGAGAGTTTCGAACTTAACGAAAGAAATGAGTTCGAAATATTGTTAACTCTCACTGTCGTTTGGCTTAAACTTAAGAATGCATCAGTTAGTAACATTAGCTTCAGAGCAATCTTCACAAAACCGTAACTTTCCTGGGGCACGTCTGCTTTGTTTTGTTTTGCTTGTTTGTTTGGGTTTTTTTTTTTCATTTTAACTTTCGTTAGAGCGATGTAACCATTACAACAAGTTTGATTTATGGCGGCATAAATGAAACCAATATAAACCTCACAGATATTGTTCTTGTGCAAACTAAGATTTGATAAGATATGCTTATTTATCATTCTGCTATTCGTGTAGTAATTGAAACTACTTCTGAACCGAACAACGCAATTTTTACTATTTGTGGAACTGGGCTCGCTTCAAGTGTCAAAGTAAAAAAATTTAAGTGACCCGAAACCTTTAGTGTGTAAAAATCCATGTCGTCGTTGCATTTTTTTTTTGTAAAGTTGATTTTGCATCTCTTCTCATTGCTGATGTATGCAGATGATAGCTTATTTCCCACCTGAAGCAAACTGCTTTCAAACACATATTAAGCACAAGAAGTTGACACCAAGCCAAGCTCATTCAATAATCCAGTGAATTAAGTGTGTAAAAAATTAATTTACTTTTTCCCCCTTCGCAAGTTGAGTTTATTCCCGTACATAAACTCATGAATAATTCAAGACGAAAGACGTGCTCAAGTAAACACCTTGACCTATGTGAAAAAATTTTACTTTAGATCAAAAATCCCTTCTTTGTTTGTCCGTTTGTTTGTTTGTCTCTATTTTTTTTATAATCGGTACATTGTCTTCTGCAAAGGAATCTGTTTGAGTTTCTTTTTTTTTATAAAGAGTTGTGGTTTACATTCATGGGAAACGTAGAATTAATCAGATGCCTCTAATTTACCTTTAATTTTTCCATTAACCGCCAATTGAGGATGCGTTTCCGGGGCATCCGAGTTGGTCTTAGGCATCAACAAGAAATCTAAAACGTCAACTGAACTTTCAAGCGACGGCTCCAATTTAAACCGTGTCGAAAGCGATTCCCTAAAGAATACTGAAAACCTTCCTCTTGAGATGTCCAAGGTAAAATTAGATCTAATCCCTTTATCATCGAGAGAGCCAAAGCTGAAAACTGTGGAATTAACAAGAAGCGCTTTAGTAAAATTTAGTTGGTAGAATTCAAATGTATGTCCTAGTTTGATTGTAACCGCGTGATATAACAAAAACGTACACTCCCACCGTTATAGAAATCAGCTTTTGCCAGCTCATTTCATTAAATAATGAACTAAAAAGTTTGTCTTCTACAAAAGACTAAATAAACACAATTGTACCTGAGTATTTCCCCACTGTTGCCAAAACAAAAAGGAAAAGAAGCGATTTCAATCGCAATGCCAGATTTGGAAATGGCATCCTTGATGGCAGGATTTCAATTCGTGTTCAAACACAGCAACGTTTATGTTTTGTAGTTATCTGCGCTCAAGGATTAAATCCCTGCTTTGCTGTGATGTTACGCACACAAAAAGCACATACAAACACAAATACACCATGTCCGGAAGAGCACTGTTTTGTGACGCCATACGTATGACGTAGCAAAAATATATTGGTTTCTGAAACAGAGAGTGTAAACCCTTTGATTATGTTTTGCGGTTGATACTATACCGTTACAGTAAGAGCACCTTTCCTGTTCTTGAGGACCCCAAAACCTTATTCAGCTTAACGCCCAGTTCTCTATGGGAAACATGCAGTGATACCAAATCCAATGAGAGTGTGCGGAAAGCCCCTATTCAAAACCACGTTTACCAAAATAGCTAAGTCTTCCTAAGCTAATTATTTCAAGAGGAAAGGGAAAGAAGGAGAGTGTTATCACGCCAAGTTCCCAGAAACTCAACGAAAACAGAGCTAACAGAACATCTGCATTTGGGGTTCCCCGCTCGTAAGCCAAAGGGGTGGTTGGTCAAAACAAAGTCAATCACACTGACATTTTTTATCTGTTTGCTGGACCTCTCTGCACTCATTACAAATAAATACCTTTTCCCACTGTGGAATCGATTATTCCTTACCGTGCAAGTGAGTTGATTCCTCAGGGGGGAAATGGTACACTAAGGGGGAGGGTTGGGAGCGTAGCTTAAGACCAGTGTGTGTGCGTGTGTGTGAAAAGGGGGGCCCTCCCTTATAACTCCGTTTTGCAGTTGGCTTTGAAGAGTTGAAAATAACTCAAGACTCGATTACCTGTTTCATGGAGAAATGACCTAAGATGGTAAGAAGCAGCTTGCAGAATGTGCTTTCAGGCAAAATGAGAGATTTTAGCATGTCAGCACAACTGCAACATTGTAAGTGGACATGGTTTCCATAAGATCAGGGAGAAATATATTACAGGTCTTACAGCTAGTACTGAACAAATATATGCTTGAGACAAAGAGGAAATTAAAAGAGGGCACTTAGATGCAGAAAATGTGAAAAACATAAAATATAGGGACAAGGTTAACGACAGGCTATGGCTGAGTGGTCCACGGTGAAAACAGAAAATGTGATCGACATTCCAGATAATAGAGATAGATAGTAGAGATAGACGGCAGGAAACGTGACTGTTCTCGTGAAGTAAATGCCTTTAATGGCAAACGTTTTCCAGCTCGATTTCGGCCATGCTGGGGCCATAAAATCTCCAAATTTCCTATTTCTATGTCAAGATGTCGAACGTATATAGTAGCTGCCAATGCAAAGGAGATGGGATGTGTTAGGGTGAGACAGGAAACGTAGCAACCATAATGCACTGGAATGGGGCATAGCAAGGGTTTTGAGAATTTTAATAGTTTGAACTCCTCAACCCGTCCCCCACCTCACATCAACGCAAGCAATCAGCAGATCTCATTTGCATTTTGGAAGGTAGTACAACAAAACTTATGCGCCTAGCTGTTCAGCTGTTCAAAGGCGAAATAAAAAATATGTTTTATTCCGCTTTGAAAAGGCTTTTTTACAGTTTTTTTACTGCTTATTTACTAGTAAGTCGCCTTTACATTTAAATTTACATGAACTCAAACTTACGGGAAAAAGACTTTGAAGTGATCCCTATAGATACGCCCTGAAGCTGAATCAAAGATGCATGCCTTGGACACAAAGAGTGGCTATCGACCGTGGGGATACTACTACCACGTTCTCTCTAGGTTTGCTGACTCGAGACAAATTATACAGAATTGGAGATTTTTTCCAATTAAATTTTTACGTTAATATTGCCAAATACAATTACAACTATTCGAAGTACGGAAGGTCAATGGTTAAGACACGCACAACGCATTTTCTTGTACATACACAAGTTAATAAAATCAACAAGTGAAATGCAAATCCGAGAATGGGAACATAAAATATATCTTCAAGTAAGGAATACATCCAACAAAAGGCGAACGTTGTGAGCCCTAAACCGTGCGCTTAAATGGTGAAAGCTGTACCAATTCAGCGAATATTTGGGTTATGACGTAATTATCTCGCGTTATGACTTCAGCATTGCCTTTCTACTGCTCAGGGAAACATGATTAATTATGAGCAAGGGTTGTGGGTGTGGCTTGCAGCCAACCCAGGTCCCACAAGGTCAAAGAAAACAGGGTCTGGAAGGGGGGGTCCTGATCCCGCATTCCCGCTCCTTTTTCACAAGAATCCCGCGTCCCGCACTTTTTTCATCGCTATCCCGAATCCCGGTTTTTCGTTCCCAAAAAATACATTTTAAAAATTAAAAACGACTAATTTCTGCAAAAGCTAATAAATGTAAGATATAGATTGGCTCTTTCAACGCCACTGCGTGCCTTTTGAACTCTAGCGATCGTGACCTCGCGCTTTTTGGTTTTTCTCCGAGGCCTTTACTCCTTGTGATTTCTTCTAACCCAGGGAAGGTTTTTAAGTGCTTCTGGAATCTGTAGAGCTCGTTTAGCGGGACACTGAATTTTTCTTTGTGGATCGCCACGGTATTTCTGGCGCTAGAAGCCTCGTCTGTGGCCGCAAGAAAGAACGACACCAAAACTCTGACTGTCTTATTCAAGGGAGCAGAGCTGGCATCACTATTTGCCATATCTAGCCGAAAAACTGTTGAAAAAACCCCCTCAAGATTACAATAAATGTGAAGAGCTTGAAATATCTTTATGAAAAAACCAAACGCGTCAATCTTTAGTACTATTAAAATCACTGTAGCTCTTATTTGGTTGTCTGTTTTAGCATGGTCTCCTTTAGGGGTCAAATAACGCCTGAGCCACGCCCAGATTGGTCTCCTTTAGGGGTTTAATTCTAATTTTCCAACGAGCATCCCCGTCACTTTCATATGGGAGTCCTGCCCCCCCCCCCCCCCCTCCCGGGACTTGAGCATCGAGTCAATAACTGGTATGCTACTGTTACACCACGTGCACTTTCTTGGCATCCGGTTGAAACAAAATACCAGCTGTCTGCTCGTCTGTCGATTACTTGATAGTTTCAATTAGATCACTATAACCAGGCACACTCTATAGTTTGTTTTGCTTCACGCGGAATATTTTTGCCGCTAGAACGTTTCTTTGAGTCGTGACGATTTCCCGAATTCTCGACAGACAGGCAAAAAATCCCGCATCCCGTGCCCAAATTTTGGCGAATCCCGCTTCCCTGGTAGTAGTCAAATCCCGAATCCCGTCAAGATATTTTGCGTTTTCCCGAATCCCGCACCGTATTTTGGTCAAATCCCGGATCCCGAGAATACCCTTCCACACCCTGAGAAAAGGCCCAGTCCTAATCGGGCTGAGATGAAGAAAGCGTTCCGTCTTTAGCCAGTTTAACCTCACGTATTTTGATACTAATTTTAATGTCTCCTGAATCACTGTCGCTGGATGATAAGGAAGGTGAGCGAGATGGCTGTTGTGGTCTGTTCTCTTCAGAAGTTGCAGTCTCAGATGAGGTGTTGACGGGTTCTGCATTTTGTCGGTTTTCTGGTTCCGTAGTGTTTCCTTCTGTTTCCTGGATCGAGGCCCTTACTTACTGCCTAGCAGCGTTCTCACGGTTAAGTAGATAAGTAGGTATTGTCGGTAGCATCAACAATCCAGCTAGCAACCAATATGCCCACTTTTTGTCATCCTCGGCATCTGTGTTACTTTCGCCGCCATCACTGCCACGAAGTCGTGTAACTGAAAGAACAATGATTTACGTAGGCCATATAAGGATTAGGTGTCAACGGTATTGAGCACAGATTAATTACTGGGGACACCATCGAGATGAAATTTGAATTCGGAAATGTTGGTTTTTGAGGAGCGGGGAAAACTGGAGAACCCGGAGAAAAACCTTTGGGAGCAAGGACGAGAACCAACTACAAACTCAAACCACATATGACGCTGAGAAACGAACCCGAGCCACATTGGTGGGAGGCGAGCAGTCTCCCTACTGCACCATCCCTGCTCCCCAAGTTGAATATGGACATAGCTTACACGATCAGTCCTAAAAGTTGAAATCACTGTACGTGAATGACTTCAGATCTGACTGTGAGTATGAGACTGAGTACCAGTAGGACTTCCGATTTGCAAACCAGCTGCGTTCCTGGATCCTTCACTCTTTTCTGTTGATCACAAGAAGAGGAGGAGGCAGTCTAGGATCGAGATTGGTGTAACAGGTAACAATCTTAATCATGCGACCAGGATTGAAAAGTCCGCACGCTCGTACTCAATTTCGTCTTCGTAATCCGAACTGAAGTTTGCCAGTAACTATCTTACGCATAGATGATATTGATTGAAAGGATTCGACTATTGACGTCTCTGCGACTCCATGAGGTTGTCTCCTAGTGCGTCTGAATTACTGCTAAAGAGTCAGCAAGCAAGTAATTATCACACATCCCACCAACGTCTTCCCATGAAGAACGCAACAACAATATGCAATTCAAAACAAATAATAAAAGAGCCTTTGTTCTAGTAAGTGCCTCTGTTTAGCAGCAATAATGACCAGAATGATAAGTTTGCGTTGAGATAGTGTTGACTACTTTGACTACTCTTCTGCTTTAACTTGACTTTGAAGAAGACTTCAAATCAGGTGGACAGTGTTAAAACTTCAGCCAATGTTACAAACGACGTCCCCGTTCCGAACAACTCTCAAAAGGACGATTGCACTCACTGAGACATCACTAAGAAACAATATATATCTTTCAGTAACGTTAGATATCTGTAGGATATAAAGTGGAGATGACAAGATCTTAAATCGTTTTACCGTTTTTGCAGCCCAATATGTCGATCCTCATGCAGAGATAATTTCCGGAAAGCGGTTTCCTTGGATTAAACATCACCAACCGAGCTTGCACAGGGTTCGTAAGGTTTGTGCTTACCACAGCTTCACCATTAAATAGAGGACCGTAGAACGTCTGCAAAAAATTGAGGAAAAAAGGCCTTTCGTCTTTTAATGCATGAATAGCGAAGTATTCAAGAAAGAGGCGCACGAAAAAAGGTAATTAGCCGGCTGTGTAGTTACCCTGGCGCTTCCTCGCTGGCGGATTGTAATATAGTTGTCATCGTCAGTGCTGGTCTTCAGATAATACCACAGGGTCCAGAGAAGCGAAGTTCGAGCAGAACGTTTAGTTTTCCTTGCCAAAGACAACCGACATAATTTGCTGCGAACTTGCGTTACTCGCGTTACCTATATGTTTACCGCAGGTCAAATTACTGTGGGCTCTTAAGCGACCGCGGAAGAATGGTCGGCGGTTAATAGCAAATTTCAATATGGCGAACGATGGCGTACTAAGCGGGCGCAAAGATCGAGATCGAGAAATACAGCGTATGGAACGAGAAGAAAGCTGTTCAAATTGGATTCACAAAGGTTGCATTGGACAAATTTATTGATCAAAATGACGAGGTTATGTCTTTTACAAGGTAACCTGTACGAAGGATAATTCTTAGTACGTACAAATGTAACTCCTCTGGACCCTGTGATAATACTGGGAAACGGATTTGTTAGAGTGGGGCACTCCTTGAACAGATACTTGATATATCAAGTATCTTTGACCTTCAAAAAAGGGGTGCAAAAGAATTTAGCACTGTAGTGCCAAGCGGGGGTACGGCAAGCTGTTGAAATAATTATCACAGACTGAATATATAAACTGTAATAAATGTAAAGAAGATCTCCGCAGTTATTAACGCAACTTATGCAGTTGCGAAAAGAAAGCCTGAAAAAATCGGGCTTGCCGGGATTCGAACCCTGACCTCTGCAACACCGGTGCAGCGCTCTAACCAATTGCGCTAACAGGCCAACTGGGAACTGGTCATTAAATTGGTTCGTAATATACCCGGGAGAGATGAAGATGAATTATGTGTTCTTAACTGTGTTAAGAATGCCAATTAATGCAAGGCTAACCAGTTGGTATCTACTCAGCATGGGCAAGAATTTAAATTTGAATAATATTTAATTATTATTAGCTTTAAGTCCAGTTTGTGCTCAGATGCTGGAATTTTTTTATAAGCGCTGAGGGGTCAGGCCTAGCCGGGCCACGAGTTGTTGCCTCGCGAACGATTGATTGACTGGTCAATCGACCGTGAGACCGACACGTAGGATATCAACATGGACACGAGATATACAGCCTACCTAAATCAACTTTGAGAAAGTGTTTGTCGTTTATCACACCCGCACACCACACGTCCTTGCCATGTAGCACAGGGTACCCAGGTCCTTTGGCAGAGGTGGATGCAGAGAACGTCACGTTTTCGGTAGAGGACATAACTGAAATATACTTCTCTGGAAAAGAAAAGTAGAAGTAACTTGGCCTAGTTCATGCTGCAATAAAATTCAATAATGCATGCGTAAACTCACAGACGTCGTCACTCAGTGAGGGAAAGGAACGCAAGTCCAAGGGTCAAGCAAAAACAAAAAACGGGAGTCGACAACGGGTGACACAAGTCTTCAAAACCTTTAAAAGCGCATGAGAGCCCAGGAAATTGAATAATCAAGGGCTTGAGAGCAAGAGTTCGAAATATACTGTTAACTGTCACTCTGGTTTGTTTCAGGCTTAAGAGTGTAAGGGTAGGTAACACTTGCATTAGAACAATGTACACAAAACCATAACTTTTCTGCTGCACGGCACTTTGTTTCTTTGTTTGTTCCTCTTAACTTTCATTAGAGCAGCTTTAGAAGTTATTTAGTTTTATAAGTGAATCAAGTTTGATTCACTTATAAAAATCTTGACCACTTGAATCAAGTTGTATATAGTTGAATTTGAATATAGTTGAATTTTTGAAATCCTATTAATATAAACCTCAAAGATATTGTTCTTGCGAAACCGAACTTGCTAAGACTTGATAAGATATGCATCTTTATCACTCTGCGGCTCGTGCAGTAATTGAAACTACTTCTAAGCTGAATAACGCAATTTTCACTGTTTGTGAAATTGGGCTCGTTCCAGGTGGCCCGGTAAAACATTTTAAGTGAAATAGTAAGTGTATAAAAAGTGGTGTCTTCGTTGAACTTTTTTTTCTTTTTAGCGTAGATGGTTTTGCATATCTTCTCATTGCTGATATATGCTTTCCCAACTGAAGCAACCTGTTTTCAAACTGACATATTTAGCGCATTTAGTTTACCCAAGTCACGCTCATTCGATACCGCAGTGAATGAAGTGCAGAGAACATTTGTTAATTTACTTTTTTTTCTTTCTCAAGCTGAGTTATTTCCAGATAAACTCATTAATAATTTAATGCGAAAGACGGGCGCGCACACCACGACTTGAATTAAAAATTTAAGTTGAGATAAAAAAAAAATCCATTGTTTTTTATCTCTACATTGTCCTCTTGAGGGATTCTGTTAGCTGGTAGCTTTCTGGTCGCGATACATATATCTAAGTCTGTCAACCACCGCTTTCAGCATTTTTTTAAAGGGCTGTGCCTTAGGTGCTTCTAATTTCCCTTAATGTTCCTCATTGTACGCCGATTGAGGGTGTTTTTCCGGCGCGTTACTTGGTCTTAGGCATCAAAAAGAAACCTGGAGCGTCAAATAAACTTTCAAGCAACAACCTCTGCCTTATAACCTATATAGAGCGATGCCCTAAAGAACAGTAAGAACATTCCTATCGATACGTCCAACGGATAAATGAGTTTTATTCCCTTCACCTCCAATGGAGCAAAGGCTTAAATCTGAGGAACCAACAAACAGTGCCTCAATAAAGTATGGCTTGTACATGTAGCTTTGAAATGTTTGGTTTACCTTAGTTACAACCGCGTTATATGTCAAAGATATCGCTTTCATCATTTGCGGGCTTTAACTTAACTATCGTCAGAAATCATCTCGCTTACAGGAAACAGCTCTTGCCAGCTCATTTCATTGAATAATGCACTGAAAACGTTTGCATGTTAAAAAGGTTAAATAAATACAAGTGTACCTGAATTGGTCCCTACTGCTGCCCAGACCAAAAGTAAAAGTAGAGATATTATCGCCGATGCCAGATTTGGGAATGCCATCCTTAATGGAACTGATTTCAGTTCGTCTTCAAGCACAGCAACGTGTATGTTTTGCAGTTAAATGTTTAACTAATATTGGTTCAATGTAATAGATCCTACCTTTGCTGTGATGTTATGCACACATACAAACACGTGGGCATATACACGTACACCATGTCCGGAAGAGCACTTTTTGTGGCTTTGTACTAAATGACGTAATAAATAATATATTGGTGTCTGAAACAGAAAAATCGTTGCCAGCTGCATAACGTACTTAGCTTTGGTTATGCATCGCGGGCAACCTTGACCCTGAGATTTGCGGTCTTCTCACGAGAAAGAATCCATTTGATGAACAAACAAAGTCCATGGCCAGAAGTATTTCATTTTGAATACAGCTCTCATAATTCACTGAAACGTGTTTTGTAGACAGTTCTTGGTAATGTTTACTTCTTAAGTACCAATATCAACATGTATCTTCTACGCAATGGCCTCCATACATTTCTTTTGTTACGAGTTGGGAGACGTTTCTCAAACATGAAGAATTCTTATCTTTGGTGATTATATCTTTCATTCTCATGCTAAGAGTAATGTAGATGCCGGTCAAAGGGACTTAACCCTATTCAACGTTGTTTTTTTTTTTTTTTTTGTTCCTGAGCGCGCGGTGGGAGAAGAGACACAAAGTGCCCCCACCTCCGTAACTCCGAGAGTATTAGAGCTATGACAACGCGACTTCGAGGTTACATAGTCTGGGGTTTATGTTCATCTCACCTCCAGCGACCTCGCCACCACAAGTCACTTCGACACCAACCACCTCGCTACCAAAACCTCATCTTGCCACCATGTGAAGGCGCTTGGTGGCGAGTTGACCTCGAAAAGATTGGGAGAAGACAAGGGGAGAAAAGATGTCCGGAGTATGAACTCATTGTGTGTTGAAAAGAGTTGATAAGAGTTGATGGCAGCCATTTGGTGAAAGAGACTATACTTCTATCGAGATCTAGGGTAGAAAGATTTTGACTGCGCACGAGACAGCCAGTAAGAGCACATGAGAGGCAAAAAAAAAGATCGAGAGAGCAATACTATTGAGTGCGCACAGCCGTCGCTGAAAATGTATGAAAAGTAATGTGCAGAAAAGGTCCAGAGTGTTAACTCATTAAGTTCGAAAAGGATTCGACAACAATACATCAGGCAAAGAGCAAAGGAGGAAATTAACTTAATGAATAATCACGAAGTCGTATTGAGTACGGTAAAGAGTAAAGAAAAGTAAATGGGTTTAAGGGAAAACAAGAGAACTAGTTTTTAAAGTCATTGAGAGGGGACAATGGTCATCAAAAATAATGAGAGATAAAAGCCAAAAGACATCGAGAATAAAACTTGTTGAAGATGTACGAGAGTTGGCAAGAGTACATGAAAGGTAAAGGGCAAAAGAGTTCCATCGTATAAAAACGGAGAATACACATGGGAGATATAAAGACATGAAGGGTACTTACTTATTAAGAGCAAAGAATATCAACAACAGTTTGTGTTAGATAAGGAGCATAAATCGAAACTTCAAGACAAGAGTCTTCAAGACTGTTCATGAGGAACCACTTAGGGGCAAATGAGATGGGAGTACAAACCTTTTTGAGAGCAGATGAGAATCGATAAGGGCACGAGAGGAAAGGGGCAAAGGAGATAGAAACAAACACAAAAAAATACAAAGTCGTTGAGAGGGGTTCAAAGTCGATTAGAGTGTATGAGAAAAAAGGAGGGAACGCTATCTAAAAAATAAACTCTCTAAGTTGCACAAGAGTAGGTAAAGAAGCATAAAAAATTTTAAACGTCCATGACAGAGTATGAGGGTTCAAGCCTGGACGAAATACAAAGTATTGTTTTACACTGCGAGCCGTCTGTTTCTTCTTCCAATCTTTTTATCTACTGGCCTTGAATAACGTGGATCGTCCCATCGATTGCCCGTAGCACGGCGCTCAATGAAGGCGCGAGAAAAACGAGCGCGGAGAAAGTGGAATACCCTAGTAACCTTCATGTTTCTGATACCTCTAATTACTAGTGTGCTTAACTAATACATTCTCGCTCTCGCGTACGTAGAAAAGGAGGGAAAATCTGCGCCTTGCTATGAGAAGCAGATTCGAACTTTGCAGTAGGAAGAGAGAATGAGGGTTGCGAGTCATCTCTCCCAGCCTTGAGAAAAACAAGCGACGGCTCTCCACCTTTCCGTCTTAACAAGTTGCAACTAATTGTGTATACAACAACACAAGACGATACCTATTAAGCCCGAGCAGCAGTCATTTTAGATAGGGCAAAAAAGCACACAAAAACAAGAGAATGTTCATTAATTCTACAACATCTTAATTCCATTGTAACACTTTGATCTGCATTTATATCTGAGTACATCAGAAATTGAGTGCTTTCTCCTTCCGCGCATGGAACTCTGGATTTTGTTGGTTTTCTAAAATGGCTGCTTCGCGAGCTTGGGTGTAAACTTTTTCTTTATTCTTCAGTTGTAGTCCTTAGATATGTTGGATATCGGCATTACAAAATTATCACAATAACAAATAGTTGTGATCTTCCTTCTCCAGCTGTTATAGTTTTATTCGAAAGAGATTATTTACGCCAAACTTCAACAAGTTCCGTTTCTGGTTTTTTTGGTTCTCAGCATTTTGGTTTCTTTCTTTCATTATTTTTCTCTTAATTTATTTATTTTTTTTTTTTGGAGATCAACAGCAGGTAACATGATAGAAATTGTCATGCGCGCTTTCATTCATTATTATTTTTTAGGACTCTCAATTGGGTGTAGTCAAAGGAATGTACTTGACATGTGCCCATGAGAAAAAAGGAACCTTCCTACCTCTGATAAACAACTGATGCCTGCATGGAGGCCTAAGTGTGGAAAGAAAGCCTTAGAACTCGCCTTGAAGTTGGGGATCAGATACAGACACGAGTTGGTGCAGTTATAATCTGTTTTTGGATAAAGGCTGGTTTTCACTAGCGACGGAGTCGGAGTCGGAGTTGTAATCATGAGAAGCGTAAAGCGTTACGATCTAGTGAAAATCAAACAACGGAGTCGTAAGCAGAATTTCTTTTTGCGCTTACGCTTCCATCGCTTACGATCTAGTGAAAACCAGTTTGTCGGAGTCGTAAGCAGAAGCGGAAGAACTAAACCAATCATAAAGCGTGGGAACGAGCACCGTGATTGGTTTATCCTTCCGCTTCTGGTTCCGACTCCGACAATCTGGTTTTCACTAGATCGTAAGCGACGGAATCGTAAGCGGAGTCGGAAGAAAATGGAAACGTTCTGATTCTTCCGACTCCGATTCCGTCGAGCTTATGACTCCGCTTACGACTCCGATGTTTGATTTTCACTAGGTCATAAGCGCTCTTACGGCTGAAAACCAGCCTTAATCGGTGCTGCAGACGTATTTTTGTTATTTTGTTTGAGCCGTAAAATCGTCTTCGTTGTGGCCGTCGTTTTTGTAGTACTCTGTGTGTTCATCTTGGTTTTTCTTACACCAAGATATTGCTCAAGCTCAAATACAAGATGTTCATCAAGGACATACGAACCTAGGAGGGATTTTATTGAACATTGAACTATACAGGGAGACGGAAGCAGTTAACATTGGTTGTCTGTTATCTTCCGTTTATTGTTTCCGTTATAACAATACCTGAATATGGAACAACAGAATGAGTGCTAATATCGTTTGGATATCTACACTAACTCTCCCTTGCTTAAACGTTTCCGTAGACCCGATTCTTAATTGCTGGAAGATAAAAGAAATAAGACAAGCTGTGAAGGCCACCATAAGGGTGAGCCCTTTATTGTTTTTCAAGTTGATTTATACAGGTAAGCATACTCAGTTGTTGAAAAAGGGTTGGCAAGGTGCGTTCATAACTTGATCGAGGAAAGAATGGACGAAAGATCACACTACTAGCTAAGCAAAACTGGCCTTTTATTTTTATCATTATAATTGTTTTTTTTTTCTTTTCTCAGCATATCTCTCGCTTTACATAGTTGGAAGAAACGACTGATGGTGACATATCACAAAGTTAAGCAATAAACTCGGAAGCTATGAATATAAGGCATTTCAAAATTTCTGCTCACATGAAATTACTCGTATTTCTTTCAAATTATTAATAACGAAACCATCTTCAAATGCCGGTGAATATAACCAAAAGACCAATTTCTTGCAAACCAAACATCGAATCAATTTGCAGGGGGGGAGGGGGGGGGGCAGATCCAAGAATTTTTGATACCTTGGTGATCTTGTACTTGACGTTTTAAGAGCAACGATGGAAAACTCTGATTTAGCAAATTGATAACGATCGATAAGACTTCCTGGTAAACTTGGCCTTCGCTGTTTTTCTTCTTTTATAGCTCCTTTTTCAAGTCTAGTTTTACTTAAATATCTCAAAATCAGAGAGACAAGAACGTTTTCGAAGGGGGTGGAAATGGGGGACCCGCTATTGAATTAAAAACTGAATCCATATTAACTTTTAGTATATCATGAAGTAGTACCGTCAATTTTTTTCACGGCGCTTGGTGCGAGCAGTAACTTCATTCCAATGTTTCTCGGCGAGTAAGCACGCGAAGAGCTTTACAGCTATTGTCTGTTTTACAGTTGTTTATTTCTATTATAATTAAGAAAAAAATATTGTCTTAAGCTTCAGAATATCATTTTCATAAAACGCATATCTTGAATTAGGATCCATCGTTATTGCAAGAGTCTGCTGCTTTTAAAAATGACACAAAAAGGGAACAAAAAATGAAATGATGCGGGTGTAAGGTACTGTTATACCTAACATTATATATTAGCGCTAGGTTACAGTTTTAACGTTCTTTGAAAAGAACCTGTTAAAGATTATCTCCACTGAAAAAAGTAGGCTGTTGCCAAAATCTGTATGTTCTCGTCAATGGTTAAATTCTAGATCTAAGAAAAGCAACAAGCTTGTGAAAAACTTTGCAATCAATTGTTTGCATTGTTTGCCACATGAGACAACGCTTGTAAAGTTCATCACTTGGTGGTCTGTTTGTTCTACATAGACTCCATGTGGCTGAGAAAAAAGGACAGAAATATTAGACACCGCTTAAAGACCTAGATTGGAACTGACTGAATTCTCGACTGTCTAAATGCACTAATAATTGATCAATGACTAATGGTTCATTGGCTGTCTTACTCGATGACAAACTGACTGACTGACTGACTGACTGACTGACTGACTGACTCACTCACTCAGTCACTCACTCACTCACTCACTCACTCACTCACTGGCCGACTGACTGACGACTGACTGGCTGGCTGACTGAATGACTAGCTGGCTGACTGACTGACTCATTGACTATTGCTTTACATAATTTTACTTTACTTTATTTTATTTCATTTTATTTTTCCACAGGATACCTCTTTGACTGTTGTGCTTTAACAATGACGAAGCAAACAGGCTTGTGTATCAAATGTTTTGCCCCTACAAGCCGCTCCTCCACGGGCTGGGGCAGGGTTGTCACACGCACGTTCACGAGTTTTAGTGCCACTGCCGCATGTCTTACTGCAGGAAGACCAGGAACCCCAGGAGGACCATTGTCCGTCTACTGGTGCTGCAGATAAACAAAAAAAAAGCATTTAAGAGACTAGTTTGTGAAAGCAAGGATGAGCAGGAAAAGGAGATGCGAAAAAGTACTCAGATCAAGCTCCAACAGAGTTACTAGTGAGCTCTGTATGTACCACCCCAAAGACAACTATAATAGTCCTCGGGATCACAACTACGAGGAGGTGATCGTTAGTTACCCACCGCAACGAAATACGTTAAAATGGTGAAAGGAGCAGAATTTTCTTCAAGACCTTTCCCTTTATAGCCCGTTTCTATTTCCACAAAGAACAACAGACTAAAAACTCACAATGGTAAGTGGAAGTCTTTCATTAACGCCTTTCAACACAACCTGTGAGAGTAATTTTACAATCTTTGTGTCTGGGAGAGTACCAAAACATGCATGTATATGTAATATATAAAAGTAGAGTAGTGTAATATGTAGTCTATAATGTAGTGTAAGGTATAGGATGTAGTGTAGCAAAATTGCTTGTATGTGTAATATATAACGTATGGGCTGTAACGTAGTGTAATATGTAATGTAAAATGTAACGTAAAGAGTGTAGTGTAGTAAATAATGTGTGTTTGTGTAACATGTAATGTATGGAATGATAGGTACTATAAAGTGTGCATTCTTTCGTTTCAGAGCAATGGCTGGTGTGGATTTTTAAGAACTACCCATACCAAGTAAAAGTAAAAAGTAAAGAACACTTGTCGAAACATTGATTCCAGACCGCCAACTTACAATCCACTTACAAGAGCAGTCGATCGAGCATAACACGTCCTCGGACGCGTGTCCGCTACATTTCTGGCCACCAAACACTGGTGCGGGGTTTGAACACGTTCTGCGACGGCGTTTTGTACCGTAGCATGGAAAAATCCCTTCAGTTCATGCACTCCAGGCAGACCACCCAGACCACCGACCATCCACTGGTTCAGGTTCTAGATTAACGTGAATCGAACACTTAAGTTTCTTGCTCTTATAACATAACAACTATTTTTTGTTTTAACTTAATCCTCTTAATCCTCTTAATCCTCTCTAGGCAGGAATTTATTTTTTTTTAGGTCTGGGGAAACGGTTTTCTCTCTTTAACTCTTAAAATTAAGAGGGTATAAACTACGTCCAATTTTTTTCCTTCCTTTCCACATAAAGTCATGAAATCATGTGCATATGCATCATATGCGATTTACGTCAGGATCTCAAACGGTTGCCTTTTTGGATCAGCCATGTTGGATCTCTCGATATTTCTCAAAACTTCAAAAAAGACCCCGAAAAAAGTAACCAAAACCATCAAAATAAAACAAAACTATCTAAACGTAAACGTCCGTGGAGGTAAGTAATAATTTTCATTCAGACTGACTGTCTCTTATATATACAAGACTTATATCAAATTGATCATATGTTGCTAATAGACATTCGAATACATAGAATTTATTAAATCAAACAAACAATAGCTCCCTTTATTAAATCAAATCAAACAAACAAGCAAATGCAATAGCTCCGTGCCTTTGATGTCTAGGGCCTTAATAACCTGTCGTATTGTAAAGCTTACCTGGACATTGCCGAACCAAGCAAGGTTGTCTATCATATGTTTCACCCCTACAAGCCGCTCCGCCGTGGGCTGGGGCGGGATTGTTACATGCTCGTTCACGAGTCTTCTTTCCACTGCCACATGTTTCACTACAGGAAGACCAGGCACCCCAGGCAGACCACTGCCCGTCTACTGGTGCTGCAGGGAAACAAACCAAAAACCTAGTTCAAAACAACGTATCACAAGCTGCTATGAAACAGCAAAAGAAGTTGCCACAGGCAAATTGCTGCCCTTCCACTGCAGAGCAAAGGTTTGAAACAATACGTATGTGAAGTATTTCCAAACCAGTAATCACTGGTCGCATGATTTTGATTGCCCTTAATTGAACCCAGACTTGAGATGTGTTTACCTTTTCAAAGTGCCATACTATGCCTTGGCATATCCGCCAAACACACGCATTCTGGTTAAATGAGGTGGCTGGTGTAGAAATGCTTAGAAAAGTTAATTACCTGGTTGTTTTGTCGTCTTTGGAGTTGATGTCGCTTTAAAATAAAATGAAATAAATAAGATAAAAACAATTTTTCTTTAGATTTCTACATGGAAGTACAGGGTATGCAAATGATCTTTCTCAAATATTCACGTTTAGAAAAAATAAATTAATAGACCTTAACCCAAAAGAAATTAAGAGCACAGGATCCTTGTTTCCAGCAATTCCTTTGTGATATATTTTTTAAAGATTTAACTATGGGAGCGAAATCGATCAATTTCAGAATAAAGGTATTCTTGTACGCGGTTCTTCTTCAAAACGAACTGAGGGACTCAACAGACATTCTATCCCACCCTCCCCCAAGCCAATTTTATGTCGTCCTTAAAGGAACTGGTTTAAGATGTACGGCTTCTCATTGACTTACAAGAACAGCTGAGAATACATAGAACGTCCTCGGATGCATGTCCACTGCACTCCTGGCCACCAAACGAAGGTGCAGGATTTGAACACGTTCTGGAACGACTCCTGGTACCGTAACATGGAAAAATTCCTCCAGTGCATGCGCTCCATGCTGACCATGCTGACCACTGACCATCCACTGGTTCAGGTTCTAGATACAAGTGGACTGAACACTGTAGTTTCTTGCTATAACAGCAGCTAAACACTTTACTGCTTGTTAATCCTACTCAGACCGAGCTTTCTTGGTTGGTTGGTTGTTTGGTTGGTTGGTTGGTTGGCTGTTTTTGTTTTTCTATTTCTTTTTCTTTTTCTAGGACCAGGGAAGCAGATTCCCTCTCCGTAAGTCCGAAAATATTACACCAATGACAATGAAGCTAACTAAATTCTTTGGTTTCCTTTGAGGACTGCAAAATGAGATGGTCAGGTCATATGACGTGCGATTTACGTCATGATTTCAAACGTAGGGTGGCCAGATTGAACTGTCATCTTTGATTTCGCAATTTTTCCGAAACATCGAAAAGCCAACAAAGACATGGAGGGATCCTTAAACCACCAAACACCAACTAAAACCACCAAAATTATCTAAACGTAAAAGTTAAGTGACTGTCTGCCATCTCCTCGACAGCTACGTGCTTTGGATGTCTAGGGTTCTAATGACCTATCGTGTTATAAAGCTTACCTGGACATTGCCGAACCAAGCAAGGTTGTCTATCATATGTTTCACCCCCACAAGCTGCTCCGCCGTGGGCTGGGGCGGGATTGTTACACGCTCGTTCACGAGTCTTCTTCCCACTGCCACATGTTTTACTACAGGGAGACCAGGCACCCCAGGCAGACCAATGCCCGTCTACTGGTGCTGTAGAGAAACAAACAAAAAACGTAGTTCGAAACAATGTAATACAAACTGCTATGAAACAGCAAAAGAAGTGCCAATGGCACAGGCACCCCAAGCAGATCATTGTCCGTCGACTGCAGAGACTGGCGGCAAAATTGTCTGTTGCATGTTATTAATTACGCTCAAACTAAGCAAAACAATGAACAATGAAAATATTCCTAGAATGTGTGTTTTGACCAATCACATTCGAGACCTAATGTAACCGCAGAAAACGAGTGAGTTTTCGAATCGGTTCTCCATTTGTTTCGAAAGACATCAAAGTTTAATCTTTATCTTTATCTCACCGAAATTGAAAATGCTATTCCTTTCCATCTGAGAGGCACACGCACTACGCAAGTGAGAATAGGTTTGAGCACTTTTGGAGAGTAAAATTTTTCGACAAGCCGACCCAACGATCAGCGTTTCCGACATTTCCAAAAAAAGCAACTCAAGCGGCAGTTATTTCACCTTGATGGAAAAGCTGCAATGTTCTCCCTCCAAATTCGCCCACTGATAGCACAGCTGAATCGATTAATTGAGGCCAAATCATGCATGTCTTTGAACCGGGCTTGCATCATACAACGTCTACTTGCAAATTTTGAAAATGAAACATTTTCAGATTTAGCAACGGTACACTAGGCTGTTGAAGAATAACAAACGCCGGTTTCGACAATCCGCGGCCGTTTCTACAATGCAGCTGCGATAAGCCAAAAACCTCTCCTCACACATTTTTCGCTCCCGTGGTGCATGTGGCTCTCAGATGGAAGGAAATAACAATTTAAATTCTTGTAAGGTAAGATGGTCTTTCGAAACAAATTGAGAACCAAATCCATTCCGTGACTGAGAAACACGCTCGTTTTCTGCGGTTGCAGGTCTCGCACGTGATTGGTCAAAACACAATGAACATTCCAGAAATATTTTCAGTGTTCATGGTTTTCTTAGTTTGGGTGTAAAAATGCTGTAATGCACTGTATAATTATTCTAGTCTTAATGTCAATTAGGTGAAGATTCCGCCGCTAAATTACTGCTCTGAATCCAAACTGGACCCCTGTTTCAACTTTTCGAAGTGTCGTACTATAAGTTGGCATATCTGTCAGAGACAAGAGTTCTGGTAATATGACGAGGTTGTTATTAATTACCTGGTGGTTGTGGCGTTGTTATTGGCGCTGGTGTCGCTGTAAAAATAACAATAATATTAACACCTTTCCTTTAGATGACTAGATGGATGTGCAGTGTTTACAAATCATACATGCGGAGAATATTACTTAATTAATTTGCAATCGACTTACAAGAACAGCTGACGATACATAAGACGTCCTCGGTGGAGTGTCCGCTACATTCCCGGCCACCAAAGGCTGGTGCAGGGTTTGAACACGTTCTGTGACGGCTCTGAGTACCGTAACATGGAAAGTTTCCTTTTGTGCATGCGCTCCAGGCAGACCACGCTGACCATTGACCGTCCACTGGAAGTGATGCTGGAATTGCAACAACAATAAATATTCCACTTTCTTTTATAAGGGATTTTCGTGAGATGTTTTCATAAAAGGAACATGGCGGGATGTCTGTGGTTTGTAGGAAGAAGGGAGGCATACTAGTAACGCAGAGTAAATAACGAATCGTTCTAGATTCGGAAATTGCATTTACACAAGGGATTATCTCACCGGTCTGCATTAACCTATACATTATTTCTTATAGACAATTTTATGTTTTCTCTGTGACATTTTACTAACAGAAGCCAAGAAAGTATTACTTCACTGATCATTCTAACAAGGAAACTTCTGATTTGTATTTACTTTGTACACACTCATTTACATATGCGACTATAAAACCAGATACGTACAAGACTACGTCGGTTGGTCACCATATTTGATTTAACTCCAATTGATTTCAAATTCATTTCAAATATGGCGACCAACTGTCAAGCTCTTGTACGAAACCAGTTTTATAGTCATATATGCAAATGATTGTGTACAAAGTAAATGTAAATCAGGTGTTCCCTTGTTAGAAAAAAATCAAACATTCCATGCTGCTGTTGCTTTTCTAAATCAACTGGCTTCATTCAAAATGGAAAATATAGAATGAAGAAGCTTGCACTAGATGGAACGTTTTCATGAAGGGCCACGTTAGGGCGTTTAACCAGTTTAACTGACTCAACATAAGGAGAATGGCAATAATGTTGAATAAAAATTCCTGACATTTAACAAAGGCTACAAATAGAAACAAGTCGTGTTCAAGTGAACAAGCAAAACTGTATACGCGTGCAGATATGCCCATTTATCATCCTTGTGGGCTGTTAAACAAACACTTGTCTTGTACTTGAAAGCACCGTAAGTGACTGATATCGTCAACGTTGACCGTTTGTGGTAAACTCGCCCAAAACAAAGGTATTTTCCGCAGTCTTCCTTTCCTAGGTCTTCCGCTGTCTACCACAATCGTCCAAAAAATGAATGAATAACATGATTCTGGCCATTCACTTTCTTTTTCTCGTTCTAATACGCAGTTAACTGAATATTTTTTTGCCTTGAACAATCTGCGGTTCCTTCTGTCGGCATTATTGTTATAGGCCGACGGATTTTTCACTTCTCAAAATACAAGTACAATGCACATGCTAAGTGAAAAACATGGAGACGGCACGATAGTAAAGTCCCGCACGCGTTACAAGAAATATGAGAACGGCTTTTTAAAGCCAGGTCTAATATCGGTATGTAAAATATAGTATTTTGGTCCAAACATGGATTAAGGTTTGGAAAATTGGGCGGTAGACGCCCATCAAAAAAGTCCTGGGAAAATATGTCCCTGACACCCAGCTTTAACCAACGTTATAAGCAATGGTAGAGGAGATCGACTGTCAGATCAAACTTGCTGTGTAGATCTTTATCCATGTATCTAATTTTTTAAGATATATATCCACCACACGAGAAAGTGTCGTGTAAATACGATTTCAGTATCATCCCCAAATTTCACTCGACTGTTCTTTAAACTCCTTCTTAACACTAATCTTGGTGCTTGAAGTGGAATTTAATACGTGCTTTAGATCTAGTGTTTGACAAGTCAAGAACAAACGTTTAATACAATATAAAGCGCTTCGCTCAAAAAGAATAAGTCCTGCTGTGAATAGGAGGAAGAAGTGTTTCGATTTTGGTTTACTTTGTCACAACAGATTATGTCTTCCTTTCCTTCCTATTTTACCCTTTCGGTTCTTTTTCCTTTTTTCTTTCCTTAAAACAGACAAACTTTTACACACTTACAAAAGCATTGTTTCCTGCAATTTTATCTGGTTATTCAAGAGACATAACTTATGGTTAACAAAACGCCCTCACAAATGTCTAGGTGGGTCTCGTGATTCTACTGTTATGCAAATATCGCATGCTACAAAAATTTTGTGGGCTTCATTTTCGTGCTTTTTCAGATTTTTTTTAAGTTCTGCAAAAATTTACTTCACTTGACCAAAATCACCAAAGAGACTACTCTTAAGAGCAAAATATGAAAATTAAGTAATAATAAATGAATTTACATTGCCATAAACTAAAAGTTACTCCCAACAAAAACTTATTAGATTTCCTGCATCCACGTAACATGTTCCAACTAGGAGCGGCTGTCATAAATATCCGAAGGCGCAATAATGTTTCTTGAAAGTTGCGACGCAAGTTGTAACGCCCAGATAACACAACAAGAAATAAGATGTTTGACCATGAAAAGTTTTAAGTAAAACTGACGTTAGAAGAAGATTTTTGACATCCTGATCACGATCTTTACAAAGTCTTGTGAAAAAATCATGATGATGTGTAGATGTATTTAGCCTTGGTTGCCGTCCATGTTCATTCACCCTAATTATGCATCACATGTGATTAGAAGGTTTCGCTCGGTTATTTTTCAAAAACATAAACGTGCTTAAAATGTCTTCTCAATTCGCAAAGAAACGTTCACACAAAACATGAAAATCTGAAGAAAGAATGCACAGAATAAAACGGCCGAAGAAATATAGTGCCTTGTGGTAGGGTAAGTCAGAAAAATTAAAACTCACCCTTAAGACATTGAAATATTGTTCACCTTTCAAGTTATACAAGGATTAAGAAGGCCGTACCGCAAAAACTATAGTAGACAAGCAATACTAGCCGCAAGACTTACTATCTTACCGAAGCAGCGATATTTGATTCAGCAGCGCAGCTCTTAACCCGTTTTAACACCTCCAAACAAACAGGAGGTTAAATAATTGTCAAAAATGTGAGAAAAATGGCCTTACCTGCGTACGAGACGGGATTTCGTGTAGTACATGAAAAAATTGAAAAAAACTGAGCTAACTGCAAACCACAAATTATGAAAGGCATCTTTCAAGTAGGTGAATTTCGTCCTCTTGCAGTTTCTTTTGGGCTCTGCGTTCTTAACTATTTGTTGATGGTGGGTAACTGATATGGTCGCGTTAAATGTTCCGTTGCCTGAAACATCATGCGAAACATTCGTTGTCTCCAAGGAGACACTGAGTGACGTCATAAAACTGTACAATTTAGTGTGTGGCCATTCACCACTCTCGTACCTTTTTGCTCCTTTCCACATGAAAAGGCGATTTAAAACGAAACGGAAACGACAATTCTTGAAGATAAAACTTTATGATTATATTTATTTATTATTTATTTATTTATTTATTTATTTATTTATTTATTTATTTATTTATTTGTTTTGCAATTGATTTTAAAAAAATAGCTTCTTCGATCATTTTCAATCCTATACGTTTACGAGGACGATAAACAAAAAGGTCACATGTGGAGAAACATGTTTTGAAAATGCGTCTTAAGACGTTTCCCTTTGATTAATTTGCTTAAGTCTCTTGGTTTCAATTTCCATGGCAACAGGGCTATAAAAAATAGCCAAAACGAAAAATGTCATTGCAGTCTAAACTGGACACTACTTGTGCTAGTGAAACAATAGTTTCTTTCTTAACAACTAACCCTTCAATCGATTCAATTTCTCCAGATTTCCAACAATTCTAATCAAAATTTGGTCAGTTCATACTCTACAAAAGCGCACAACAGTTTGACACCAAATTAGAACAGGAGTTGAAATCTGATCTACTTCAATTCCCTTCTCGTTTGGCTGGGAAGTTATGTTTAAGACAAATACTACCTGTCTGGCAATTGAATTCTATTTTATAGGAATTTTCTCACATTACGCACGTTCTAATTGGTTACGTTGCCGTTTTAGATGAGGTTATCATGAAAACGAGGGTCTGACGACACGTCACTTGACATTTGTCCGGCTTTAATTTATTTTATGAAAGAAATAGAAAATGCCCACTCACAGCTTACATTACTTGATTAGGCTGGAGAATTGGGGCCAGTCCGGAAGCACTTGAACTGTCGGTTACCACTGAGGTTCACTAAATTTAAAACTTTCGAATTCTTATTTGGATCAGGATAAGAATTGCGTGTACCTTACTGCTAACCGTTTTACTACGATGTCCAGGGAAAAAGGAATACATTTGAACTGACCGTTTCGTTTTCCTTTAAACTGAGAAAAAGGGATTCGAGCTTCCTATGATAAAAAAAGCAGAATTCAAACTTTGGAATTCATTTTCAATAACCGGTTTCTTAAAACATTGGAAAGCGGAAATCAAACTTCCCTTTTTGGAAAACGGGATTAGAACTTCGATTTTCCTTCAGTGTACCGCTTTTTAGATTTAACTCGAATTTCTCACCAAGAATATATGTTAGCACTTCCTGTTCCCCTAAAAAGCCTGTAAACATGGATATGTTTTGGCAGGAAGAGCAAACAAAATGGCGGTCTTTTAAAGGGTTGTCTAATGTTCACCACCTAAAGTTGTGAAATTTTTAAAAGTTCGGGAGCTACGCCTCACACAACTCGTAAAACATGGTTTCCAACACTGCAAAACGGAAAGCAATTTATCCTTCAGATTGCCACTCTTAATAACAGTGGAGTCAATAGACCTTTTTGCCGATGCAGCAAATCACATTACGAACGTTTTTCATTCATTATCAGCTAATATATTCTTTACTGTGTCTCCGTCAATAGCACAGGCCTTTTCCTCCACAAACAGCCCAGTTATTTCAGTGTTCTGACGAAGGGCTAACGTTGAAAGCGTCGTCTTTTGTATCTCTTTAAGGTGGCCAACAACTCAGTTGAAATCAAAATGAAGTTTTTCACTGTTTCTGAGACTCAGTACTGGTGGTAAATGTGATAATTTCTAGTGAAACTGTGTTACGAGATTCGTTCAAGGACTAATTCGTTTGTAGACATAACGCAGGGTTGTCAGTAACAGCAACAAGCAGATTTATTCCAAAGTGAAGGCGTCTTCACAGCTTACAGCACCTCTATGTCACACAGACTCTTGTTCTTACACAGCACACAGCTCGGCATGCAGCCAGTTTGCTAAGTTCGACACATAGCCACTGCAACAAACTCTAAACTTACCGCTCACGCTGCTCTGAAAACTGCTTCTCAAAACTGCTAGAATAAACTGACAGCGGGTTACTTAATGTATACTTATCATAACACGATCTAGAGGCTTCTAGGAGATCTATTTTAATAACATAACATAACTGCTTACCATTCCAAGAAATTACATAATTATTTAGATGACTCAGCATTACTACAGTGTTCTTGAGAGTTCTAGAGAATGTTCTGGAAGGTGATGGGTAAAACTAGACAATTTTCGTAACAAACTGACAAAACGAAGTTTGGCTTCTTATAGGTAGACTTCATTTAATAAAGGCAAAGTAATGAATCTGCATCTCGTTATAAACATTTTAGTGGAGTTGAAAGGAAGGGACCTCGTCAATTTGAACGACTCGTGCACTCTTGTATTGCGATCTTGACTGCTCCATCAGAAAGGGACTTCTCTTCTTGCTTCCGTAATAACTCGAATACGTGTTCACATTTCGCAAACTAGAGACCCTTGAAGTCGGAATCCATTCTACTTGACCTCCATGACACTGTTTATAGATATTATTTTCCTGAAGACCAAAACTGTGGACAGTTTTCAGTCCTCATAAAAAGTGTTTTCAAAGAGCGCCATTATTTGTCATACCAATCGAAACGCATCCGTGATATCCGGCATTTCTCAAGGTCACAGGGAGTGCCAATACATGCTGGCAGTTTGGTAACAAAAGCGAGTGAAATTTCAATAAAACGGGAAACTAAAAGGGAAGTACGAGTCCCATTTTCCATTGTCATAGGAGAATTAAAACGCAAAACCGAAAGGAAAGTTCGAATTCCATTTTCCGGTGTCATGAGAAACCTGACATTGAATGAAAGTTCGAATTCCGTTTTCCATACCGTAGGGAAACGGAAAACCAAAATGAAGTTTGAGCTGCGTTTCCGATTTCAAAGAAAGTGTAAAACGAAAATGAAGTTCGAATTCCGTTTTCCCATATTGGAGGAAAATGGCTGATCAGGACTCTAAGGTTCACGCATCTGTTCAGTGTATTAGCACGCCTTTTGAGTCACAAGTACGGTTTTCTGCGAGTAATTTCAGCATGATCCATATATTTTGTTAAAATTTGGCTACGTGCCTGAATACATCGCCGCTTAATGATCGTTTAACTTCATTGTAGTTAATATGACGAATTGTTTGGAAATAAAAAAACATCCGTTGATATAAACTGACAAATGCAGCTATGTAAGAAACATGTGGCAAGAATAAGTGGGAGCAACTGGGTGTGTTAAGAGCGCCTGTCTGTAAAAATCAGACAAAACCAAATTTTCGTGGCAAGGGTGAAAAATTCCATTTCTTTCATATTTTAATGTTAGATAGGTTGGGGTATAACTAAAATCACTGGATACTTTTTTTGGCAAAATATCCTTTTATTTCAGAGAAAAATGCAAATAACGAAATTCCGTTAAAATCGCCATTTGAAGCAGTAAATTATTACATCAGTTTGAGGCCTTCTCGTGCAAAAACAAATCCCTCTGTCGTCTTTAAAACACTCAAATCAACTTTTGCAATCTCTCAAGAGCTTCAAAAATGATTTTTGGTAAAAACTGCGTTGTTCTTTGTGTCTCAAATAATTTAATTTTGAAAGTATACATTTCTTATCAGGAAAAGTACTTCGTGAATTAAATCATTTTTCACCATGCGCTAAACCTTCAAATCGATTCAGCTTCTGGCTGTTGAATTAAGAAAAGATGTTCTCAGGATTGCTGCAAAAATTTCTTTGGGCAAATGATTGAGAGCGACGCGAGAGCTTTTCAAAGTTCGTTAAAATGCAGGTTATTTGACCCTTCCTGGCAACATTCCATTCGCGAGTCACGCACATATTTTAATATGTTTCGACCCATATGAGATCGAAAACGTCGAATAGAAAAACAGTTAGAAAATGCTCTAACCTCATTTGCTGTAGAGGACAGGTCCAGAGGCCATTTCCGTGTGACTCTCTTGCTGTTCGTCGTATTTTGGTCCTGCTAATGACGTCCAGCGAATACCGCTAACTAGGTCAATGTATTGTATTAAAAACGGTCGAAATGCTCAACAACAACCTTTCTTGTAAAACTGTTGACATCTTTCGACACTGTGACATCTTACTCAACGGTTCAGTTGCTGGTGAGTGTTGCTTTGTTGTTGGCAGTACACAAAAAGATTTCCATCACTAAACACACATGTCGCCGCTAACGTGGCCAGAGTTCTATGTAGGGCCGCATCACGCAATGCAAATCATTGGAATGGGCATTTGTACTAAGGGGGTGGGGGAAGGGCAAAATCTGCACTTCTTCTTTTTTAAACGGCTCAGGTTTCGAGAAATGGGAAGAACTAGTAATGGACCAAAAATACGAAACAAAATTAGTTGTACATTTAGGCACCTTAACCTCCCGTGCCAGAATGCAGAAAAAGTAATCACCCCTCGGCGTGAGTTGTAGGCATGCAAATAACAATGTTTGAACCCCCCCCCCCCAAAAAAAAAAGCTAAAGAAGGGTACGTGTACTAACTGAAGTTAAAAACTTCTTCAAAACATCGAGTCCAGGACATTAGAATCGTTTTATTGCGGAAATTGCGATGTGTCTAACTAGTTTGTTTTTATTGTTTCGGCTTAGAGGGGGGAGCTTGGAATTTTTTTTTTTTTTACAAATGATACATGCATGAACTGCCTCGTGACACAGAAGACGGTTGTTGTTTGTTTCATTTTCTTGTCGGCGGAGTTTGTGGTTACAACACTAGACTAATCGAAAGTGTGAAACGGAAACTGTTCCATTACTATCATGCACCAGGAATACACAGGCCCGTAGCAGGGGGAGTTGCAGGAGGGGCTTGAGCCGCCTCGAATTTTTGGAAGTTAAAAAACATTGCAATTGAGCCAAAAAACAAATTAACGTGCAACAATCAGTCTTAAATGCTGATTCAAAAAAAGCCTTTATAATTTCACAACCTTTAACAGGGTTCGACGTCTCTTGAGTCACTAGCCACTGGGCAAGTGGGCTTTAAAAGTCTACTAGCCCACCGCACATTTCAGTCGCCCAGGTTCCTTAACAATGTCTTTCTTCACACATATCACCTTGACCCTGGTAGTATAGCTTAAGACTGTAAATTGAAGGACATTAATACCTTTAATAGCTGAGCGACTCACGCTGTGTATTTATGCAAGCTTTAAGTGCATTGTTGTAAAACAAGTCTAAAGAACAAAACTATATTGATCTCAACAATCGAGTGACAAACGTTACGTAAACGTTTACGAGAGCTAGGTACAACAGGTCCGAAATTCATAACTTAGCTGTCGAAATGTTTGAATTTTAACAAACCTTGTAGCTTTGAGGATACTTTTTTAAAACTGATGCTATAAATCTGGTGGAAGTTGCCAACAGCAAGCAGCTTTTTGACCAATTTTCAATGAACGATGTCTCCATAAAGGTGTCTTTTTTTGACGAAATGGACACAAACTGTGGCATTGTGAATAGTGTTAGTATACATCTGAGTCTGTATTTTCAAGTGGGGGGATTTGACAAGGCCAATTTGCTCCCCCCCCCCCCCAGTCATTCCAGCCTTGCTACGGGCCTGATACCACAAGTCACAAGTCGGCTTAGTTTTAGCTGAACGGCAAGGTTTTTTGTTTTTTGTTTTTTTTTTTGTTTTTTTTTTTCACAACGAACGCTTGAGTACAATGACGATATGTCCCAACCATCGTGCAAAACGTGGAATAGTGTTGACCAGAAGCTGCCGCACAAGGGGCCCGGTCTCGGGCCACGGTAAGGAAAAGGAGAGTGGCCAAAAAAGTAAGAAAACTGGGGGAAAAGGGGTCTAACGCGAGACTGGTTCATTTGTAAAAGATGGATCGGGTGAATGTTATATTGGGCATGGTGTGATTTTAAATATGATGCCAGTGGCGAGAATTATCAGTTAAGGGCAAGAGGCTTGATGTTTTTCTGTTATGATACACACATATCCATTACGATAAGTATGCCGGCTGCTCTGAGAAATCTCACTCACTGGGAACCTGTCCCAGTACGATTTCAGGAACAAAACCTCGTTTTTTGTTACCATGGTTACGTGTCATATTCCACAGTCTCCAAACAGCACTGGCGTGCTGTTAAAAACACACTCATTTGTCAGGACACAGTAATGTAGACTAACTTCGATCGCACCCATTTGTCATGAATAGAGAACTTTTCCTGTCCAAAACTCCATCCATCAACTTCATCCAATACCGAGCTGACTTCCACTCCTGAAATAACTGTGCCTTGTGCTTGTAACAGCTGAGAACCACCAGATGATCATGGGTAGAATCCCCGCTCGTCAATTAACAAAAGGGAGCCCCTTTTAGTTGTAGCTTTCCTGCGTTAGTTGGGTCTGTTTTGCACCTCTCAGCTGCAAGCTTCAGTACTGAAGGTTGCAATTGAGTTTCAGACAACTAGAGTAGCAAATACAATTTTCAATGGTTGTAAGAACACTGGTAATAAGTAAGAAAGACACACAACGCCATTAAAACCAAGAACAATCCCTGCAATTAACACTGAATGTTATTGTTGTGTTTTGCCCTTCCCCTACCCCCTAAAATGCCTTTGATACGCATTGCGTGACAAACCGAATACGCACGCGGCGCCATCCACGTTTGGCCCCAATTTAGCAGTCAAATCTGATATAACGCTTTTGTGCTCTGCAAACTGAGCAACACTCGTATTAAATCAACTGAACCGTTGATTAAGATGCCATAGCGCAGAAAGATGTCGAACGCTTTGTAAGAAAGATTGGTGTCGTTGAGCTGTTCGACTGTTTACAACACATTGACCGAGTTAGCGGTGTTCATTAGACGTCATTAGCAGGACCAAAATACGACAAACGGCTAGAGAATCACACGGAAATGGCCTCTGGACCTGTCCTCTACAGCAAATGAGGTTAGAGCATTTCGAACTGTTTTTCTGTTCGACGTTTTCGATCTCATATGGGTCGAAACATATTAAAATATGTGCGTGACTCGCGAATGGAATGTTGCCAGGAAGGGTCAAATAACCTGCATTTTAACGAACTTTGAAATGCTCTCGCGTCGCTCTCAATCATTTGCCCAAAGAAATTTTTGCAGCAATCCTGAGAACATCTTTTCTTAATTCAACAGCCAGAAGCTGAATCGATTTGAAGGTTTAGCACATGGTGAAAAATAATTCAATTCACGAAGTACTTTTCCTGATGAGAAATGTATACTTTCAAAATTAAATTATTTGAGACACAAAGAACAACGCAGTTTTTACCAAAAATCATTTTTGAAGCTCTTGAGAGATTGCAAAAGTTGTTTGAGTGTTTTAAAGACGACAGAGGGATTTGAAGGCCTCAAACTGATGTAATAATTTACTGCTTCAAATGGCGATTTTAACGGAATTTCGTTATTTGCATTTTTCTCTGAAATAAAAGGATATTTTGCCAAAAAAAGTATCCAGTGATTTTAGTTATACCCTAACCCATCTAACATTAAAATATGAAAGAAATCGAATTTTCCACCCTTGCCGCGTTATGTTTGATTTTTACAGACAAGCGCTCTTAAAAGGTCACAAAGAAATCGGAAAACATTGTCTCGAAGTCTTACGTGTATTTGCAAAAGCACGTTGGAAAGACAGTTGGGCTAGAAGGTTTGTGTAAAAAATGTGTAATTTATTACACCATCCAGAATATCCTGGCCATTACGTCACCAAATCTTAACTAAAAATTCATGAAGCAAGATACCGGAGCAAGCCTTTTTATTTAATGCTGTTCTCACAACAAAAGAGTCATAATAAAATTAAACTGATTTTACTCGTCCTGGATAGCTACAAAATACAAACACAGTCATACAATTGAAGATTTTGATATTTAAAGGAAGCTATCTTAACTTGTAGTATAAAACTTCACTCGGCGTTTTTTGCTACTCGCTACAAAATACCAGCACAGTAATACAATTTAAAATGTTGTTATTCAAAAGGAACTATCTTAACTTTTTAATCAAAACTATCGTAATATAAAACTTCAGTCAGCGATTACTGTTCACCCGAACTCGTCTCCAAGTCTACTCAGATCACTATTTACATTTGGCTTATAATTCGCACATACGTATCTACTGATCATTTCTCTTTTGTGCGAAGGGATACGTAAATTTTACTTAATATACTAATCGATGTTATTATTATTATTATTATTATTATTATTATTATTATTATTATTATTATTATTATTATCATTATTATTATTATTATTATTATTATTATTATTATTATTATTATTATTAAAGGAGAAGAAGTCGAAAACTGTTGAAACATGTTATGCAATCCACTATTATAGTAACAGCCTTTTTTAGCACTGCTTGCTTCACTTGTTTTACCATGTTGACTTCGGGTACAATAGGTGTGCAGATAAACGTGATACCTTCACTTTTAACAGCGAAGGTTTGTCATGTAGCTTAATGAACTTACTTTACAGTTTCGCTAATCGAACTGAAACCCTTTTCTTTGAAACTTCTCTAGTTTAAACTTGATTTTCAAATTTATTTAACATAAATTTCAGTTCGTTATCATGTTTTTTTTTCTGTTTTGTTGGCATACATGTTGACTAGTTATAGTGCATTTGATGAACTAAGTTAGAGCTAAACCCACTTTGCAAGTTAACTATAGATTTTAGTTATTGTTTTTTTTTTTTTAATGATACTCTATTAGCAATCAAGCGGTATTTCGATGATGTCCTATCCTCTGCTTTCCTTTTTTTGTTTGGCGTTCGCTCTGCTGCATTCTAGGATCACCTAAAAAAGCAAGATCAAAAAGAGAATGGTATCAATTGCAGTTATGTCCAACCCAGATAAAAAAAACTTAAGGTAAAATAATTATTCCAAGAACGACCTTTGAACCAGTTTTGAGATACTGTTTATAAATATAATTTAGCTGCCATACTGTTATCATTGCCATATGCACAGAAGATTTTTTTTTCTATTATTATTACTTTTTTTTGTGATAAAGGAGTTCTTCAGCTTTGTATGATTAGTGAGGTTCGAAATTTGCTTTGTCAGTGTTGCCGGTATTTTTGAGGTTGTCAAAAAGACAAAATCTGAAAATTGTTAGTTGATTGCAGTTGTTGGATCTGCTTATAGTTGATTGTATATAAATTAATTGTAAGTTATTTACCTAGAGTTGAGCTCCTACTTGAGTGTAGATAGGCTCGTTTTCGGCCCTGATCTGTGCTCCCACTTGAGAATAAGCCGGATCGTTTTCGGCTCGGAGTTGGGCTCCCACTTGAGAGTAAGCCGGATCGTTGTCGACTCGGAGTTGGGCTCCAACTTGAGAGTAAGCCGGATCGTTTTCGGCTCGGAGTTGGGCTCCCACTTGAGAGTAAGCCGGATCGTTGTCGGCTCGGAGTTGGGCTCCCACTTGAGAGTAGATAGGCTCGTTTTCGGCTCGGAGTTGAGCTCCTACTGCAGAGTACATAGGCTCATTATCTCCACTCATCTGTACCGGACGCCCTTCGCCTCCCGTAGCATTCATCCACTCTTCCAGGATGTGCACATTCTGTTCTCCGTTGTCCGCCATAAAGGTTAATTCCTGCTCTTCGATCCCGTACAGTTGCTCAGATCCCTTAGGCTTATCAGATGCCACGTTTCCTGCACCACTGGCCATGTCAACTGGTCCCCGGCTCGTTTGTTGCATCCTCATGTAACCATCAGGACCCATCTCCGCATTCTGGGCTGAACTACGACGCTGGTCAAACATGTCAAAATCCACAGCTGCTAGTTCATCTGCACTTTGGGAACGGGGTATCCCCTTCCTGCGGCCACGACCTTGGGTTGGCGACTCGTCCGGGTCAGTAAGCCATTCAATCGATCTGGTTAAAAGAAGATGATCACTTCCATTTAACCTCATTAGCTGAGAATATGTAAAACCATTGCTGCTCGTGTTTGGCTGTTTATAGTCATGACAGTAAACTTGGTATAAATTCTTAGTTTTGGAGTTTTTTTTTTCTAAACTACGATAACAATTACAAAATGTTAAAGATCAAGTGAACGCAACAGTAGCCACCAAACTCTCTCCAGGGTCAAACGCTATAAACTACTTCTGCAGTCAAACGCTTTCTAACTTCTGAGTCTGTGGCTGGAAACATGTATCCCTTCTTAACAAAACCGTCCATAAAGGTTTTTAATGCGTCTTTATGATTCCAACCGTCAGTGGGTCTTACAAGGAAAGGCAAAATTGTTCGAGTGCAGGAGAGTACGAGTTGTTGGGGGAAAACTACGGTAACATTTGAAGAAGGCGAACCTGCTGTTGGTTCTAGTTATGCAGCACTTGAGTGATCGATAATTTGCAATACTCTTCTTCCCAAAGGAAAAACTACCAAATGTGTTACGTTTATTTACTTTGACATAATCCGTCTGACGAACAGGCATGGGTAAGCATTTCAATTCGCTTAATAATTTGTCTGTGTATAAACACATGCAAACAGATAAACTATTAGCCAGGAGAACCATCGGCTTAGTTCGCGTCTTGACATGTTTTTGTTCATACAAAGACGAATTGTCAACGAGCTAAAAACGTTTTTGTCCAATTTTGTCATGAGGGATTATCCATCTCTGCTTTTGATTGGCTATGTAATCTGAAAAAAGTTAACACACCTCATATAACTTTTATTGGTAAATCCAAGAGAACCTCTCCTCGAATCCCTTCTGAACGAAAACTCTGATGAGTTTGAACTGGTATCGTCCAATGCGGAGGTCTCACTCTTTATTCTCTTTCTCTTCTCACTCCTTATGTACCTATTGTCAGTTGATCCCGTTGTAAGCGTGCTGGCGTTACTGTTGGTCGAAGCGACTTCTTCAGAATAAACTGGCAGCTCCGAGTGGACGGCTTCGGCGGTCACCATTTTTTCTTTGGATTCTTCTGCTTCAATGCCGAATTGAATGACTCCTTTAAGATGAGATGAAATTGACTGAATCAGCTGAGGATTATTGAAGTCATGAATTGGATTTAGTTTTACCCTTTTCGTAAACAAGAGCAAAACGTCCCACAAACGTTACCAGTTTAATCGGAATTGGCCTATGTTAACCCCTTCACTGCTAGAGCCATACCTTTAATCATGAATGTGGTTCAAACTTTCACGTCTGTGGATTAATTGAGCGATACTTTCCAATGGTTTTGATGATCAGTTAAATTTCGAGTCTCTTGTCTTTTTCCGAGTTACCCTGGGGCGCTTAAAGAAAATTAGCATGTTTTTACTTCGACCATTATATGTTCCAGGCAGAATTTTCCTGTATCCTGAATGCATATAATAACCTCTGTGGAATTGGCAGGATCCACGACCTTTAACCAGCCGGTCTCCTATTGTTCTCGCTTTGCGACACAGTTAGAAGCACAATGCGAACTGAAAATCTTAGTTAAAGGGGCATGGTCACGAGGATTTCGCAGATTTCTGGTCAAACCTGTGCTAAAATTATAGGTAGCCAACTTTATCCATGCCCAACATTGTGTTTGAACATTTAAAGGAACATATTAACTCGATTTCATTAAGAGAAAACAAACCATGACCATATAATATCGATTTAATGTCAACACGCTGAAAGAATTTGAAAAGTTTAGCCTAATTTTTTCAAATTGCAATCCATTTCCATCCGTGCCATCCGAAGCAACAGGTGACAGAAAATAGCTTCAGTGAAGTAATATAGTCTTTGATAACAAAACTAAACCATTACTTGTGGGTGTTCAGGAATGTGAGGACATACTTTTGATTTTTAAAGTGAACTAAAATAGCGTGACTATGCCCCTTTAATAGTGAGTGCGATGACTAATAATCAATTTCTCAATTGTACCTGATGGTTTAGGATTCTCTTCTCCAATCTCTACAGTGACCTCTTGAATTTCATTTTCGGGCTTCAATCTGGAGGCCATACCAGTTGGCATCAAAATCCATCTCTTGTCTACATTTTCTTCAATGAGATATCTCGTAGCGAGACCTTTCCTTTTCTTTCCCCTAAGAAGAAGCGGATATTTGAAACTTAGCTGTGAAATAAGATCTTACATGTACATCAGTCAGCGCAACCACTTACAATTCGCCTCCCGGTTGTAAGCACACCTCGCTATGAACTCGTCAGTCTGGCAGCAAACTGACATCACGTCAATAACACACTCTCCTAGATTTGAGCATACTAGATTCCACATCTTCGAAATGGCTACACTAAATACACAATAACGTTGTGCTTCCCATCCAAAAAAAACGTACTGAAGTTGTATGACCCGGCATAGGGCTCATATAACGCAGTTTTATACCACTAAAGAGCTAAACATGTGAACACGTCACATTGACGCTATTTGTGTTAAACAAAATTATTTCACATGGCCTAATACCAACTATGCAGTTTCACTGCACAAGGAATCTAAAAACCCAAAGCTTTGTATTGGGAAACACTGAAATTTTAGTGCAAACTTATATAAAATATAATATCGCAGGACATGCTTTCCCACTAGTATAGGTTAATGGCAAAAAACTAACTGATTTCTTATACAGTTTTGCTATTAGTAAGCAAGCGCTCAAAGGCCGGCACTCTCTATTTGTCATTGATTAGGGGATAGAAGACGAATAGGACACTTTTTAGGTTACAGTTTCTTTAATATATTTATTTACCTTCCACAAAATACGTGCCAGCAACAGTAATAGCAACAGGCCATGAGCAAGAGAAACGAAAGAATTCCTGCCAAAATCCACAACGCAAGCACTGCAAAAATGGTGTAAAGCCAGATATTAGACAGCATAAGATTGGTTAATCTGTCAGAATGGTTGAATGATAACCCGTATAAGGTTGGATAATCTATCAGAATGTTTAAGTGATCTAAGTGGGAATTTTTAACAATAAACGTCTACATGCGACACACGATTAAAATATCAAAACTGATCTGAACGAAAATGGCATGCATTGAACGTGACTTACAAATTCCTGTTCCCCCGTCATCTCCAGAAACTGGATTGCTCACGGGACCAACCGCTGCAAAAACAGAACAGTAAATGAATCTCTTTTAAAAGTAATACTTAACAGAAAACACTAGTATTTCGGATAAAATAGCACAACCAATTTAGCCCCGTTTGGAGATGCTTCCAGAAGTACGTCTTCGCAACTAATTAAACACATCCGCGGAGAAATAACATTTTGGCTCATGCTGCTACTGTGATGTGGTTGAATTTAAACCACACAAAACATTACGAACGGGGGGGGGTTTTCACTATACAACGGTGCAATGTCGTACGTTACCTCCGACCATTAACTGCAGGATCACTGTTAAATAAAATTGTAGAAAGTTACTCACGTGCAGTACAGCCAAAGACGGACGCTTGCATGCAAGGTTGTTCTTGGAAAGAAATGGGATGGAATCGAATGTACTGAACTGCACTCGTGTTGACGGCGTTGAAAACAACTGAAGTTGGGTTTGTATTACCAATGAAATCCTGCAGACCATAAATGTAACTTAAGTTGTCATGTTTGCTACTCTGAATTGCGAATCTACTTCGGACTGAAAGACTGACTAGCTGACTGACTAACTGACTGAATGAATGAATGAATGAACGAACGAACGAACGAACGAACGACTGACTGACTGACTGACTGACTGACTGACTGACTGACTGACTGATTGACTGGCTGGCTGGCTGGCTGGCTGGCTGGCTGGCTGACTGGCTGACTGACTGACTGACTGACTGACTGACTGACTGACTGACTGACCGACCGGCTGGCTGACTGACTGACTGACTGACTGACTGACTGACTGACTGACTGACCGACCGGCTGGCTGACTGGCCGACTCTTGGCTCACTAACGGATATTTGAACAAACAAATTGAAGGCATTCAGTATAACGGTCTGACGGTCTGTCCTGCCTGCCTGTCTCCCAGCATGACCGACTGGCTGGCTGACTGCCTGCAATGTTTGATTTTGCGTCCTCTGTCCATTGGCTGCCTGCCTGCTTGCCTGCCTGATTTGCTGACTGACTGATGAATTTAACTGACTGATCGGCCAAACGGCTGACTGACAACTGACCTGCCGACCGGGTTGATTGACTAACTACTGGTTGTTAGCAAATTGAGCTATTTCACAGCGTTTAATGCAATTTTCTCCTTTCTTTAGTCTCCTCATTATTGTAACGTGTAGTTTATTCTACTGCAGCATGACAATTTAAAAGTTAAACATACCTTGCGCTGTCCATCTTCTTCGTAGTTAAAATAGCTCAAACCATCAGCGCTGAATGTAATGAAGAAACTCCTCACCCATCGCGCAGCATTTGGTTGCTCCTGCCCTTTAGTAGCAACTTGGGAAACCAGAACGGGTTCTCCTGCAATATTGTCAAACAATTAAGTGCCAGACAAGATAAGACAGTAACCTTTGTAACAGAACACCACCTAAGCTTTTGCAAACGACGACATCCCGCTCCCTAGCCTCTCCCCCCCCCCCCCCCCCCACTCCAAGACAAAACAAATGTTCAAAACTATCAATTTTTCGACATCGGTGCAACCGCCAGCCAATCGCGTTATCTTTTAACATTTATCCTACTTTGTAGTCATAGTTACAGTTACAGTCCTTTTATAAAATAACTAAGATACTACGCGCGCTCTGATTGGCTGAGAGGTGTGTGTGCACAAGAGTATCGAAACACAGTTCTAACGTCACGATCTTTGAAAAGACTTATCAATAAGTTATTTTATAAAAGCAATAGAAAACTTTATCTTGTGTTTTGCATAGCCTGATATAAACACTCGAGGGGCTGGGAGAATTTTCTGGTTGGGAGAATAGCCTGATATAAACACTCAAGGGGTTGGGAGAATTCTCGAAATTCTCGACTTCGTCTCGGGTTTGCATAACTGCCTCGAATCCTCCCAACCCCTCTCGTGTTTATATCAGGCGAAACGAACACGGAAAAAGTTCTATTGCTTAAATAGTTATGGTTATTGTTGTAACTCCATAACTTCAAAGCTCACATTTTCTGTTTATACATCGCGTTTCACGAAGGACTAGGCTTTCGCTGTAAAACTTAAATTATTCTTCCTTTTTCCTTTTTACTATAATCTCTCCTACTGTACATGATTTCCTTAACGTTTAGCACTATGATGTCTTATATTCAAATTTTGGATATAAATCAAATAATTCCTATCGATCAAACTTTCTGAGGCATTCTTAGATTGATTGGTAAGTGTTTCCCGCAATGGCAATGCTTTCTACGTTTTACGTTTTGGAAGCGAAAAAAAAAATGTCTTGTAAAGAAATTCCAACGGTCTGATAAGTTTTTAGTTGTACTTTTCCTGCTAGCGCTGTTACACCACGCCCTTTCTATTTCTTCCTCTTTTTTTTAAGTTCCAGCTTTTCTCTACGATTTTTTCATTCCCACTATCTAGACGGCGTACCTAAATCAATCTGAACAAAACCGTTTGTTTGATCCACATCGCGACACCAGGCAATTAAAGATGCACTGGGATTTGACGAGTTGAGTCGCGCAAACCGAGCTGGTTGGACAGCGGAAGAAGCTGTATAGCTAGCGTCACTGGGAGGGACTCTCTCCTGACATCCTGAATAAGGTAAGCAAAGAGCAAAGAGATAAGTTTCACAAGTCATCCCGGATTAAAATTAATGGTCGTTATTTTTTTAATAAGGTCTTCCATCGAGTAAAGGGAGGGGCTTCAATTAGTACATAATCTTCCTTTCGTTCAAGGTAATTGTCCGTTGTTGGTTTTGTTGTTGTTGTTGTTGTTACACCCATGCGATCTAGCGCGAAAATTTCGTTATGAGAACGAGGCTTCTTACCTTGGCAGCTGTTTTGAGTGTTGCATTCTCTACTTTCCACAGTGGGACCATCGCATCCCAGTTTAGGATTGATGCAAGTGCGACGTCGTGTCTGAGTTCCCGCTACACCAAATGAACGACAAGTCTTCGAGCATGCGCTCCACGATCCCCACAAAGAGAAACCTGCGGCTGCAAATCAATCAAACCTTATGTTAAAATATAGTTGGTATTTTAAAACACAAAACCTGCAGCGGCTGTATGAATGAGATAATTTAGAAATGCCAAAATAGCGCCACTAAAATGTACTAGGAATCTTCCCAAAGCACGTTAATCCAGGAGGTACTTGAATTCGTACAGCTGGACTCCAAGAATTTGACCTCCGTAGAAAGTGGATTCCAAAAGTATTGGGATTTCAGTATTGAAATTAAGCCTCATCTTGAACCCAGAGTAAATAACCCTCGAGCATACAAGGAGGGAATGGATGCCCCCCACCCCCCACCCCTCACGTAAGGTTTTTCTTGAATTTATCCAAGGCGAATTATCATCTTCACTTGTCTTTTTATTAGCTGTGTCCACATCCCTTAGACTCATTTTGAAACAATATTAATGAGAATCAGTTTCTTTGGTTACGAGATAGGATATCATAAATAGCACGTGGTCAAGCCATTTTTGAAGACAAATCCGTGTTTTTTTACCCTTTTAGGCGAAAAAAGCACAAAATGTTGACAAAAGCAGATGTCACAGGCCCCCAGCAGGACCACAACCCAAAATAAATACCCCATCTTGTAGAGCACATCACAGACTTTCTACTAAAGGTGAAATCTTTTCGAAATATTGTAACATAACGAAACCCAAGGGGGGTTCCATCAACACCCGCCTTGTACCACAGTGGGGCGCCCGAACAGTGTTCGGGAGGTCATGGGTTCGTTTTCCGTGACACATTGAATATTTTATCTTTCAGATCAAAACTGTTTTTTTTAAAGCAAATAAACTTACTTCTTATTCCCAGATCAATGATCTTCATGATTTCTTCCGCCAGTTCGTTGGGCGATTTGTTGATTCCCACCTTAATGATGTGTCGTATTTCCCGCGTAATTATTTCTAAATCCTTGGGATTAATTCCTGATCCAACTCCGACTCCGATGATAAAAACGCTGTTGTTGACCAGAGCATGCACGGCTTTCTTAAGATCAACTTCATTACTCACGGATGAGTTGTCCATTATCACCACGAGAACCCGTCGGGCATTAGGACGTACTTCTTGCAACTCGTACACTCGTTTAGCAACTTCTAAAGCTTTGACCAGGTCTGGACGTCCATCAGCTATTGGAAGCCGACCTACCCGACGAATCAAATCATCCTGGTCTGGTGGGGCGTTTGAAAAGTCAAAGTGCGTCGTGGCAACCGATCCAAAAATTATCACACTGTAGTGGATTCTGTCGGTGCCATACTGTTGGATGATGCTATTTATCGTATTCCTCATCAACATGATTGTACTGTCGGCTTCAACAGAGGTGGCGCTAATGGCAAAGGTCAGGTCTATCTCTGGCAGGTTCACTGAAAAACAAGTAAAACAAGATATGATGATTACACCGTTCACACATGGGCCCTTATAGCTGTTCAATAAGCAAAGAGCTGTTTTGCCGCAACCCAATTGATACATTCAAATTATTTTTGTTTTGCTAATATAATAACGCTGATACTTGGACTGAGTGGAAGAGAGTTTTACTTTAAAGTGCGTATTTTACTTTTAGGGAAGTACGTTGTTCAAAATGTTAGACCTTAATAATAATATATATCGAGTAAGAAATCTAGGAAGACTGGAATGACGGAGAACCTTGAAACTTGAATAATAAAGTTTTTATCATTCTGGTTACTTTCGACAAGAACACTGTACACACCCTCCACTGTCTAACTGGTACGTGAATGCTGGTGAACGTTGGCCTTTTAAATCCTGCCTTAGTAATACCAAACGAGCTTAGGAGACAGAAGGATTGTGCAGTAACTGAGGCTTTCTTGGCAATGAACCCTACACCTGGGTTAAATATACTCAACATTTGATTGTTGCAGCTAAGCAACCTCATTGGCTCTCTGTTTCGAAAATTATCTTACTTTTTTGGCAAGTTTCCATTTTTTAGTTACCTACTAAGACAAGTAGAATACTTTTCCTCGGTTCTTATGATTGGTTACTTCCCCATGACTGACTACGCTGATAAATTGCATTAGTTAAAACCCTATTTACCTTGCAATGCTTTATATATGATGGTCTCCGCGATAACGACCGGTCTGTCTGTAGTTATAGTCGGAATACCAAGGTAGTCAATGTGGGTGACCGTCACCGAATTCATCTGATCTCCAGTGTGATTCACTGACAGAACAATGACTCCATGTCGCCTTAATAAATCTCCAGCCTTTATAAGCTCATTGCCATTTCCAGTGTCCGTTATCACGACAAAGACTTTTTTAGCGTTAGGCCTTCCTCGGGAACGGAAAAGTCGTTCAGCTTCCATCAACTTTTCCTTCAGTACTATAGCTCCAGGAACCTCTGGCAGCCTTTTCACGGTTGAAATAAGGTCTTCATGATTTACTACAGCGTTATCAAAATTTAGACTTCTCGTGACTTTGCTCCCGTAGACTATGACGCTAAATTTGACTTTAAATCCTTCATACCGCTTGTTGATGGTGTTGCTTGTTTGAAGCATCAGATTGAAGATCACTTTTGAACTAATGGAACTCGCATCGACGGCAAAACCGACATCGATCTCTGGGATCTTGCCTAAGATTCAAATTAAAAACTGTTATTAACCCGTGTCTACTGCATGCGCACAACATCTTGTTTGATGTTCAGAGGATATGGCAAATAACTCGGAGGAAATATTTGAGCAGTTGATCAGTTGCTCCAGCACTTTACAAATAAAGCCTACTCTGGTTTGTGCATGGGCAAGGCCAAGGCCAAGGAAAACTAATAGTTCATAACTCGCCACCTTTTTTTGTAATAACATGGCCCATGTTCGAGACAGGAAAAACCCATATTTTAGTTTGCTTTGGATCTCAAAGTTTCAGCGACAAAATGATCAGATTAGAACCGTACAGGATAATTTTACGGCGGCCTGGGGAGGGACCGGGGAGGTATTATGCCATTTTGGAAAGTTTCGATGTTTATTTGTTGTTAAAGAATTAAGTTGAGGTTGTTTGGAACAGAAAATGGTCCCCAAGAGAATACTTTGCCTTCTTTCACATGGGATATTTTGGTACTACAGAAGAAAATGTTAAGTTTATTATTTCCTGAATGGAGAGCCCTTAAAATGATCAATTTAACATTTAGGCTCAAGAAACAGAGAAGTAGTAAAAGGCACTTTTTAAAAGGTAAACGTTGCCTTACGTAGAATCCTGTCCATAATGCGCACAGTCAGCACCGAGGGATCCGCATTCAGATCAACGGAAATGACGTCAAGAGGGTTGGGCGATATAACAAGCAACTCGCTTCTATTCACAGCTCCTATCGCCACGGAAATAACCAGCGTCCCGTTATCTTCCAAAGGTCTCACAGACGTGGCTAGAGAGTTCTTATCAGCGCCAGAGTTTTGATCGGTGACAACAACCAGGACCTTTTTGGCGTTCGGACGGCCCATCGTCTCACTGAAGATTTGAAAAGCTTCTTGGAGTGTATCATTCAAGACTGGACCACCGCTCAACGGTGCCTGTGCATCAATGGCTGCTTTCAGCTCATTTGCGTTGGGCGGGAATGTATGATTGAAATTGACCACTCGGATGACCTGATCCCCATAGACGACGATGCCGTATTGTATTTTGCCGACGCCATATTTGTTGATGAACCGCTTGATGGTGTTTTTCATTAGGTTGTACGTTTGTGCTGAGTTGTTCGATGTGGCACTGAGAGCGAACACGAGGTCAATGTCGTATGGAAGATTGTTTCCCGACCCTACAAAAACAGCAAAAAAAAAAACAAAAGGAATTGAAAATGTCTTCACTGTTCATAAGGGATACACTGTCATCTTATAAGTTGGTCAGCTGTTAGTGTCCAGATATAAACAACCATCATTATAATTCGTATTAATTTTTAAATTTTCTATGAGAGGCTCTTTCTACAATCAAAAATTTAAGAATACCCTTACCCGGAGTTGTAGGAGCCGGGGTTGAAGTGGGAGGAACTGTGGTAGAGGCATTGATTGCTGGGAAAAAATGGTGCAAAATTAGAAGAGCTTGTTTTACCTAATGTCATTGAATATGAGATGAAAGTATACAAAAACCAAGAAAATTAGATTGCCACGTATACAGCCATTTTTGCCTGAATTATAACATTATAATATAACTACTACTACTACTACTACAACTGCAATTGCTACTCCATTGTTAGTGTTACATTGACCTGTATCTTAAGTTAGTCTTATTATGTCTTCTGTACATTGTTATAACAAGTGTCTCTTGTGTTAATAAAGGTTCGTTAAAGAAAAAAAAAAGTAGCAATCACTAATACACCTAAATTACTGTTAACATATGCAAACTGTTACAGCTAGATTTCGGTTAACATATACTTGGGTTGGACGTACTTGCAGAATTTCGCTTTGAAAAGTTAATTTATAAACATTAGATGGTGGTGATCTAAATAACTGGTGAACACTTTTTAATGGATGATGATGATGATGATGATGATGATGATGATGATGATGATGATGACGATGATGAAGCATACCATGTGAGCAGTTGACTCCTGTATATCCACTCGGACATGTGCAGTTGTATAAGTTAGGGCCTACATCTTGACACGTTCCTCCATTCCTGCATGGGTTTGAATCACATACTGCAAAATAAACACAAGCTATATTAAAAATAGCGGCATTACTGATCTAGCGCGCTGAAGATTCACAAGAGAGGCAAAATTCAAATACAACAGTAAATATTGTCATTTTTTCCTGATTTATAATTGTATTGCGACACATTACGTAGGTTTGCAAGCTGTTCCATTTTTTAAGCACAGTCAGCATTTAAACTCAACCCAGCAATACTGTTTAATGTTTATTTTACTTCCTGAGGTGATTTTTTTAGTGTGCTTTATACGCAAACACAGGCCAATTTGACTGTAATTGTATTTTGTAAAGTTAATTGCTTAAACCTACGAAACGGATGAAAGAAACTATGGTGAATGAATTTGAGAATCTTATCTGGTTGCAATGGTTGTGTGGTCGTGTTTAGAGATGGGTTCGCTGGGAGAAATAAGAGAATCAACGGAAGTCGCTGGTAGACTCAACAAAAAACTCGAGTCTGAACAATCAGGCTTTTCATCTGTTATTAGGTACAAGTTATTACTTCAAATTAATCTGTTGAACGGGGTCGCTAAATGCACCTGTGTTTCCATGTTAGTTTTCGGATTTAATTTTTGACCCGCTTTGAGATGAAACTAAAACAACCTTACGAGCCTAAGGAGACAAAGGGACACGCGTTTGATCCGGGGTAAAGTATTTTCCACAATTTTTGCACCATATGTTAAGTGGTGAGAATGCTATCCAGAGCCGTATTACCAACCTAGCACTAGTAATCCGTCGCAAACTGTAGCTACAGGAGAATTTGCAGTCGGCCACCTGCTTTTCAGCGATTGAATGACAATCACAAGAGATTTTCTACGTCACAAGGATTTTGCTATTTCAGGTCAATTCTGTGCAAAAATCATTACCTAGTGCCTTCACTCATACACAAAGTGCTCCTGTAAAACTAGCAGAAAGCCGGATATCAAATGAGTTTTATCAAAGAGGGCTAACCATGATAATTTTCTGGTGATTTTTGAGAACATAACATCGGACTTGAAAAATAGGCCCAATTTTTTCACTTTTCAATCCATTTCCATCCTTGCCATCGGTAGCAACAGACGACAGCAAACAGTTTCAGTGCCGTAAGATAGCCTTTAATAACAAAACTAGACCATTATTTTTGGAATTCATTGACAATTGATGCGAAGACACTTTTTGGCTTTTCAAAAACATACTAAAATAGCGTGCATAGCCCCATTAATGCATATTTATGAGTCAAATGATGAGAACTTACTTGTACAGTTTCTGACCAAACACGCTTCTGACTCTGATCCTGCCCCTACACAATCACTTCCACCGTCAGCTGGAGAAGGATTGTTACATAAGCGTGTTCGATTCCTCATCCCACTGCCACATGGTTCACTACAGGAAGACCAGTTACCCCAGGCAGACCACTTGCCGTGAACTGGAACTGCAAAGAAAGAAACAGTGCGAATAAGACTTGCGGAAGCCACTAGCTCAAAGAGTTAAATGGATCGTGCGCGGCAAAATATCTTAGGCTGCTGCTTTTCAGCATGTCGTAGTTCATAGTCTTTGTGAAGGTGACAACCAAACATCACGTCGCTTTCTCGCACTTTTTTCTTCCCTTGTGTTTAAACACTGACAGTTAACCGGTCAGTTTGCCTAGAAAAATAAATAAAACGTCACTGGGCTTAAGCACAGGCTGATAATTTAGCGGACCGAAACAAAAACTTCAAAGAAATACTCGCGTTGTTAACGAACGCGAGAACAGGCCTCTTCACGTTGAAAACGACAAACGTGAAAAATGGGGGGAAATTCATGATCACGTGGTATTTTTGCCGTTTGCGCGTGCCGTAAACGTGATGTGCGGTATAAGGTCAATCGAGCGTATCTTTGGTTCTGTGGGTCAAATATTTACCAGAAATCACAGAACGTTGGACGATCCACTTACCTGAGCAGTTCACGGAACAAAACTGGTCCTCCGATTTATGTCCTCTGCATCGCTGGCCACCAAACGCAGGTGCAGGGTTTGTACAAGTTCTTGATCTGGTCTTGACTTTGTCACAACCTTCAAGGCACGAACTCCAGGGACCCCACTCTGACAAACCACCATCCACAGGGGCGGGTACTACACAGGATATAGAGAAAAAAGTACAAATAGGGGGGTCAGAGGCGAATCACCCTCATAAACAGAACAAACACCGTAAAATGTGTTTCAGGTCCAGAGGATCCTACAAGAAAATGTAAAATACATCCCAGTTTTTTTTTGGTGGCGAACAATTTTAACCAACTTTGCTTCTCAGCTTTTGGAATAAAGAAACGCCCTTTGGAACAAGCAAAAAGCAAACAAGCAAACAGTGCCGCGCGGACCTAAAACCTAGTATCTTCAAAAAGTATAGTTGCACTCAAGGATTTCTGAAAAGAAATTAAAGAAAGGTGTTACATAAACAAATGTTTGAAGTAGACAGAAAAAAGGATCCTCATTCTGATCGATCTGATCGATATTGCCATATGCAACCTCTGTTTTCTCTTCTATCCCTTTCTTCTTTTCTTGTACTTTTTTGTTTGTTTGTTTGTTTGTCTGTTTGTTTTTTTACTACTGACTTGAGAAGAGAAATTTTGAAATAGAATTCAGTTTACCGTTTTGGCAGCTTAGAACATCAACCCTCATACACAGATAATTTTCATTTTGCTCCTGTGGCTCTTGTGGCAAAAACTTCAACCAGCGCGCTTGAACCGGAGTTGTAAGGTTCTCGCTGACAACAGCATCACCATTATAAACAGGGCCAAAAAAAGTCTGGGGAAAAAATGGAAAGCAAGGAATGTAGCAGACAATACTTGAGCTTCCTCAAACTTTCGACCAAAAACTCAAATTGTGACTTGCTCCCGCCAAATTTCTAAGACTATATGATTGAGAGAACGTATTAGATTTTTAGTGGCAATTTCTTCCCAATTTTAAGTTCAATTACCTCTGAAAATGCGTGGCTTCGCCCAATTTTCTTTTTGGATTCTGATCTTTTTTTTAAGCCCTTGCTAAGATCTGTCTTTTTCACATAGTCATAAACCGCGCAAAATATTGTTGAATTAGAGGGCAAATTCCTCAAGAAACCCGAGATGCGCAGAACGTATGCGCAGTAACAAAAGGAGGCACCGTCCTTAATTATTATTATTATTATTATTATTATTATTATTATTATTATTATTATTATTATATTTAAACAACATTCGGAAGTAATGAAATAAAAAACAATAAACTAATATTTGATAATTGTTTTACCCTGGTACGTCCACCTTTTTCAATTTCATTGAAGTTTACATTGTCACTGCTGGTTTCCAGGTAATACTGAGACACCGATCTGTTGGAGTTGCGAAATCCTTGAACAGACACGCGATCTAGCAGCAGGTTGAACCCTTCAAAAAGATACATTGATAGCGACATTGTTAGTACACTCCGTAGTATAAAGCTTGTGTTTTTATCTTGCTTACTTGGCGCCACTAAAAAATCGAATTAATGTAATTAGGCACCACCACTCCCCTCCTCTACCTGAAATAAGCGCCCCCTTGCTGTTGTGAAATCTTTTAATAGACACTAAGCCATTTCCTAAATAGCACTCTTAAAGAAAGTATTGAGTTACAGTAGCGGCAATGCACTTTTTATGCATTGCTACGTGCGATATCTGAAATTCAAGTTGGTTTGAGGAGACAAACGGTAAATTTAGCCCCTTGCACCAAGAATAAAGCTTGACTAAACTTCTCTTTCTTTCGTTCGATGCTTTCGCCATTTGCTTGAATGATGTTGAGACAGATTTCTCCAGCAAGGTAGGAAATAGCTCATCAAAATCGAACATCTTTTTTCTCCTGTTAAAAATGAAGATTCTTATTTTCTCTGAAGGGTATAGGTATTCCTGAGGGAAATAACAATTCTCAGTAATACATTCGGGAAAAACTAAACTAAAATACTACGACAGAAAGCTCCACGTTTAACGATCTTTTTCTTTATTAGCAGAGCACCATATTAACAAATCAACTACCTAAGTCGACTTTAAGATATTGTTCATCGTTGATTACACCGGCACACCACACGTCGTTGCCATTGAGATAAGGGAATCCAGGCCCCACAGCACTGGTTGATGCGCTGAACTTCACGTTTCCGTTGGGCGCGACTAGTGAAGTACAGGGCGCTAATGAAGTAAACAGATCAAATCGAGTCAGTAATGTTATCTACTAAGAGTAGAGGAGAATGATAAAATCCATTATTTGGACCTGAAAATGATGGCGGTATAAACCACATGCAAATTCGAGAAAGGGGTAATTGTATAAACTTGCAGCTATCAAATTCTGAGCATTTTCAAGAACATTTTTTCGTACATTGATTGTTAGGTTTGTATAAAAGCCATGATTGAACTGAGAAATTCTCATTTGTTTTCTTTTGTCGCTATAAATAAACTAGATTTTAAATCAAAGTCGAAGGCCGATATAGGTTCCAAACTGTTTGACTACCGTTTGGTGTGATTATCTTAAGTAACAAATTTTCATTAATTGTCTAGCAGTGTTCACGTGATTGTTAGTGAGGAACTGTAAAGGACAATTCTTCTCAAAATATTGGGGGTGACCAAATTTCATGACTACCCTTTATAGTAAAGTTTCGATATAACGCGCGCTCTGATTGGTTGGAACAGCGTGCTTTATCAGAGTGCAGATGCACGGAGAAGCCCGTGACGCCATTCTGCGCGCGCTGGCAAACTGAAAACCTTTCTTGCGCGCGCTTGCAAGCTATGAAAAAAAACTTGATTTCTTGCAATTAAAAGCCAGTTTCTTTACAAATATGAGCAAAGCTATATTATAAAACAAATAAAAAAGCCAAAACCGTGCTTTGTTCTGTGATAAAGCACTCAAGGAAGTGACGAGAGCACTCAAGAAGTAGGGAGAAGCACTCGCCTGCGGCTCGTGTTCACCCTACACTTCTTTCGTGCTCTCGTCACTTCCTTGCGTGCTTTATCACAGAACAAAGCACGGTTTTGGCTTTTTTATTTGTTAATTATTTAGACAGAGTTTGGAGGTAATTTGAGGACCTAAAATGGCCACTAAAAACAGTAAAGCTCTATAAAATGTATATTATGCTCTACAAAAAATGTATGTTATTCTATGATTAAAACTTGTCGCGTTGATAAGAAGTATAGGCATTCTCATTGGTTCTCTGAGCGATCCATTCCTTTGTACCACTTACGGAGTAATGTCACTTTGCTGCTTTTGGGAACCTTCATCCCATTATGTACTATATTTATAAACTTCAAAACCTTTTCCCGTAATTTCTTGGCAAAAGTTTGGTACGATATTTGCGCTTGTACTTTATTTTGGAGCACCCTTCCGTCAATATAGATGCACGGCGCTATTTGCAAAATTGGCCAGTGAATCATGATAATAAAAACCTTATTAAAGTAGTTCATCATTCCACGTTGGCGATACTGGACCTAGCCAAAAATGTACCAATATTTTTGTAGTAAGTCATGAAACCTCCAAGCTACATATAACAAAGATCTATAAAACTCTACAGCTAACAAGAAGAACCCATCTGTATTGTTAAAAAGAACTAAAGGAGAAAAGAAATGTTTCCACAATTGCTAAAGATGCACTGACAGGAATGCCACTGAATTCATTGACTTTATGGGTCAAAAGGCGTCTTAAGCTCAGCTGAAACTCAAATATCGTTTCCGTAAACTATATTTCGCTTTTTTCCATATGATGGCTAGATAGACTTCGCATTCCAGCGTAGGAGCAAATATTCTCATGGGTAAACCAGCTGAGAAGGCACAGTTGTTACATTTATTACGAATGTTTCCAATAAGAATTCAACGACTAATATCAATTATTCATTTTCTGTATAATTCATTCCATATATTCGTATTTTTTAATACTAATACTAATTGCCTTCCTCGTAAAAAGTTATAATTTAGCCAATTTCATCCATTGTTTGATATAAGGTTTGTCTCAGTCTGCCGCTGCGTTGTAGTTATCTCATTATGGGAATTATTTCGCTCCATGAAATTAACACACATTTGGAGAATTTTGCGTTATAAATTTCTAGGAGCGCTATTTTCCGCCACCTTAATAAAGTCGAGTGTTAGTTACCGCAAAGTTAATTTCTGTTATTTTTCCTTAGTTACGTAAGCTTTTTCTGGTATTATGAAACGGGAAGTACAAAATTGTGAAAAAATTAAGCGAGGAAATATAAGCTTTAGAGACAAACCAACAGCTTAAAAACTCAAAGTTCTACCAAAAACTGGACTCAATTATATTGTGAAAATCCCGTAACGAAATAAAATTTAGCAAAATGCAATCCACTTCCACTGTTATAATCCTGCACCTAATCACCAAACTACTTGTTCTATTTTGGCTTTTATATGTTTTTTTCCAACGTACATGTATATCCGGTGGCGTTTGGTGATATAATATGGACATTAATTACCAAAATTCTGATACGTTGGCGACACTGTCCTTTTAATCCTAGACAGATTAAATGTGTATTGTTGGTGGTAAAAATGTCGGGGACACCTGAAGGTTTGGCTGTGTTAGCTTAAGCAATTATCCCTTTGAAAGTCCCTGAAGCAATCTGAGAAATCTAACAGAAAGCGACCTTTCAAGTATTCAAGTTTAACGCTTGACGTCTTATTCTTCGTTGAGGTCAGGGAAATTCTTCATCAGGTAAAAAAAGGTTTAAATTTAAACTTCATTAAACAGTACATGGTTTAACACATCGAGACACTCGGATTAGCCTATTAAATGATTGAATAGCTGCATTATTCAAAAAAGTAGTTCTGTAAACGATTGATAGATATGTCTTCATTTTTCTTTATAGTCCAATTAAAGATGATCAAATGATGACAAAAACAATTATGGTCAAATTCGCCCCTCGGATTTTCCTAGTATATGTGCTGTTCGTGAAGAGCTACCTACTCAAGCAAAACTTACAAAAAGTAATGTCTCACGTTCTTTAAAGATTCTGTCCGAAAGTTCATAGTACAGTGCCGTTTTGTTATATAATAAGAGATAACTTTGGCCACTCGTTTATTGCTTTTGTGACAACAATTTTTTCTCGTCTCTTGAAAGAACTGACTTAAAAGTAAACGATTCAAATAAGGCTTGTTGTTGTTGTAAAATACGAACTGTTCATGCAGAAAATTCATACGTCATATGCCCTTATTAGGTTTACGTTTCGCCCAAAAGCGGTGCAATTCAAAACTATTCTTAGAATCGAAAACTAACAAAATTTCCATTATTCGTTTGAATTATCTCGAGCAAAAAGCTACAACTATCCATTTTCGTTCCTGAGATATTTTAAACTAAGACTCGAAAAGGAATATTGCATTCGTCTTTCTATCATGCGGTTGTCGCGTGGTTTTTTGAAAGACCAATATTTCCGAGACCTACTCGAAGTGAAACATAGTTAATGAAGATTAAGATTTAATAATTGCGACTAATTTACTCACAAAGGTGCTCTTAATTTTCAATTTAAGTTATTTTTCTCAGCTTGTAACTTTGCGTCAGGCTTTTGACAGATTTTGCCATCACTCTTGCTTAACTGCGAGTGGTCAATACACTTTTAAGTTGAAATATTATAACGAGTCAACAGACGTTTAATAACTGAACAATTCTCTGCCCCCAGAAACTTCCTTTCAACTCATGACGGCAGATGATTAAAAGATTTCCTTGTTAATTTGCCCAAGGAAATGCAATCAATCTGTTACAACACGTTCTTCCATCATGCTTTCTGCGCAGGGCATAAACCGTACAGAAATGTTATTGCTAAGTTTGTGTGTGTTTTTTTCCCTTTGTGAGTGTGTTTTTTACCCAATATTTTTGCCAGGCAACAAATGTGAAAACATACTAAAAATACGCGTAGACGGATGTCGATACTTTACAAGATTGACTGTGCTGATTGCGATAGTAAGCAGTTCTGATCTTTTAGCCTTCATGGCGTATAGAGCATATGCATAATATACCTTCTTTGTTAAATCATTGTTGGTGATACAAACACAAAATGAATAGGCTGTTGTTAGACGAAAGGACACAAGCTTAATTCAAAGCATTCATGTTCAAAGCTTAGTTCATACTGCTCGAAAAATGATAAAAAATAACCCAAAATTTCACTTGGAAAAATATTGACATGCAAAGCAGCTCCAAAGATAAGTATTGCTCGAATACCACACCGAAGGGTTTCATCCACAGAGTCAAAAACTATGAGGATAGTGAAAGAAAAATCGTTTCTGTTTTCTGCGAATTTAGTAAGCGCGGTCGGTTCTTGTTGACGGAAAGAAGTCGAATTGCTTTAATAACATAAGGTGGCCTTTTTATGTAGACAGCTAAAAGAAATCGGAATAGAAATTTAAGTGTCTTAGACTCTCCCCTTATGAATTCGTCTTTAATCAGAAACGACAATAATAATTTCACTGAAAGCAAAATGTCGCCCCATTGAAATTACTTTCTTTGTGTGAAAGGGTTTACAATGATTTACGAAAACATAACATGAATGTCATTTTACCTGCATATGAGACGCTGTTGCCTATTGTGGATAGTAGAATAGAGAGTACCAAAACAAACTGCCACACTCGAGCTGGCAAAAGCATCATCTATTCGTTGAATTTTGTTTTCTTGCGCGAGCTTTTATTCACGTAGTGCTCTGCCGAAAGCTCTTCTCTCCTAAATGATGTTGGTTGAACGTAATACACCTTAACCTGTGCCCCAATGTTGCGCGCGCACTCTTCATTCTCTCGAGGGGCACATTTTGTGGTGTCATACGAATGACGTAATGCTGTTTCATCCCTCAGACTAAAAGGAGACATTAACTCTCAAAGTGATTGCAGGTAAAGCTTCGGTCAGTTCAGAACTTCGCGGAAGAGTATTTTAAGCATATGAATAGTATGAGATTAACAACAAGTTGTCTTTTTAGTCTTTTTTTCCTTTTTGAAAGTACCCTTTCCCAGGTTTGTCTATCTTTGTCTCGTTGCGCCATAACCGCGACACTTCCTTTGCGCGGGGAGTTGGGAATATTTTGCCCTGCAACTAGCTAATTTGGTGTTTCGGCAAGTAATTTGTCTGATGCCGCCAAAGAATGAATTATTCTGAAATATTTACGTTACTAAATTGTTTGTCTCTCATTTTGTTCCATGACAAAAACTGTTTGGGCTGTTAACATTTTTGTTTTTCGGTTGATCATTTTTATTGCCCTTAGACAATTTGTTTTTGCATTGTTCTTTGGCAATGTGGGTACATTTACTGTGCCCTTTTTAGGACCAATGTTATTGTCCTACGACTGTGGAGACATCTTTGTAGACAATAATTCTGTGATAAAGTTGTTACGTTAAAAACAATGCTTTTGTCGTATCTGCAGTCAGAGAACTATATCTGTATAGATTACTCAGAAAGCTTCTTAGAACAAGCACATTGAAAGCCAAACAAAACTGACGGCCATATACACTTTTTTTCTAACCTAAACAAAAGTCATATAAAAGATTTAATAAGCAAAATTGTTATTGATCAATACAAACACGAGCTCCATTGCGTGAACTCTGGTTAAAAGAGAACAATATCAAAAGTGTTGAGAACAAATTATCGTGAGAAAAATTTCCTCGATTACTTCTTTATCTTCCAAAATAAAAATGAAAAAGTAAAATTTAACACTTCTTGTAACATGATTTAATACTCTTGAGGGATGCAATAGCTTTCACCCTGACAATTTTCATTCTCCATTGTGTCGTTGTTCGTCTCGCTACCGTGGTTTCCGTGGGAATTTTTGTTTGCCTCCTACAAAAGCCGCTAAATTAATAATGATTACTACTTCAAAGAAAATTTCACGGAACATTTAACTTAAGTGCTCTGAGCAGGCTTTTATTTCCGGGACACGGAAGAATACGCCGCATTGAAAAAACATGGACAAAGCTGTACATGTCTACGTTATTGAAAAAGCAGACAAACGTTTGTTTAGCAAAAGTCAACAGAAATGACTTTGACTTAACCTGTGTGAGAACCATTAAAATTAGAAAAAATAAGTTTCGAAAGTGAACACAGTCTTGTTCAATTCGGATTTAGTAGCGTTTCTCTTTCCACGCTATCGGGTTTTGTACAGATGTAGTGAGTTTTTGACGATCGTAGTTTTTGTTCTTTACAGTTTTACTCTGCATATTATAAACGGCAGAACAAGCGGTTATTATTGCCGATGTATACAGTATCACTCCCGAGCTCTGTGTTATTAAGTATCTTGGTTCCTACAGGGTATCTGTTAACCTATTTCTCTCTCCCTTTTTTTCGTACAGCGGGTCGTTCGCTACCTTCATGTTTTGCCGATCAACTGTCAAAGTTTGCCGCTACGTTTGTTGGGTCGACTACTTCGAGGGGTTGTCTCCTTCGGGCCTTTACGGTATAGGGTCGGATTCTACGTAAGGGTTGAAGATAACTGTGCCGTGTGACGTGTGTTCATGACTATGGCCATTCAAATAATTAGAGGCTGTTGAGTTGTACTTTCCTTCGGTACGGTTCATTTATTGAAGAAGGTGATCTTAAACATTTCAGTCTGCGGATCGGACGACATTCCTAAAGTGTGACCATTCAGATGAAAGCGGTTGTGCTGTACTTTCCTTTGGTGCCGTTTATATTATGCTGTACAAGAAGATCCTCATTTTAAGACAATTTAGAAAGCTTTTGCGCTGAACTATCCTGTTTACTTTGTTTTGTTCAACAAGTCTGTTGAGTTTAAAATATAACAACGCATTAGACTAATGGCAGAAAATGTTGAGATGCTTTTTTCGTATTATTGTTTGTTTGTCACAACATCGACAGTCAATTGGACATTTTTCCTGTTTACAACAAGAGCTCTCTTCTCTTCTTAGAGAAGGCACTTGCCATTACATGCTTCCAGAAAAAAGCCTCTTGTACGCATAAGAGGACATACATTAGATGTATATTATTTAACTGAGATATTTGCTTCGCACGATTGAACGGAAGTGCACCCTGCCTTGCCCCTGGGGGTGACGGAAAGGGGTGTTTGGAAACTCCCTTGTGTAGGCTGTATGGTATTGTGGGGTGTGGTCTTCGAACCAGTCAGTCTGATATAGGCCTTACTTTTCGACTATAGTGCACGTCTTACATCCTGCTCTAAAATAAATAGAAAGAAAGAAATGAATAGAGTTGTGCGTTTTGGCCTGGAAAACTGGACCGAGATTTCATGTGTAGGTTTGAAATGGCGTATGAAAAATATAAAATCTCAGTCAGCAACTAGATTTAACCCTTTAACCCCAATGGTGATCAGCATCAAATTTCTCCTCATCATATCAGTGCATTATAACACATACAGGTCATGAGAATTTAGGAAATGATAACCAAAGATGAATTGTCTTGATGTTCAAACACATTCTCCCAATTACTAGTCAATGAAATGTATGGAGATCAGTAAGGAGAATTTGTATAATGATTTCGTGGCTTAAAGGGTTAAGATTTCGGTTATTTAACCACCCAACTCCGCCTAGAATCAGTATGTTCAGTAGATCCCGAGGGATAAGGGTTTTGCATGGTCGAAACTTAAGTACAGGCAATATTAGTCGCCTAACTCAGTTTATCTCAGTTAATACAAGTGAAATCAACATGTTCACAATTAACATAAAACTGATGAGTTGTATGTTGAGGTGTTTAAGTTTTTCTTCACTGTTTCAGTGTTTTCAACAAATTAATTGAGGATTGTTAAAAAGTAATTTGTGACATCTCCAAGAATTATAGTAACATCCGAAAGAAAAAGAGCTGTACAACTGATTATACTTTAATGCACATACACTTAAAACATTTTACGCTCGAACAAATAATCAGGATGAACTCAACACGAGTCAGTGATTGGAAGGAGGCCAGCTAAAAATATGGAATTAGTACGTGCAGTAGGCCCCGAGGGATAAGGGTTTTGCATGGTCGAAACTTAAGTACAGGCAACATTAGTCGCCTAACTCAGTTTATCTCAGTTAATACAAGTGAAATCAACATGTTGACAATTAACATAAAACTGATGAGTTGTATGTTGAGGTGTTTAAGTTTTACTTCACTGTTTCAGTGTTTTCAATAAATTAATTGAGGATTGTTAAAAAGTAATATGCGACATCTCCAAGAATTATAGTAACATCCGAAAGAAAAAGAGCTGTACAACTGATTATACTTTAATGCACATGCACTTAAAATATTTTACACTCGAACAAATAATCAGGATGAACTCAACACGAGTCAGTAATTGGAAGGAGGCCAGCTAAAATATGGAATTAGTACGTGCAGTAGACCCCGAGAGATAAGGGTTTTGCACGGTCGAAACTTAAGTACAGGCAACATTAGTCGCCTAACTCAGTTTATCTCAGTTAATACAAGTGAAATCAACATGTTCACAATTAACATAAAACTGATGAGTTGTATGTTGAGGTGTTTAAGTTTTACTTCACTGTTAAAAAGTAATATGTGACATCTCCAAGAATTATAGTAACATCCGAAAGAAAAAGAGCTGTACAACTGATTATATTTTAATGCACATGCACTTAAAACATTTTACACTAGAACAAATAATCAGGATGAACTCAACACGAGTCAGTGATTGGAAGGAGGCCAGCTAAAATATGGGCTGACGTCATAACGGGACAAAATGAAATCTATATTGACCAGCGAATAGTGAATCACTTACAAAATTGTCTATTCCAGCAAAAAAAATGGTTGAATTTGCAGTAATAGGCCCTGTTTGCGTGAACTGAAAAAGAAATTCACAGCTAGGAGGGTTACACTTCATCTAGGACACCTTTTACAGAGCCTTCGAATATCAAAAAAGTTATCCCAACTGATCAACCGAGCGAAGTTGATCTAAATAGGTAATTCTTCATAGGGCTACTTGTAATAAGCTCAGTACCTACACCTTCATTTGTTTTGTTTGTTTTGTATTTATTAATTATTTTTTTCATCCAAATTCTGTTGCCTTTTTGGATTGGAATGTCAGTTTCTTCTCACACAAGGCCAAGTTTTGCTAATTAATTAGTCTTTGATTTTGTTTGTTTGTTTTTGTTCTTATTGTTTGTTTTGTTTTGTTTTTTTGAAGCTAAAGGCCCAGTAATATACGGGCAACATTTTCGTGCAAATTGTCAGGCAACAGTGTTGCGTTACAAGTTGCGATTGTTTGTTGCGCGTATTACCACCTTCTCGCGCAACAAATTTTCATGTTAGTATAGGTAATCATATGGTTTCGAGTTCAATTTGGAATTAATTTGCACGAGTGAGTTTTTCAAAAAGCTGAAATTGCACGAGCCGCTTCGGCGAGTGCAATTTCAGCTTTTTGAAAAACTCACAAGTGCAAATTAATTCCAAATTGAACGAGAAAAACCGTATGATTACTTATTAATAATATAAACATGAAAAAATTCGCGTGGAGGAAGTGCCGGAAGATCTTACTGCAGACAGGAAGTGAGCATTTGACGCGGATTTGACACTTTATTTACTGATTGGCTGATGAAGATCAGCTGATAATGCTACGAACTCAAAGCGGTTCGTTTAATAATCATAATCCAGAATATCGATGTGTAATTTGCACTGGTGTTACACTTTTTGCACTGGTGTTACAACTGAACTGCACTGCTCTCAGCCAATCAGAATCGAGTAATTTTTTCATGTATATTATTACAAACAGAAGACGTCGGTTTTACTCCTTGCAACATGAAAATTTATTGCGCGCAGAGGTGGTAATACGTGCAACATAATATGGAGCTCCATTTCCGCCAAAATTCGATGTTTATATTTGACATTCGACTTGTTGTATTTTATGCTATATTATACAAGGCGTCATTCAACTTTGTTGATTTCTGGCTCAACCTTTCCCATTGCAAATGGTACTTTACGTTTTTGACATTCAACATTACGAATTTGGCATGCTAAATTGACGATTTCTCCTCTTTCTTATAAGAATGTCAACCATGGGCATTTAACTTTCGAAGTTTCGTTTTCAACACCTTAGATTACGTCTCGATTTTGATACTACGACGTTGCGACATCCAACCTCTTGTATTCGGCTTCGTTTGACATCCTTCCGCAATCCAACAAGGGATAACATCGCGGACGCAGCTAGCCCCCGCCCCCTCCCCAAGGTGGAAGTTGGCAACAATCCCTCCAGTAGAGTGGAGTAGCGAGAATTTACCCTACCCCATGACGGTCAAATGTTTGTCGTTTCAACATGGCGGAAGGAACGAAGTAAACGCTGTTCTAAACCATTTTGTGTAATTTCTGCAATGACTACAGAATGAAGTAAGTAACCATTTGTTTTTCTTATATATTGTGCTTACCTGCATTGACATATTTATAGATAAATTAATTTTTTTATGATTGAATACGTCTTTGACCTTGTTGCGTTCGATGTTTACTAATACCGTGTTATTTATGCATCAGTCAATTCCAGCTGCGCCCATGCCCCCCCCCCCCCGGGCTAACCCCCGAGCATTAGCATTTTTTTTCTCTCGGATGGCAAATTCCCGGGGGTGGGGACACTTTAGCTGCCAAATGCCCTGCGGTGTGGACGAAGGAAGAGGGCAAATGCCCGGCCCCCGGGATCGTACGTCCCCAATCAACACTGCAGCAGTTTTCATTCACTGCACAATAATACCACTTTCAGCATTTTTATGTGTGATTTTTCATTTCTGTAGGCCTACCTCTCCGTCTTCTATTGTTTGTAACGGCACTATCCGATGTTTATAAAGTTAGTATAAATGCCAAATGATGATATTTTAATACTTCACAGACAACAATACTACCTGATAGTTGATTGTTACTTTAATGTTTTGTTTTAAACAGTTCGCTAGTAAACAAAAATCTTGACATTAAAAAAGTCTGTTGTAACGTCATCTGTTGTAATATTTTAATAATATGCAAAAGTATAAAACGACGATCCCTATACACATGTTTAGAATTTAAGAATCATCGCGGCTAAATTTTATTTAAATCCTTAAGAAGAATGCGTACGTCGATTCACGTTGATCGTTCCCGATCTCGCTATATTAAGTGATAGTTGTGCCTTGATAAGCAATGAAGAAATGCATAAAATCGAGAAAACCTCTACAAGTTTGTCCAGTCCTTAACAGACGATCCAATCTGCGACGAACTGCCGGTCCTTTGCGATAAAATCCTTCATGTTTGGATTTCGAGTCGGAAACCACGTGTGTGTCAAAAGCCCGGGGGTAGGCAAATGCCCGACCCCCGGGCCGTGCCAAATTTGCTAATGCCCCACCCCCGGGACTGACAAGGCACGCAAATGCCCCGCAGTTGCCCGGGGGGGGATGGGCGCAGCTGGAATTGACTGATGCATTACTCTTATCCGTCTCTTGTCATCCTCGTTCCTTTTGGATTTTTGGTATCTATTTCGTATTTTTTTGAAGCAAAGCATTATTCTTAGGTTTTAAGGCAATAGTATGTTGCAAGTTTAAAAAAGACTCAAAATGTTACGTTGCTATTCTTGTAGGTAACGAGAGACTATGTAAAATTCCCAGGCCAAAACATCCGAATTAAGAAATTTTCCTTTCCTTAATAATATGTAAATATCATTAATGAGCTTAACAGGTTACTGGTGGGCTCCTGGTATTATTGAATAAATTATATGTGTGCTTCAGTCAACAGATGTCAGCTGACATACCCTATTTGTGTGATGCTATAACAGATATCATAAGGGATCTTGACAGATTTGAAGCGACGGGGGTCCATCAAATGACCTTCAGCCTTTAATCAGTAAACTTGATTTTGTGCAAAGAATAGCTGTTACCCTGGATGTGGATGAAGTGGTTACAGAGTATGTTGGGTCTGCCTACAGGAAGTTAGTCGAGAGTGAACAAAGTAATCATTTGCAAGCTGGATACCAAGCTCCATTGAACTGTAGTGGAGGACGAGGAAGACCGTCTTTTGAAATAAGTGAGGAGGCTACAATTTTTGCTTGAACAAGGTTTTCAAGTAAAGGACATAAGTAGCATTCTTGGGGTTAGTTGCAGGACTGTCGAGAGGAGGATGTCAAGCTTTGGCTTGAGTGTAACAGGTACTAAACTGTACATGTGCAAGTGTACAACATTGACAATTCATGTAAAATGTTATTGTCACACTGTCAGCCCAGTCAAAATGTTTGTAAGTAGTTGGCAAGATGCCTGGAGTAGTAGGCAGCAGGAGTCAAAGCCTTTTCACCAATGACTGCTGTGCCTTGCGTACAAGGGAGATCCGCAGACATGCTCCCCGAAAAATGTTGAAAATATTTGCTTCAAATAACTCTAGTGCATTTTGGGGGGATAAAATCAGCTTCTATTTTATTTTATTTATTTATTTTTTTATTTATTCTATTTTTTTTAAATTAATTTTTATTAAAAATGTATATATAAAATTATAAACGAATAAACAATGAAGAGATTGTTTCACTTATCCTAGGAGTGCTCTATGCATGAATATGCAGAGTTAAATACAAATTTAAAGATAGAAAGTAATTGTAACTCGAGTTTCACGCACTAAGCGATGATCGTTTATAATTTTATATATACATTTTTTTAAATTTACATTGTTAGCAAGTAATGGTACTTGCCTAAACCTTCTAGTGGAAAACAACTGGGATTTGAAAAAATGCTCTTCATAAGTGTTATTTAAAAGCTATAAAATAGAAGCTGATTTTATCCCTCCAAAATGCACTAGAGTTATTTGAAGCAAATATTTTCAACATTTTTCAGGGAGCTTGTCTGCGGATCTCCCTTGTATGCAAGGCACAGCAGTCATTGGTGAAAAGGCTTTGACTCCTGCTGCCTACTACTCCAGGCATCTTGCCAACTACTAACAAACATTTTGACTGGGCTGACAGTGTGACAATAACATTTTACATGAATTGTCAATGTTGTACACTTGCACATGTACAGTTTAGTACCTGATACACTCAAGCCAAAGCTTGACATCCTCCTCGCGACAGTCCTGCAACTAACCCCAAGAATGCTACTTATGTCCTTTACTTGAAAACCTTGTTCAAGCAAAAATTGTAGCTGCTCCTCACTTATTTCAAAAGACGGTCTTCCTCGTCCTCCACTACAGTTCAATGGAGCTTGGTATCCAGCTTGCAATTGATTACTTTGTTCACTCTCGACTAACTTCCTGTAGGCAGACCCAACATACTCTGTAACCACTTCATCCACATCCAGGGTAACAGCTATTCTTTGCACAAAATCAAGTTTACTGATTAAAGGCTGAAGGTCATTTGATGGAACCCCCGTCGCTTCAAATCTGTCAAGATCCCTTATGATATCTGTTATAGTATCACACAAATAGGGTATGTCAGCTGACATCTGTTGACTGAAGCACACATATAATTTATTCAATAATACCAGGAGCCCACCAGTAACCTGTTAAGAGGCAATGTCCACTAAGACCGAGCGAAATCGAAAATATGTGGCACATGATGAAAAATCAAAATTCTCCGTTTTTCGCCCAGAGATACCTTATGGTAGCTCTAGAAACGTGGTGGCATTTTTTGTTGAGAAACTATTTTTAAACCTCCAAAAAATTTAAAAACCGTTACCGCACTACGTGTCTCTACAAACACCCCGAATAAACGCGAATCATACCTTCTCGTAAACTTCGCTCTGTTTAATTCGCGTCATGGAACAATCCTGTTTTGAGCTTATAAATTTGCTGTTGAAGAGTTTACAAGTAATTTGAGTCAAATTATTCTTTTGTGGATCAATTTTCAAGGTCATGGCAGGCTGCTGAAAACCACTAAAATTCGCTTGCTTTGAATTCTCAATTTGGCACAGTTTTTCAAGAGAAAGTTTCCCTCCCCGGTAAAACACCGAATCACTTGAAATTCCGAATTCTTGAAAGAGGAAATGCCGTTCTTAAACCAGGTTTAAAAATTAGTTTCGGGCTCTTTATCAGCGCCGAGTGCAAACGCTCTCAAAATCCCGATAATTACAACATTAACACGTCAACAATTGGCACATACCTACGACCAAATAACCGAAAATGTGGACATTTTGGTCGGTATTCGGTTGTAATCCACAGCAGAAAGGTAATGTCTAGCTCACCTGAATATGGTATTGTCTAAATATCAGGTTCTGTGCGTACTCTTTCATAATAACCATCTTGGCGTCCGGGGTCAACAACATCACTGAAGCATCGCGTATTGGCAATCAACCCAAATGACTTATTTCCATCCCGCCTCCTTTTGTTAAAATGAAGAACCTTCAGGAATAAAATGATTTTGCCTTATTTGAACTTCAAAAGAGTTTTCTCCTATAAGACGTCTTTTCTTGATCTGTATTCGTTGTAAAATTTCGAAACGATAATTCCTTGCCGAGAGCTTACAAGCCTGTTTAGTTTGAGTCACGCAACAAAATGTCACGCACTTGATTTTACCTGACGTCGGGTTTGACTTGGAGGGGGAAATGCACAGGAAACAAAACAAAACAAAAAAAAACAACAAGCAAGCAAGCAAAAAACAAACAAACAAAAACAAAGCAATGAGAACTTTGAAAACCTGTGGACCCAAGGACCGATTACGGTCAACTGCCGCTTATAAGCCCTGGGCTTATACGACTTTGTAAGGGTTTTGGGTGGGCTTACAAACGGAGGGGCTTATATCTGGGCGGGGGGGGGGGGGGCTTCTAAGTTTCGAAATGAGCCACAGCAGTGTTGATCGAAATACGTTTTTAATTTACCAGTTTTCAATTAACCTTTGAAACGTCACAATAAATCGAATTCGTTTCAATTTTAATTTAACAACAAAACCAAAACTGTAACAACACGAACTGTAACCGGAACGCAACAAAACAGAAGCTCAGAGTTCATCTTCGCAGTGTTCTGTGAGAGTGCTTAATATTAAGGAAACAGGGAAAACTAGAGGGCGACTTATATCCGGTGGAGCTTATACCGGATGTATTTTTTGTTTACAGGTAGATGGGCCTATAACTGGGGGGTTGGGCTTATAAGTGGCAGTTAACGGTATTTATGTATTTATCAGTATCATTAGAGGCAGTGAAGCCTTGCCAAAACCTTGCCTGTTGCTAGGGCTTTGCAAAAGAAATTATTATTAGTTCTCTATGTATTGGTCTTCAAAAATTGTTCAAGACAGCGGTGAGAATGTAAAAATGTATGTTGAGTTTACTCAAGACCAGGGGGTGTGGCCAGGGGTGCCGGAACCGTCCTTTTCGTTCTTTATAAGCTTATGAAACCATTTTATGGCAAACCTAGCGGATTACAATTTTATACATGAAACTCAAAATTAAGTTGAGTTTGAAACTCAACTCGTGTTCAAACTCATCATGACAAGGAGTCCTAATGTTTAGGGCTCTTTGTCGCTTTCCGCCTGATCTTCTGAGCAGTGCAGGTGACGAAGGTGGAGAACCATCCTTGTGACGAATGGCTAACGCTCGAAACGTCAGCTTTCAATCTCTTCACGGTAGCTCAATTTACCTTATCAACTCAGTTGATAAATACAAAGTTTTGTGTTTCGCTTCCCCACCGATGCAGCACCACAGTTTCTCTAGAAACTAACCCCCTTTTTTGTCAAGAGACAGTTGGTTGTGCGATTTTTCTGCGTCTTCTCACGGCTGAGGAGAACGAGCTCGGTTTCGCTTAGAGCACTGCTATGGACGGTAGACTATCAGATGACAGGGCCTTAGATTTCAGCGCAGTTATTGGTCTTATAGGTCCCACGCCATATGCTCTTCATACACGGACGGATTCTTTCTTTAGAAAACTGTATATTCACACCATCGATCTTCCAAGTGGTAACTAAACGGCTTACAATGGACGCGCACCGGATGACACTTAAGGATGGTTCTCCACCGGGATCTTGATATCGTGTCCGGAGTTTAGGAGGACAAATGTATCCGACTTAGTCTCCGCCGGCCTTGCGGTCGCAGGCTCCCTTCCTTCCATGGGGAGGGAAGGGAGCCAAGAGTTTGAACACCACGCCCAGCTCTGCTCCTAGTACTCCTGCGCAAACTATGGTGGCCGTGCAGGCCCTACAGTGGTAGCAGCCAGCGCTGTCTTGCCGGAAGCTGACTGTCTTCAGGGCTGGTATGGTAGTGTTAATCTGCTTAATGACGTCTGCCATCACAACGAGGAATGCACGAAAGTGGGTATGAGAAAAAAGTGTACTTACCAGAGCCCACTGGAGGGAAGACACCGATGTGTTGCAAAATAGCTTTGGACTCCGACTTACCATTTCCACGGTCTGCTTTTCTCACTTTCCCGTTCGAGGCATACTTAGACAGCCCTGGTAGAACTCAACATGACCAACGTTGATTAGTTCCCTCTGCGCTATTCCCAGACAAGAGCGATGGGCTGGGCAAATGGTCCATGTTAAGAATACTAATTAAAAATACTTTTGCGCGTGATAAAAGAAAATCAACGAAGCTCAACTTCTGAGTGGATATCGCTGATTCCAACACTGCAAGTGTGACTGGGGACCCGAAAAGTCTTTTTTGCAACTGGAACAGCAACTGCTTGTTCATATCGCTTGTAAGAGGCGCAAACGCCTGCAGCTAGTTTCGGAAAAGAATAAGTGACCTCTATTCGCAGCCAACGGAGATAATGGTTTGATTGGCTATTGTACTCGGTGACAGGGATCCTGTCTGCGAGAACTCCAAAGAACCTATCCTTTTACAATGGTGCGATATAGAGGAAACGCTCTACAACTGCTGCGTGTTAAATCTGGCGTTTTCCTTTTTCTTTTTTTTTTAACGAAAATTATCAGTTTTTGAACATTTACTCAAAGCCGATCCGCACTTAAGACATTTTGCCTAGTTTCCAATAATGCTGCACCTGAAATTCTCACACGCCTGATTTCCAACAAGAAAATTATTTCAGCAAATGGCAGCTTCTCGAGGCGCCTTCTTCGACGCAACACTGGTGGCTTGCAAGTAATATTGAAATCCTTCACCGTGAAATTAATTAGACTTGAATAGTCGAACTCTTGAAATTTGCTATTTTAGACTATCGGAAGCTAATACTTTCTGCTTCCAGTGAACACGTGACAATTTTTTTTTCTCTCGCCAGAGCGTCACAAAATATACATCTATGTAATCTGCAACTTCCTTTTCACAGGTCAGAATTGCGTAGTAAATAGTCCCGTCATATGTAGTATCACTCTATTTTACTAGTCGAAAAATATTTCAGGCATAACTTCGGCGGTGTAACATGACACCAAATAGGAGGACGGAATGTAAGTAAACAAACACACTTGTAGCCAAGTGCTACGCATTGAAAACTTACGATTATAGAGAAAAGTGAACTTAAAATTTTCAGGAAACTTGTAAAAAACAAATGGATGCCTTCTCTGTTAGCCTTCGATATGCTTTAGTTTAAATCATGGAAAAAAATTCAGCTATCTCTGCGGTTTGTTTTTACATTGAGGCAGTCCGGCATCTGGGATGAAAACGGGAAAGGATCATTCCGGTCGAGTTGCTGAAACAAACGCCATCACTATTTACATCGCCTTCTATCTTGTGTAATTTTTTTCATAGCTCAAGTTATTTCAGACGTCCTAATCTTTCGATTTTTTTCCCATTTTTGCAATCCATCACCAAAACCTATCCTGTGACTTGACCAGAACCCGTTGCGTGACAGACAAATTTAGTTAAATCAGACCATAATAACAGTGCGGTTTCTGAGATGAATGTTGAGATCACTGTAAAGTTATTTAGTTTCTTGAGGGAATTACAGTGGGAGATTTTAAAAATTCATTTGCCATTCGTTAAGGGATGCGAATGTGTTGGCGGAGTCGTTATTCATTAGTTGAAAGTCAATCTGGAGATACCAGGAGATAACGGTCGATTCCACGCGTCAAGATGGCCCTTGGACAGTACACCTAAAACTTGACAAAACCTGGCATTTAGACAAAATCTTATTCAAGGTAAGCTAGATATGACCTTTATCCTGTACTTTTCATCCAAATACCAAAGGAAACAAGGAAAAAATTCCAAGTTTTCGGCTATTCGGCCGGAGGCACGAGCCTATTGTTTGTACTGGTTGACAGGTTAATGTTGTGATTATCGGGATTTTGAGAGCGTTTGTACTCGGCGCTGATAAAAAGCCCGAAACTAATTTTTAAACCTGATTTTAGAATGGTATTTTGTCTTTCAAGAATTCTGAATTTCAAGTGATTTGGTGTTTTACCGGGGAGGAAAACTTTCTCTTGAAAAACTGTGCCAAATTGAGAATTCAAAGCAAGCGAATTTTAGTGATTTTCAGCGGCTCGCCATGACCTTGAAAATTAATTCACAGATCTAAAACAGGACTCAATTACTTCCTACACACTTTAAAAGCAAACTTCCACGCTTAAAATGGGGGGTTTCTGGGGTGCAAATCAAACAGAGCGAAGTTTACGAGAAGGTATGATACACGTTTATTTCGCGTGTTTACAGGACACGTGTGGCGTAAACATGTTAAATTTTTTTTTCGGGCTTAAAAAAAAAATTTCAAGAAAAAAATTCCACCACGTTTCTTAGATTGCTATAGGGTATCCGTGGAAAATTTATGAGGGAATTTTATTTTTCATCATGTGCCGCCACTCGCTCGATGTTAGTGGACATCCCCTCTTAAGCTCATTAATGATATTTACATATTATTAAGGAAAGGAAAATTTCTTAATTCGGATGTTTTGGCCTGGGAATTTTACATAGTCTCCCGTTACATACAAGAATAGCAACGTAACATTTTGAGTCTTTTTTAAACTTGCAACATACTATTGCCTTAAAACCTAAGAATAATGCTTTGCTTCAAAAAAATACGAAATAGATACCAAAAATCCAAAAGGAACGAGGATGACAAGAGACGGATAAGAGTAAATAACACGGTATTAGTAAACATCGAACGCAACAAGGTCAAAGACGTATTCAATCATAAAAAAATTACTTTATCTATAAATATGTCAATGCAGGTAAGCACAATATATAAGAAAAACAAATGGTTACTTACTTCATTCTGTAGTCATTGCAGAAATTACACAAAATGGTTTAGAACAGCGTTTACTTCGTTCCTTCCGCCATGTTGAAACGACAAACATTTGACCGTCATGGGGTAGGGTAAATTCTCGCTACTCCACTCTACTGGAGGGATTGTTGCCAACTTCCACCTTGGGGAGGGGGCGGGGGCTAGCTGCGCCCGCGATGTTTTCCCTTGTTGGATTGCGGAAGGATGTCAAACGAAGCCGAATACAAGAAGTTGGATGTCGCAACGTCGTAGTATCAAAATCGAGACGTAATCTAGGGTGTTGAAAACGAAACTTCGAAAGTTAAATGCCCATGGTTGACATTCTTATAAGAAAGAGGAGAAATCGTCAATTTAGCATGCCAAATTCGTGATGTTGAATGTCAAAAACGTAAAGTACCATTTGCAATGGGAAAGGTTGAACCAGAAATCAACAAAGTTGAATGACGCCTTGTATAATATAGCATAAAATGCAACAAGTCGAATGTCAAATATAAACATCGAATTTTGGCGGAAATGGAGCTCCATAGTGCAACAAACAATCTCAACTTGCAACGAAAATTCTTGCGCGACACGCTGCACGAAAATGTTGCCCGTATAACTGGGCCTGAAAAGATAGACTTAATGGACGCGACAGGCAGCAAGCCATCACAAGACAGTGGCTCTTTGTGATTACGTAATCACTCGGTTCGGTTGTGGTTTGTTGTAATACACGAGAACACTGGGGGATGGGACACAACTTTTCGTTATATAAGCAGGCGCTTGTAAGGAAAAAGTAATGCTCCCTAAAGCGATTTTTCGTTAACCAATTGGTACTGAAGCAGAATGGAAACGCGACATTAATACTAAATAAATACTAAATCGGTTGGTCAAAATCGGGCCATGAACAGAAACTGCTTACTAAAGCGATACTGGATTGCTGTCGGTCCGACAAAAAGCGAGAAAACCTAAACTATATTGGGCACCCCAAGTTTGTAATTATGTCGTTGAAATTCCTGTATTGAATGAGCGCAATATATGCTCTTTTTAATAGCTATATTACGAATAATGGTACATCAGGTAGTTGCGTGATGAATTTTTCTTGAGGATTTTAGAGGACAAACGACTGACATTAATCAGCACAATACTGTATGAAAAGGACTTGGGCTGGCCACGTGACACGCATGAAGGACAACCGATGGAGATTGGGAGAAAGGGCCGTCTATTTTAAAGAGGCGAACGGATGATATGGTCACGTTCAAGGGAGCAACATGGGTGAGAAATGCTGACAGGACATTACGCACACAAGATATTGACGGTTGCAGGAAGAAGTCTTTTTCTTGAGGTGAAAGTGCAAAACGCTAGCTTAATATATACAGTACGCACACCGTATCGCAAAAAAGAATTGAGCGCTCTGATTTTTGAGATAAATACATCGCCGCAAAAATTTGCCCCACCTCTGAATTTTTTACTATTACATTTAATGCAGCGGAGCGCATCTGTGCGCATTTACACATTAAGCATTTGCGCATTAAGCGTCTCATTTGTTTAAAAACACCAAAAGTGCAAGAAGTACGATATGATAATGCGTCTTTTGAGAGACAACAAAATTTGTTGTTTTGATTTAGTACAAATACATGTTGATGTAATTCACATAATTTGCCTTTAAAATTGTATACTCGACTTGTCGCAAAAATAGCTGTCTGCCGAAAACATCACTATCCCCTAGCCGCAAGAATTATTCCTGCAAACTTAAAAATAGCCAGATCGTAAAGCTAAACCCCTGCAAAGATTTCGTGTCCTGAGAATTTCAGTTATTTACAATATAATTAACAAGAGATACTACAATCGTTGATGTGTTGTATCAACCAAAGCTTCCCTGACCAAGTTTCAAAAAATTACTGTAAACATCTCACAAATAAAATTTATTGTCTCCTTAACATATCAAATTGAAGGGTTCGTTACACCAGGTACTATCAAACCCCTTGTGGGTTTCTGGTAATATTGAGTGGCCCCTTGTTCAACAGCTCTCTGCACGTGTTGCGTGCCTGTATTGAATTTGATCAAAACGCATTTCGTATATATATATAGTAATATCTCACTGACTCTAGTCAATTCCAAATTCCCCAACTTAGGCTGAAGTTATGTGGGGGCGGGGGGGGGGAAGGGGACGCGGAAGTTAAAGAATACATCTCCGTGCAGATGAGGCCATCGCTGTGGGGAGGAGATGAGTGGGAGCCAAGCGAACATCTGAAAGCAAATATCGAAAACAGAAATGAACTGGCTAAAAGCAAACTATAAGACTCTAATCATCAACGAAGTACATCATGAAATCCCCCCTGGTATACGGACGTTTGACTTTGTACACTAAGTTGAAGCCAGACGATGTGAAGATTTTTTGTTTTCGGTCATCTGAGATCACAACACAATGTTTTGGATTAGATGACCAAATTATGCACTCTTCCTAGGTTACATTGTATTCTATTAATTGCTGAAATGTTAGCACACATAAGCTCTGGACTCCTCCCCATTCCGTCCCCCTCCCCCCTTCCTTCATTAATTTGAAGAATATTTAATTTCAAATAAAAGGTTTGACATTTGTTTTTCAGATAATGTCCTTTATATTGAACAACTGACCGGTGGAATTATGAAAACTGAATTCATAAATATAGATCTTCTAAGTTACTTTTTATACACCTATTGCATGTCAATACTATATTTGAGGTAATCCAACAAAGTTCGGCTGATTTGCCGCCTAATTATACTGAATAGCCACTGGAACCACATTTTGATGAAGGAAATTGTTTTCCGATGGCCATTGTTTATTCAAGGACGTCCTTTTTCACCAAAACTACCCGGTGCCGCTTATAGACCTGACCACAACGTCGTTCCCTAGGTCTTGGCTTGGGCAATCCAAGATGGCAGCTTTTACAAACCATATCCTAGGGGCGCGTTTTCTTGGTCTCTTCTGGAATGAGAATAGACAGAATGGGAATGATCACAATCGGAATATGAACCAAAAAAAAAAAAGATCGTTGCAAAAATGGACTAAAAACTGACCGCGGGTATTCTCTTCCTCAGGCTCGGTGGGGGAGAATTTAAGCCTGCCGCGGATGCTATGTTGTTTTGGTCAGCTATATTGTTATCGTCAGGTGATTGACAACTTTTTCGTTACGCTCGTTCTGTTCCAATTCTGCCCCAATTAGCAAAATACATGGAATTGCATAAACTACCAGTCTAACAATTCTGGAATGAGAACAGATAAATAAAAAACCCGCCAAAAAGCCATTCCAATTATTCGCATTCCAGAATGGTTCCAAAAAAAACTGCGCCTTAGGAATGATATTTGACTTGAGCGCCGTTTCTTCAAATACTTGCAGGAGCGGTTCAATGTGTTCCCAAAGAAGACATTTTTAGACGTACTATGTACTGTCGACGTTTCCTTGCTATAGCTCTAAGACTCTTGGGCACCCTTCCCCCCCGTAAGGCCTGGGAACTAAAAAAAAGTGGCCCAGGGGCCCGTTTCTCAAAAGTCCCGATAACTTTTCGGGCCTGGAAAGCTATTTTATGAGCGCAAGGTTTTCCTTGAAGATCCCGATTTTTGTTGTTTTAAACCTAAGTAGTAAAATTGTAAAATTGTAAGCTGGCGAAACAAGCCGAACTGGTTTGCTGGCTAAAAGCTACACCACCATTCTATAGATTTTGATTTCAAAACAGTGTTCTGGGCCCGACAAATTACCGGAACTTTCGAGAAACGGACCCCAGGTGAGGATGAATAGGGGTAAAAGTCCCCACTGAGTCAAAGAAAACACACGCTTAATATTTCTTAACCGTTTGTATATATTCAAACGTAGCCAGTCAATTGTACATGTTCTAAATAACTTAAAAACTCTTCGCTTTTCTATAAAAAATCATTGCCCAAATAAGAAGATATCACAACTTTGTTGAATTATTTACAACGTAGAATGCTTTTAAATACGCCATACATAGTATGACAGATGCGTCGCTTTCTCTTCAATGAAAAAATAATATTCGGCTAGCAAAACTATACAATACTATATATTACAAACAATCTAAGCAAAAAATATATTATGTGTCTATAGATAAACTGGTATTGCACGCTTCTATGGTCGCCTACAGCTTATCTTGGATGAGCCCTGGAACAGAAATTATTAAATCAATCAGTTAATTTTTAGTAAATAGACATTCACCATGGTCTGTTTAGAACACGAAAATCCCGTTGGCCTTATCATCGTTGCCTACTAGGATAGACATTACGCTCACGCCTCCTATGCCCTTGAAAAATAGAATTATTTCTCGCTTTTTTTTAAATTCCACACTGAATCAGTCATTTGTCCACCAAAACGCAGCCGAGCTGACTATCCGTTCATAGTCTAATTGTCTAATTGTTAATTTGAGTACATTGGGAATATCTAGAGCCAGGCCCAAGTTGTTTCTCTTATTTATACTTCAGTTTGAAACTAGTGGCTTCAAAACAGACAACAGGCGACCATTCCCATTTTTTATCGCAATTACCATCTGATTGCTAACATCACGACTGTTGTAGGTTATCAACCCTTTCACTCCCAAGAGTGCCTAAAATCAAAATTCAAGAAAAATCTCAAATTTCATCATGTAAAATATTTCAATATAAATAGTACCATGTGAAAGTACTGCTGACGAGGTTTCATTTGAATGGTCACACCATAGGATTTCGTCCACAGACTCAGAAGTTAGAATCACCTTACTGTGTCCATCACTGACTCTGGGAGTGAAAGGGCTAACCAGAAGCTTCTAAAATCCTATAAACTGAGAATAAACTGTCTTCTGGACCTCAACAAAAATGTCTTGGACTCACGTCGTGGAAACCACAGCCAATAACAAAACGGACGATTACAAACTATATAATGCTAATGCTAATATCGTTATATTTCTTGAGAAAAGCGAGATTAAATTTTGCACTTACCTCAGAGTTTCTCTTTCTTTTCCAGCAGTCTGGATTAACTCGTTTGTGCTCATCCGCCAAAAGCTTGGCTCGAATCACGTACTCTCTCCTTTCCTCTTGTTTCATGGCCTTCCACTTGTCTCCAAGGATAACACTGATTGCTCTGTAAAAAGCAAGTAAAATACACACTCAACGTAATTTTAAACCTCTTAACTCATCATGTTCCAGTAGCTTGAACATGCAGAGATAATTGTTGAGAATAGTTGAGATTGTTAAGATTAGGAAAAACCACTTTTTCCCAAGCTTTTTAGACTTGCGGTTACTAGAGCATAGCTTCTGATTGATTGCAGTGTAACGCTTACCAATCGGATACAAAGATGATTGACATGTACTGGAATGGCTTACCTGTTGTCTTTACCGGGGTGAGCCTGGGTGATTTCCAGTCTAAAGCGTTGGGCAAACAGCATAAAGGCATTCATGGGTCTTTTGGTGAACTGATGAGTGCCGTTTCTTTTCAATCGACTGGGAGGACAGTGAGACTCGGAAAGAAGCTTGGTGCGCCGGTGGCTGTGTTCCTCTTTATCCTGTCGTGAAATGTTTCATAAAGACACTTTTTAGCAATTACTGAACACAGTAGCTGTAGCCATTTTAACGTCGCATGTCGTCATGTGAAATGTTGTTACTGTCCAGCGTGATCACTCGGGCAAGAATAGTCATGAAGAGGACCCCTGTTGGTGACATTCACTGACAATTCGACAACCAGAGCGAAAGATATCTTCCGAGTCAAGCACAGACTTGACTTGATGTTATTGGGTGTAAAGCCTCAAAATTTCGTCACACATTGTCGTCTATCTAACTGTATATCGTTTATCTAGTCATTCCTATCTTGAACAGTAGTCATTTTAGAGTCAATAATGTCATATGGTATTCTACATAAGTCACCATACAATTGCTAATAGCCTTGTAAGCTGAGCTAAAATGAGAGTTCAAAATATGCCCTCGTCTGGCTTGCGTTCTAAATGGACTCTCACGCACTCTCAAAGGGTTTGAATTTGCTTAAATTTCAGTTAGATTTTTTGGAATTTTAAACTTTTGGTTTCGTTTGTCCTCTAACTATCTTGGACTCATATTGACTCTATTCCGCTCTCAAAGGGTTTAAGACGGAATCCATTAGGAAATTGAGTAATTTTAATTTTCAGTGGACAAAAACCTTGTACCAGAATAATTTAAAGCATATCGCATTCTTTTTTACATCTTTTGAGAGGTATGGATGCAATTTGTTATCTGTAATAACCCCAAAGACAATTTTTTTATGGGAGCCCGAGAAAATAAATTTCAAATTTCACAAAATGAGATCTTACGCATAAAAATTTACCTATTTTACCCGTGTTTACACAATTCCTGTGAAATTTGAAATTTAATTTCACCGGCTCCCATAAGAAATTGTCTTTGGTGTTATTGCACATAACTAATTACGTCTATAGCTCTTAAAAGGTGTAAAAAAGAATGCGATAAACTTTAAATTATTCTTGTACAAGGTTTTTGTCCACTGGTTACTCAATTTCCTGATGGATTCCATCTTAAACTCTTCCAGGGTTTGAATTATTCCATGAAATTGAGTTCATAATCAACAACCCATGCAGCAACGAGTTGGTTGTGAATTCAAATTAACTCTCATACGACTCTATTATGTGTAGTACATGTAGCAGTTTAACGTAAAAACACTCTAATTTTCAACAGCCATACCTTGGCCATGCTGCTCAGGGTGAGTGCCGCGTTTGACATATCATTGAATTCAGATCTGGAAATAAAGCAGTCTTCACATTGAAGTTTCAGTTCTATTGGAGAGGACTGGAGTTAATCCATTTCTTTTTTATACATAGTAGAAACCATCACCTTTGTATTTAGTTAATTTTCTGTTGGCTATCTTATCTTGGTTGGTTGACTCTTACGTTTTGCATGCTAAAAATTAGTAATAATAAATTAAGAATAATAATAATAACAATAATAATAATAATAATAATTATTATTATTATTATTATAAAACTTTAATAAAAACTTAAATAAAAAACTTTAACTTTAAGTGTCAAAGTGATCTAGCTCCCTGTAAAGGAAAGTGAATATAAAATTTAATAAAAATTTATTTAGTATTTTACTTCAGCTTTTCAGCTCTCCGTTCTACAACGAATGTAATTCCAACTTACGAGTTATCGCCATCCCATTGCGTTCCGTTACAACACGCTACATCATACGGCAACAGACAAACATCACCCCGCTGCAATGGCTGACAGCTTATCCCATAATGCAGTTCGGTAGCGGCAGGGTTTAAGGAGGCCCAGCAGGCTGTTTCCTTGACAAAGAACGGGTGGTCAGCTGTAATCTCAGCCTGAAGGCTTGTTTGCTTATTGTTGCATGATTTAAAAGACATAATGAATTCATCCTGGAAAAAAAGACAAAACAGAAACACAGTCAAAAGCGTGAAACATGTTGATGGCCTACTAGATCAGAACTGTCTGATACACGGACTGCAACGTTCTCATACTCTAAACACTAGTTGCAGCATAAGACAATAAAGACTATCCCTTCTGGTCGCTGGATAAGAAGCTAGTTCATCGTACATATGCAAGATTTGTTGCGAAAGCAACTTTCCTTCTGAGAAGCTCAATCTGTTTCTTAACGCTCTTTTACAATTTTTATTGCACAAAAATGTTACGTGCTCGTGCAAGTGTTGTTGGTCCCCGATGGCGGGGACAGCACCGTTCGCTGGTACCCATTCATACACCTGAATAGAGCTACCAAATTCAGATGGCACTTTCGACTCGCTGTTGACCATTAAGCATTGGACTCACTGCAGGCATCCGGTCAGCAAAATACCAGCGCAGAAAACTGTGTAGTTCTCAAACAGTGTAGAAAACTGTGTTGTCTCCGTCCACAATAATAAAAAAAAAAATGACAAAATGACAAGCGTATTTCTGCATGTCCTTTTCGGCTCATAATGCTTTTATTTTAAGTCTCCATTTTGAATTGGCCGATGGCCGGCGTGGCAAAATGTTCTAGATTACACAAGCATACTTTTGTCGTTTTCACCTGTTTCAGCCCTTAAAGTGCCACTGGGACGAGAATTCATAGGTTTATTTCGGCCAAATTCTGTCGCAGAATATCGCGTTTTGTTCATATTTCTCCAGAAAATTGAACAACAAACCTTTCATCCTAATATTTTTTAGCTCCAAAGTCGCGTAAAATGTGTCCGCCATTACTGAAAACGTGTTCCTGGGTGATTGCGCAATTTAATAGCTTGTGACGTCAGAGGCTCACCTCAGTCGCGTTTCCTTGTGTTTTGACTGAAGATGTCTACCGTCGACTGCGAAACCTCCAAAGAGCATTTCTACGATTCGGAACAGTCTTTAGCTTCCAAAGCGTCCGAGGATTCGTTTCATTCGGCAAATGAAGAATTTTTCTTACCGTACGATGTAAGAACTGATGTGAGGTTTCGACTAATAATCTTGTCAACAAACTGTTTAAAGTTTTTTTTCTCGCCATATTTTATTTTAGTTATTTGGCGGGAGTTGAAAACATAAGCGAAATATGCTTAGACAATGATTGTAGTTCAGGCCCCAGTTGCTCAAAAAGTGGATAACTCTTTTTCAAAGGATAAGTCGCTGTCCGGTGAATAAAATTTATCGCTTCATCTCAGTTGTTCAAAGCTTGGATAGCGCCGATCCAGCCAGCTGTTCAGCCGCTATCCAGCGATCATAAAGTTGTCCATTCCAACACAGGTTGTGTAACTTTTATCCACTGTAAACTTGTAGCAAAATAGACATGGCTATTCGAAGAATTGATCTTTTAAGCTGTGGAAATTTAGACCAAACACCTAAGAAACCTTTAGACTATGATGCTCGCGAATTCTCAACCATGGGTCGATCGATGTTACTGTTGGTGTGGGAGAAAATAAAAGAAGCGATACTTTGTCTGCCGTTGTTTATGTTCATTATATATTATAAAAAAAAAGGATTGAAATTTTTGGCCATTCTTGGCATAGTCTGGGAAACTTTCTTGAAAAACCGTAATTGTTGTAATCAGCTGGCAGGCAGCTTATCGTGTCTATCATAGTACAGTGGTCACTCAACACATTGAAACACAAGTGCTTGGCGCTGCTAAATATTTTAAACAGTTTTTATAGAATTCTTTTTCTGAGCCGAAAGAAGTGAAATAAATCAAAACAATTTTTTTCAAGACCTGGAGGCCTTGTGTGACCAGAATCTAAATATTTGTAGTCAAAATTAAAAGCCACAAGGAAAATTTTCCACTGCTCAACAACAACATGCGGACCGCCGAGGAAACGAAGCTTTCGCTTGCCTTATTCTCTGGGTAAAGATAATAACATGACATTTAATCATTTTTCTTAGTAGTCCATTTACTAAGATTGCTATGACAGGTAAAAATAAATAACACTGTTAGACCCTTAGGCAAATCGTGGCGTGTGACATTTTTTCCCAACTTCAATTTCCACGCACCGACGATCCGATCTATTAAAGCCTTTATCTCTAACAACAACAACAACATTTTATTTGCATTTTCAATCAAAAATGCCATTGCACATAGAAAGGAGAAAGAAAGAAAGTTGCAAAATCGATTAATTTACAATTCCTGTGTCTATTGATCAATTTCTTAATGCAAAAGCTTCGTAAATGAAGTAACCTAATTTTTTACAAGTGAAAGCGTCAATGCTATTTAAGAGAAATACAATTTTAAGAATCGAAATCGGAATATTTACTAATAATATCGTCCATTGAAGATTTTCTAATTGCATCATATCTATTGCAAGATAAGAGGAAGTGTACTTAATTTCGTTTTCAACTTCATTTGAGCTGCAGCATTGACAAATTCTCAGATGCTCAGGGAGTTTAGGGGTGGAATGTCCTCTATTTTCAATTCTTAGGTTGTAATTACCTAACCTTAGTTTTGCTACTGCCCGAACAATAATGTCAATCGACTGTTCACCGACAGGGAATAAAGGGAGAAAAGTTTCTCCACAATCAGGATGGTATGTTATAAATTAAAATAAATGTCCATGCTTCGAAGCGATTACTGCTCTGAAATTAACACACGTGGAATTAAAAAAAGGAAAAGATAAGCAGTACAAACTATATCAGGTTAATCACGACGGTCAGGGTTGCATTCGCCGAGGATCTTCACGCTAGCAGACGGCAGAACTGAAAGGGTTTTCCACGACGATAATAAATTTCAAAATACGTTGAAAGAAAATCAGTTTTGCACAATGGTGGATGCGTTAAAGAAGAAACAAACTATCACTTCAACTGCGTTATAAGATTAGGTAAGTTACCTTTCGTCTTGTTCGCGCAGATAATGTTTTTTTTTCGGTCCTTTTTTCCATATAGTTGGAATGGGCAATGGCATGATCGACCTCTGGGATCTTGCGACATGAACAGCGTTCTGGAAAAACTCGTCCGTGGAGTGATCAAAATGCCTCTCGGGTTGAAATTCGCACTGTGTGTGAGTAAGAACATTCTCCTTTTTTCCATTGCGGGTCCGCTCGCAAGGCTTCAATGAAGGAAAATACCAGCTCGTTGGTTGGATTTATTGTTGTGGCATTGTACAACACAAGTACTACCTGTCATTACTGCTGCAGCAAGGAAGATTTCAAAGTCGTAGACAAACACTTGGCAAGAAATCTTTCCTCGAGGACAATTTACTTTCCCGTGGCAAGTAACCATGTGAAGGCACTAGGTTTGAGGTGAGCCTCTGACGTCACTTCCGCTCATTCGCAAGCCAGCTTCCGGAACAAGGGCCAGTAATGGCGGCCGCAAAATCTCGACAAAAACCGTCCGAAAAAAGCGACTTCTAGTTGTCGTAATAAGTTAAAATTTGGCATGGTGACTAAGAACCATAAACTATGTTCGAAAATGTAAAAATATGGAATACCAAAATTCTGGTCTCAGTGGCACTTTAAGACCCGGTTTAAACATATACTTTCTGGCGCGTTTTCTCCGATCCGCCACTCTAAAACGATCGAAAACGTTTTACACGTCCCCACAAGAACACGTTTCAATACTATGCGTTCTCACCCATCCAGACTACAGGCGATGGGTTTATACGTCCTCCACATAGAAAGCCTACATTTTATCATCGTTTACACTTGTTTAACTTATACGAACTTTTAGGGTGGACGGGGCGTAAGGACGCCTTCGAGACATACCGACGCGATGCGTCACTAGAAAGGAATGACTTACCAGTGAAAAAACATGAGAAGGGTGATAAATGCACAAGAATTCACAACAGTTTTAGTTTTAAAGGAGGTATAAGTCAAGGCCTAGGTCAACAGGAAATCTCCCACTCGTACCGTAAGAGCAATTGTTAAACACATATCACGGTCAACAGCCGGCAGGATACAATAAGTGCCTACGCAAGGCATGCGAGATCACAGCGAATTAACTTATGATCTATCGTCACAGGATCGACACAAGACATCAAGACGCAACAATTAACAAATCAAAGAGTTTATCGTGCTTTCTTCTCATAAAGAGACCTTTGCCCCTTTCCCCGACCTCCCAGGGTCTAACCTATCACCTGTCACAGATACACAGGGTTTGTGAATCTGTCTATGAAACAAATTTGAACTCACACATAAAACGTATTGAATGACACTCTCCTATTGTGTTCTTTCTCACGTTGTTTAAACTGGTTCTAGATTATGAGTCAGGAGATGAAATCCTTATGAGTAACCATTCAAATGTGGTCTATTACTTTTCTGTAGTGTTGTTTATTATGCTGTACTTTAGATAGTTGAGTTAAAGTTTTAAGCCTGTGGATGAAACCCTTCAGTGAGACCACTCAAAATCAACAAAATTACTGAGGTGGACACTTTGGTGCTGTTGTGATGCTGTTTATTATGATGTACATACTTGAAGTGGTTCATATAAGTTTTGAATTTGTGGTTGAAACCTAGTTCAAGTGTAACCGTTTGTATAAAAATTATCCCGTATTACCTTACTTTGCTGCTATTTAATTTGCTTCAAATGTAATCATTTTCTGTAATAGTCGCTGAACGAGGTTCGGCTAGCACAAAAACCAATGCGTCGGAAAAAGTCCGAAGAACTGATTGCTTTCCAGGGTTTAACCCTTTAAGCCCCAATATCAACATGTATATTCTCCTCACTGTCCTCCATATATTTCTTATGATACTAGTTGGGAGAATTTGATTAAACATCAAGACTTTTTGCCTTTGGTGATCATTTCCTTTCTTCTCATGACCTGTATGACTTAATCGCGTAGTGATATTGTGAGGAGAAATTAGATGCTTGTCACTTTTGAGGCCTAAAGCGGTCAAAACCAATGGATCGCTTCTGTTGGCAAACAAAACAAAAATAAATATTAAAACAAAATGAAAGCATGAGACAAGCAACATACGGTGTTTCCATTGTACTTGGTGTTGATCCTCTCGTAATCAACCACTCGAAGCCCATCTTGAAACATGTCTTCTGAGACGTCCTTCATCTCAATGTCGTCCACTGTTCTCCAAGTCCAAGCGTCTTCATCTGGAAATTTAATCCTGGTTCCAGCCATGAAACAGCGCCATTTCACCGCCGGCATGGCTTGCAGCAGCGATGTTCGTGTTGGAGAAACTGTGCTAGTTTGTGAGACGCAACGACACTCGCTGGGCTGGAAATCCTACAGAATGAAAGATAATGGGTTTCTAGGACAAGATACTAGACCACCAGGGATGAGCTTAATTCTCTATTCTTTCTTTGCAAGCGTAAACTCTCTTCCTGCGGGAATCGTGGCGCGCGGGTCATTTTTTTTTCCTTTTGTGAATCAGCAGTTGGAGCTTGCATCCGACCAATCAGTGCGGGATTAGGGGTTCGACTGCAGTCGGGGACTCAGCATTTCTGTCAGTTTCCTTTTTGCATGACAGAGCACACTGCATTTACCATCTTGCTCTTTTTCAAGCGATTTTTTCAGAACAGTTTAGTCAGAAGATTAAACAAGAGCGAGATTTGCCTTAGCTTCCCACGCAAAGTTGGCAAGCGTTCAAACTCTTGCCCTTCTTTGCCTGACAACTCTCAAGTGTTATTATCGAGTCTCATTGTTTTCATCGTTTATCGCTCTTGTAAAGTTTGAAATTCACCAAATGTCATTTTCAACTTGATCTGGGCTTACGAAAAGCACGAGAGATAACAATAAAAAAAATACACCCGGCAAGGAGATAACAAACAGGGCATTGAAGTGGCCCTTCAAAGCCAATGTTTCTCGAAACGCAAAGAACTTAAACTTCCTATTTTCTCATAAATTCCTTACATACCATTTGCTTCGGATCAACTAACTGAGGAGGTGGGCTGTCACCCTCAGTGCGCCTGACATCGACGTTGTCACCGCTGACTTCTCGTACCAGTGGACTCTGGGGGCTTGTGGCAATCAGAGCAAACTCTGTAAGCAAGTTGACTTCGGGGCATAAGTCAAGAGCCGGCGGAATGGACCGAGATTTGGACGGCAAGCCTCTTGATTTTCCTGCATTTCAGAAGAAAAAAAAAGATCAGTGAGCTCTTTTTCAGAAGATATAAACCTTTCTTATACAACCCTCTCTAAAACAAGTTTGGTAGCTTGTACTGAGTTGCCGGAAGTGTTTGTGAACGCAACAACGGCAGGCAAACTTGTTGACAAAACTTTTCGCGCAAAATGGGGCTACTCCCACTTCGACAAATTTCTCAGCATGTTCCAAGACGAATCAAGTTCTCAGTTTTTCGTGTGAACGTTGATCATGACCAAACACGCTATTTACTATTAACGCTAGAGAAAAGGTGGAAAAAACTGCCTTAAACTTAGAATTCAGCAAGAAATTGACGGTTTGCTGTGTGCAAAAACGATCTTGCCATCTTAAGCCTGCCTAGAGACAACGCCTTTATACTGACCCATAGTGTCAATTCCTGCTGCACCTCCGATTTTGCTCGGTGGTGAATTCTCTTTGTGGGACAAACTGCTCCCGACCGTGGGAAGACGTATTTGGTTCCTAGCCGAGGTGAAATTGTTGTATATATATATTGTAATCCAATTTTTGTTCTCACATGATGAACGTGTTGGACCCTTAATCCATATCAATGAATGTCTTGGAGAAAGAGAAACGCCTGCTGAAAATGCATTTATAATTATACATTCATTTGAATAGTACTTATTTGATGAAATATTCAAAAACGTTTCAAAATAAAATGTAGAACATAAAGTATATAACATATAAGATGCCCCACAACATTTACAAAAACAAAACAAACTATTTGACAACTCATTCTCTACGGGAGAATTTTGTCCCAAGCATGTTCGTTTCTGAAGCTGTCGAAATAACTTAATCCATTGTTTTAAACTCACATGATAAACGAGTTGGACCCCATGTCCATCAAGAAACGTCTTGAAGAAATTGAGAGACGCAAAGAAAAACATAAAACAAACTATCTGACAACGAAAGATGGAAAGCCGAATTTGGACCGCACGTGTGCGCTTTTACAGTTAAAATGCCTATCAATTTCGTTTTTATTTTGCATTAAAAAAAAGTTGCATGAAACGGGCCATTAATCCGTTAAGAAAACTTTGGAAGAGAGGAAAGAGTGACAAAATAAATTCGATTTTCTTGCAATTAAAGTTCGGCCTGACAACGGATCTGGTCCTCAAAGTGTTCGTTCGTTAAAGTTGTTGAAAATGTCTAACTGCAGTCGATTCAAATTCACATGATAAAGGCGAGACGGACAGATATTCTTTCTGAAGATGCTCAGCATGGGAAAACCAAAACAAAGAAATGATCACAAAGCAAACAATAAACTCAGCCCACACATGACGCTGAGTCTGGCAGTCAAACTAGGGACGCGCCGTTGAAAGACAAGCGTTCTCAGTACCAATGTGCCAGTACTGTCTGCCTAAATCCGACTAATTGAGGGCAGAATGCGAACAACGATTTTTTGACCCCAACAGGTTCGATTATGAAATTGTAAATATCTTAACCCAAATCTTTTAATCGCACATGATAAACGACTTGGACTTCTTAAGAAAGCTGAGCAGAAAAAAATAATTACCAAATACAGCTTGGACCCTCAATCCACTCGGAAATGTCTGGCCGCAGAAGAAACAAAAAGACAATGAGCTGGCAATTGAAGATGGACAGATTTGTTCCCAAGCTTGTTGGTTTTTGAAGTTTTATAAACTATCTTAATGTGATTCTTTTAGTCATCTCACAATAAAAGAGATTGTTAAACCCTTTGCCGGCAAGAAATGTCTCAGTGGGAGAAAGAAAAACATTGACATAACAGACTATCTAACAGCGATGGACGGGCGGGATCCGAATTCGGTCAGAATGTGCTCGCTTTTTAATTTGTTAAAAAGCGAACATGTACAAACCCAAGTCTTTACGTCTGACATGATAGCCAGGACGGGCAACTAATCCACCAAGAAATGTTTGATGACACGGCAAACTAAGATCAAAATTGGACAGTTACCGGATTTGGTCCCGGCATGTTCTTTTTTTTGAAGTTGTTGAAAATTTCCAAATTTACCTTTTTCCTTTCATCTAACATACAGAAGAAAATGGGCCATTATTCCGCCAAGAAATATATCTCAGAATTTGAAAAGTTTGCTATAAACTGCCAAACCTCAAAGACTGGCCATTCAAGGCAAGCTGGTTCCAAAACTATTCGATACTAACGCTGTTGAAAATGTCTCAATACAATCGTTGTCAACACAAATGATCAACGAGGTGGAAAGGAAAAAAGAAGAACACGTAGCAGTTAAACAATTTGGAATAAAACCCAGTACACGCTTGTGCTTCCTTGGTGGAAGTCTACCAACATTTTGTTTGATGATTGAAGATGGCTATGTAACTAGTTAATTCATATATTCTTCTTTATAAACTTGGGTGGAACAACTGAAGATGTACAGGTTTAATCCCAACCTTGTTCATATTTGAAGTCTTAGAAAGAGCTTAATCAAGTTCTTTTTACCTTACACGACTAAAGAGATGGAAACCCTCGCTGATCCGCCAAAAAAAATTCTGGGAGAAAGAAAAATATTGGCAAAACAAACTATCTGCTGACGTTAGCTGAAGATCTGAATTTTGGTCAGAACGTGTTTTTAAGTTGTTGAAAAATGTACAGTGTGCGTGGGTTTGCGCACGGCAAAACCACGCTTTTTAAAGTTTTTTTTCTCACATGATGAACAAGAAGGCCCACTAATCCGACAAAAAAACGTTTCTTCGGGGAAAGAAATAGTGACAAACTACAATTCCGTGATGCAGGTAGAAGCTAAAAATTGGACAGTTGCCGGATTTGATCAAATTTTTAATGTCTTTTAGTTTCTAAGTTGTCGAAAATGCCTTACAAATTAATTTCTTTTTCACCTCACATTAAGAACGAAATGGGCCATCCACCCACCAAGAAATGTTTAAGGGAGACAAGATAGACACTCGCCTGACACAAGACTTGGTCAGGATCAAGTATTCTGTTGTCAGTTCTTGAAAATATCTCAATACAATTCTTTTTAACATGATAAACGAGATGGAAAGCTATAACGTGCATAAAGGTCTCAAAGAACACAAAACAAGGTCCAAAACAAAGTCCAAACTTGATTCACCCTTGCTTGGCACACCCTTGTAAAATTAAAAGGTGAGTGCGCTGCACGATTGCGTTTTCCCTGCTTCCTTTGGGGAAAGTCTCTTTTAATGACTGAAGTCTATGAAGCTCTTCTCCTTATTCTTGGGTGGGACAATTTAATGTTTCCTTGAAGAAGGCACAACTGAGCAATTCATCGATGTTTAAAACTCTACATAAACTCCCCCCTACCCCCCCCCCCCCCCATCTATCTTGATAATATGCTTTACGTAAGCAACACTGATTATGGTCTAAGAAATTCAAATAACAAACTCAAATTACCGAGACCTAGACCTGGAAACGCAAAGGTCATCTCTATGGAAAAGTCTGCTCCCAAAACCTCAGACAATGTAAATCGGTGGGTGTCTTATAAAACAATTAAGGTCAAAGCGCATAAAGCTCCCACGCAGAGATCACGTAAACCAATGCATTTTTAACTGTTTTTAAATTATTATTATTTTTTAATATTGTTGTGATGATTTTGCGTGTACGAATTTGTTCCGAACGTGTTCGCTTTTGTGGTTGTTGAAATATTTTAATCTTCTTTGTTTTGTCTCACATGATACACAAACTGGGCAACAAATCCATGAATCTACAATCTAGTTTCATTCCAAGTTTCTGGGAACCGAAACAGAAGGCAATTATTCTCAACCCAAAATAAGCAAGGTATGATGACAGTAAATTGGCCAAGTTTATCAATGAAGACGTAAAATGCCAACCATTTAAAACTCTCATAAATGCGTTCTTGTCCTGTCAAATGTCCATAACTCTAGCGTCTTTAGGATCAGTTTCGGATGATCGAGATTCCGAAATAAAGGGATTGTGGAAACTTGCAATGGCGTATAAAAGATTTCAAAACAAATCTAATAAAATCCTATTATTTTTGTCCAGTGTTGTTACTTTTAAGGAACCGCGAGACGACTGAAGTCACCGTTCAGTTAAGCGCCCGTTCCTTAAAGATGCTCGTAACGCAAAATGGGATTCGATTTGCCCTGGATTAAACTCAATTTTTAAACAGGCATTACCCTTAATTTGGTCATCACTCTTTAAGTAAACGGTTGAAGCGTATTGAATGGAAAGGTTAAGGTAATTTTTTTAGCTGAGTAGTTGAACTTTCTGCAAAGCAGAACAATGGTTTAGTTTCATTTGCGACGCAGGCTAAGTCGCGGTAACAAATTCTAATTTGCAATGAACTGGAAAAACCAAACATCGTATTGAGAGAACTTTCCAATCGTACCAGTTCCTAGATAAGTCTAGGGATAAAATCATCGACAAGAATAAAAGCTAGACTGACCACACTACCCAATGTATAACTCAAAGGCCAGGGTTAAAAAATTAATCTCACTCAAAAGCAGGCTCCTAAAGTAGATTCTGGTGATCCTCAAAATTAAGCCCCTCTTGAAGCTGTAATTTACGCCTGGTTCCCTTAGAACTGCTTTTCGAGCTTACGATAGACTCGATGATCTTTTAACAAAACACTTATCCGATTAAAAGACCAGATTACTCTTGAAGGGATCTTTTAATTTCCGGGAAACAATCTTCTTAATTTTTTTGCTAAAAAGCACAGAAAAGGAAAGGCTTTAGAAATTTAACCTTTTTGTTTTACTCACAGACTGATGCCGCGTGGTAAATGTTTACTTTGGATAAAATCCTAAACCTTGAACATCCGGGAAAAAGCCGTGAAAAGAATACTTTCCTATACCATTGTAGTTGTTTGTTTTTCATGTTATTTCATAGTGGGATTTCCAGACTGAATTTCTCATATTTCCACTTAGAGCTTTTAAAAAATACTTATTTCCTTTAAAGAGCGATCAGATCGAATTTTTTCAGTAAATTTTTCTGGGTTGCATTTTCCGGATTTATAGCGAATGACTTACCATACGCCGTCGACGATTGTATTTGAGATGTACTTGGGAATACAATATCACTTGTTTCGCCGGATCAGCAGTCTCAAATTTGTCCTCTGTATTTACTTTCATCTGAGGTGCCAATTTGTCTGCGACAATGTTTTTTAACAACATATTTCGTTCTCACACGCAGGGTTCAGTGCAGAGTTCATCTTCAGAAAATATTTCTATTCTTGTTCATGAATTTGCCAATGAGGAGCGCGTGACGGAAGAAAAGGAATGATGTAACACTTTAAAAAGACACTCACCGAAAAAAAAAAGTTTCAAGTCCAAATCCTTGAACCAAAAATTTAAACGAACTGAAACACAACACGTATACATTTATAACACTGAGTACATGGCAAACAAAATTTGTGAATATGTGCGAAGATATTGGCTTAGAATATGCCTCAACGCATCATTATTTACATCCACTGAAACTGTAGACGAAGACGGGTTGGGGGGGGGGGGTTCCATATACTCTTTGTAAGTTATAGATTTTGACTTTTTCAATCTCAAACAGGTATGGTTTGCCTATTCGTTACACCCACCCCCCCCCCCCCCCCGCCCCGCCCCGAAAGGAATTAAGTAACGCTTCGCGTAATAACTATAGAGAATTTGGCAGTCGTCCAGTGTCTGTTTCCAATTAGATAATTAAAATACGGCTACGTGATTGGCTGAAATTAGAAAAATAGTGATAGGCCAAAAATATGCAGAAAATACATTTTTATGGTCCAAATATGGACTATACCTATTGTTCTTTCTGTCACGAAAGTTTCGTCACGATCGTATGTGGGGAGCCATGGTAACGACAGAAGAACATGTGCTCCATCTGTAGCCGCCATCTTGGATTTGACGAGTTCGCGTCCATTTCTTCACTGCAGCTAGTCATCTTGGTTCAAATTTCCTGGTCTTTTCGTATTACGAGAGCAACTCTGCTGGAGGATGCCTTTTGCAGCAGTGCTTTGTCGTTCGTTCTATTCTAAATAGGGTTTTGGTGACCCCGAAGTCCTCGCACCGACGGTGTAGAAAGCTGTAAAAGCGATCGAGTTCCATTTGGCCTTGTCGTTTTGTGGGATTGTTCAATGTGGTGGCACGTGCATACAGAAGGTTCAACTCGTAAATATCGAACGAATGCACAGGTCAGTAGCTTTTGTTTATTTTGGATCACCGGTATGAACTGTATAAACCAAAGAGTGATATGAGAGTTCGAATGCTCTGAAATTAGGTCTAAATAATATGAAGATCTCCTTTTCGAAGCCGTGAACTTCTAAATAAAATTTGAAAAACCATGTCTGTTGTGTATCTTATGTATTTTCGTCACTTTTCCGAGCCTCTAGAGATCGTTTAGGATGATGATTTGCTCGCCGGTTGATCGCCGTCAAGAAAATTAGACTTTCCGTGCCTTGGCGCCTATCCCTTCCCGCGTGATCTCGGGGAGTGGGTAAATCGGACTGTAATTTCTAAGTACTTAATAGCACCGGTTACACAAGGTAAAACGAATTTTATGACCAGCAACTTTATGGCCTGAGGCGTTGCGTACTGAGTATGTAGCAACATTGCTTGCGGTCTCGTGTTAAGATTTTCAGGGGTTTTCACATTACCGTTTTTTGTACAAGCTTTAAGTTCTTATGTTTTGGCGTCGGGAAAAATGTTCAAAGATTAAGATTATAAAACCAGGTAACGAAGAAATAGCCAGCTAGCAGACTTTATTTTTGAACTGCGAAGTCAAAATGTCACGATGTTTGTCACATTTCATTGCGTGGTTTTGCGTGTGAACCAGATCAGTCCAAAATAGATGCCGCGTATTGCACAAAACAATGAAATGAGGGTAAATGATTGATGAAACTGTCAAAGTTACGACGAAAACAAGGCAAAATATGGGTCAAATATCGCTTTCGACCTCATCATCTTCGGAAACTCGTGGTTGCCCATATATAATTTTTCTCAAACTTTGCGTTCATAAAGATCTTTATTTAAAGAAACTTCTTAGCTAATTTCAACGCTTCCTTCGAATACTAGGCGTTTGTAATTTTCCTGAAACCATTTGAATTTCGCGCTAATAGCTTTTTATCCAATGAGAAAGCTAATTTAAGGCTTATTAACACGTTTCCTCACGGTAGGAAATAACGGCTCCCATTGCCGTGGTCTATTGTTCTCTACTACAGTTCTTACGCGAAGCGTTACTTATAAAAAGGTAATGCTTGAATAAGGTGTGAAAACCATACATTTGGACTGAAAGAAAGATAGGTCTCGAGATCTCATTCGCAGAACCCCATCCAAAATTCCTGTTTTAGCCTTCTTCCGGGATGCTGCGATGCGGCTTTCACGTGCTTGATTTTTTGTATCAATTCACAAACATGTAAGTTGGGTCCGTGACAATGAATCGACAGAATTTTCCACGGGGGTATTTTCAATGCTGAGGTATGGAAACATGATATTTTAAAAGTAGCAAAACACGGGTTTAAAAATAGCACAGTGCATGAGGTTTCTACGCGTAGTTCATGCACAAAGTTTTCCCGCGGAAATGAAGAACTGATCACGCGAAAACGCCCTTTGTTAGCAAATTGTATGAGATCGCGTGAAATTTTGGCTGCACGAACCAGGGAATTCTAGCTAAGTGTGTTAAACTCCTAGGCTTGAAAGGGAGAAAATATTAACTTTCTCAGATAATAGTTGAAAATCTGAGTACTGTATGCTGAAACAGCAAAAATTTCCTTATCTCCAACCGATGCCTGAGAAAGAGAAAACTAAAATTTCGACTTTTGCTGGCTACGAAATGACTGGAATTTCTCAAACCAAAGCTGGAAATATGAATAACTGTTCGCTTTCATCAGAAAACTAACCGCTAAACGTGCAGCTGAAAAAGGCTGAGTTCTGCTTACCTCTATTGACACACCCTTATATCAAAACTCTTTGAACACTTTCTACACCATACCTTCAACTTCGAAGTCGTTGCCAACATCTATCTTGTTTTCTTCATCAACGTGAACTTTCTCCGAATGATATTTCAGGCCGTTGGAACTCTTGAACGACTTCGGGCAATGGGAGCACTTATAAGGCTTACTCTGTCTTTCTTTGCGAAAGGGCTGCATCGCGCCGATATAAGGTGGACGAAACAGGCCTTGTATTCTGAAACAAAAAGAAAGAACAAAGTCGCATTAATACAAATGCAGCCGGCGACGTGTGGTCGGAGAAATTCACCGTCGGCTTAACTCTAATTCACCTGACACCGTCGTATACTTTTTTGGGAACTGACAACATTTTAAAAACAATTCGGTTCCACTACAAGTAAATTGACAATTTTTCTTCTTCTGAAAAGTTTTGAAAATATTAAAAACCCTGTGGACGAAAGTTAGAATATACACATCCGAGTTGTACAAGCGAAGGAAACAAACGCTGAATCCAGAAATGCCAAGATGAAATCTTTTTATAGCCTGAAAAAGAGATGTGTTAAAACATGTCCGAATATTGACTAATTTTAGCTTACATTAAATTCTAGTTTTCTTTTATAACCAGACTATAAACTATGTCTCTAGTTGTCACGAGCAGAAAATATGACCCTTTTTATTTTCGACTTAAACTGACGCAAATTTTGCTACCTTACTCCGCTATTTGAGCCGGCATTATTTACGCCAAAACAGTGCGCCGCTTAAAGGTCGCTAACTGATGTACTTAATTATGTACGTTGTTGGGTAATTTTCACGTGCTTAAGGACGTAATTAATCAATTAAGAGAGAACTGAACAACCTCGTTACATAGAAGTATAGAGAAAAGACCCTTAGAACGAGATTGACGATGCTGAACTCCAATAAGAGATGAAAGGATGAAAAAATGGTTCGGATTATGTTCCAAAATGATAGAATTTTGTTTTTTGTTTCTCGCTTTGTACACGTTTTCATGGTATGATTGTGTAGTATACCCCTAGAATAGTTTGTTTTGTTTTTGGCCCAGTTGCTGCTGGTTCAGACATATTTGAAAAAATATTTTCGGAACGACCTTTCACAGATTAACAAGCCATAAACAGCTGGTATAGCTGTACTGTAGCACGAACATTATTGTTGTTCGTGATAGTAAAGATTTAAATATAAACTGATGATAGATCAGGCTAGACTTTCTGAAGTCACATGAAAACGTGGTCTGCGTGCAGACCTCTTTCACTTTTTTTTTTAAGTTTGCACGAAGCAAAGGAAATAGGAGACTTCTGCACTCAGGCCAATGAAAACTTGGCTAGCATCTCAAAGGAGAAGTAAAACAAAAATAAAATGCCGTTATTCTTTTTTCCCATTTCCTTACAGTTAGTCTATACAGTACCTCACGTGTTTCCAAGATTTGAATGGAGTCTCTAAATGTTAGCGCGAAGTTTGAATTAATAATTCAAAATTGCGAAGAAGAATTTGAAATAGGTTGCAAAATTTCAAATTTCCAACGAAATTTCTCCGATTAAAATCGTACAGTGAAGCATTCTTTTGAAGACCCCATTCAAATCTTCTAAACATGTATTGGAAACCCATGACTGAAAGGTCTTTTTGAAGATTTTTGTTTAAACTCAGATATTTGATTTTGTAAGTGAAAGCCCTTTCTACGACTTAAATTCATCAGTTGCAACTTGAAAGCCGGGAAGAAGAAATTTGATTATGCAGATTACGGATTCGCTTGAGCGGGATTGCGATACAACGGGTACACTGATGCCAGTTTAATTTTAGTTCAAAGATGAGGACTCCCAAAGGTGATGCATACGTATATGTTGCGTTTTTTATTACTTTTTCTATTTGTGATTTTTTTGGTGTAATTATACTTTAGCACGAACATAACTGTTTTTCGTGACAGTTGAGATTTACATGCGAACTGATAACAGAAATCACATGAAAACGGGGATAGCATCTAAAAGAGAAGTAACACAAAAATATATATTTAGTTATGCAATGCTTTCGAATGTATACCGTGAAATATCCCACTCGTGACTTGATTTTTGTCAGTATACACACGAGCCCTTAGGCAAGTGTGTGTGTATACAAAGAAAAATCAAGTCACGAGTGGGATATTCATGGTATACCACGAGAAAGCATTACATAACTAATTTATCCCATGCCACTCTGACTCATCATGAACTGCTAACTCATTGTAACGCAGAAAGTCACTCTTTAATCAGACAAATACAAACAATATTCAAAGGACTGATTTCTTGAAAGAACAGAAATTGCTGATAAGACATTAAAACCTTTTAAATAGGTAAAGCTGCTCCACCTTCGGCAAGAAAAGTTGGAGGCCGCGAAGAACGCTTGGATTTTTTTCGTGAATACGACCCGTTGCATACCGCAAAATACGCAACGGCTTTCTAGCTCTATGCGGACTGGCTGTATTCTTTATGGCATTGGATGCATGATGTTATTCTCTTTTCTCATATCCTATACAGTGAGGTCTTTTTAAAAGGTATTTCATTGAACACAGTTTGATTTTGTGAGAAAAAGCTTTCCGTTTTCGCCAGTTTTACTAACGGAGAGTTAGTCAGGCATTTGTGAGTTCAAGTGATTTTGTGAAAGTCATCGATGACAACAGATTATTTATAACTTGGATATCAGTAAACGGTTCGTATAGCGCGATCCACGAATTTACTAATAGGTGCTAAACTTGCCTTTCCTTAGGACCTTTCGGCACTTTTTTTGGTTCATCCCTCCCATAAGCACAAAGCATTTATGTTCTCATGTTACGACTAAGTTAGGGTGAAATATAACTACAAACTCAATTTTTTTATCACTGTTACTAAATCCTAGTGTCTTAGCGATGCAAGGACCACTAAAACAAAAAGGAACAATTTGTAGCAGGAACTTTTTTTACATCAAGGTTGGCCATGAACTTAATCAACAAACTATTTTAGCCCTTGGTGAAGGTTATATTTAGTTTTGTCTATCCGAAACTTTATTGGACGAAATTCAAAGAAGACATCTTCAGTTGTTCGACCAGAATTGGACATTTTTGAACAACAGTTTGCTTATTATTGTTAAGCCAGAATTAGACACATCATTTTGCTAAGGCTATACACAGTACACGCACACAAAGCGCTCTACATTATAGTACAGGCTTACAAGTAAATTTACACGACACTGAAAGCGGAGAAGACAAGTCCAAAGGCGATGATACTTTTTCCACAGTTGTATGTGTGTTGCCTAATATGGAAATCTTGTATCGCTAAATTAAGGCTTTTTGAACACTGAGGCACATATTCCACCGAAACTGCTCTTGCACGAAATTGTTTGTACACAACTTTAATATAAACACAATTCTGGAAAAGTCAATGTGAACTTTGTCGTTCAGTTGTTACATATCGGTCTTGGGGTTCCGAGATCTTTCTCGAAAATATTTGGGCTACTATTCCTCAACTAATAAGACAGCCAGACTAATGACATGATGGCAGCTTACTTTTCTCGTGAATGGAAGATTAGGATTTGCTAGAGTTCGGTTTAGACTATCTCCAAATCATATCTCATATTTAGCGAACCAGGAAGTTCTAGCCGGCAACAAACATGGTACAGACCATCTCAAAAACAATTCCTACGAGTTGGTATAGTCATTCTCTCAGCCAGTTTCAAAGTCTGAAATCAGTTCGTTGTTTAAGATCTGTCTTAGCAAGTTAAGAGAACATGCATTTACTGAATTCATTCCTGTAAAAACACGGGGGACAGACCGCTTAATCTGGTACAGTTTAGGCAAAACACGACAGCTCACACGGGATTTAGCCAGTTAATCGGTCAAGGCTATCATAAAACTTTGGGTTACTAAATATAGCAGCGACGTACTAGAGTCTATAACTACGATATAGTATTCACTGTTTTGAATACTAATCAAAACTACTACTATTTCACTGATTTTTCAAACGAACTCTTGAGCAAGCCTATTTTACTTAACAAAAACGAGTTAAGGATTTCAAATACTCATAAGTGCTGAGTTAACTACTTCCGCAGTCGTTCAAAATACTTCAGACTTGATAACGAACGCCTACATGTACACTTCCCGCCGTGATCATCATGTCATCGAGGGAGAAAACTCACGAAAATGTCGACGAAAAGCAAGCCAAATTTGGGCATTCGATAGGTTTCTTACATTCAAATGGTTTCTCGCGATCGCACTTCAATGGTTTTCTTGCATCATTCAATGACTTCAATGGCTTTGTTCCTACCAATTCAGCAAATTCTTTTAATGGCTAAGATGCTAATATTATTGCTGACAAAGTACTTTTAGTTTCATTTATCGTGGTTGCGGTTTGACCGATTGTTACCGCTTTTCATCACTCTGTTTAACCAGCGACAAATTCCTGAAGAATTATTGTTGTGAAAATTGACGTAAACCAGCTCAAGACTGAAATATTCTGAAGGTTATTCTAGAAACTGGCCTTTTAAGTCGATGGAAAAGCTCGGTCATCAAATTTTTAGAGCGTAATGCAGGGAGTGCTCGCAAAGCCACTACAACTAGAAAATACTCCCAGCTCGCCGGCTTGCTGTATTTAAAGTAATTTTCCTTCTCGATGCTTACCGGGTCACAAAAATTACACTAAGAAAACATCTGAATGCAAGCATTTGTTTGCTACTAAAATAAAACACTACAAAATTCATCAAAACGAACTAGAACATTAGCACAAACAAAATATAAATGAATATCTATGCTCAAACCTCTTACTGCTCCTTGCTTTGCTTCGAAGCCGGCAGAATCAAAGCGATGAAAAGGAAAATCGAATGCTTGCCACAAGAAAATCCAACCACGCAAAAAGGAACTGAGATTAGCGAATTATGGGTCCTTGCCGAGGCCCGTCCATATCGAACACTATAGCATTGTCTTGCGCAACGAATTCTATTGTTCCAAATACAGACTTCCCATGGAGAGAAGTCCTTAAATACAATTAAAAATTTAGGATTCGCAAGCGTTTCGATATCAACATGTGTAAAGGAAAGTTTGTGCCAGAACGAATTTTTTAAGCTTATCTTGTGGCCTGTGAAGAAAAAGATAATTAGCCGCGAATTCTGATATGAAAAAGCCAGCACGCGATATTTTTGCATGCTGAAAAAAGTTGAATCCTCTAAAAAGGGGAAATGAAACGAATATTATTATGTGCAGGTCTAAAGCCAATTTTTTAAGAACAGAAATTAGGGATGACTCTGAAACGAAATATATTTTTAAGAAGAAGTCGAGGTGCAATTATAATAATAATTCATGTTGGAAGAGCACAAAAAATCGTGAATGTGAAAGGAGGTTTTAACACATACTGAATTGTTCGCAAATCTAAAGCATGAGGTCGCAGCGAGAGTTGAGGAGACCTGAATTTTTCGCTACTCTAATCATTCTCGACCTCAGAGCCTTCTATTGTCCTCTCATGGACTCGCACATGCGCTCTGAATGAGTTCAAACTCGACTTAACTGCCGCTTCTATCGACCTTGAAATATTTGCAATACTGTTGTTTCCAATCTACGTACACGTGTATAATAGTGTTTCTCAGAAAAATATATACATTTTTTTCTTTCGTTACAAGGCTTCAAAACCAACTCGTGTTCCGTATAACATTGTTCGAGGAAAACGCAAAGTTCTACATTGCAATCACTGCGTACGTGTACAGACAAATTCAATAAGAAGTTGACACATAAATATTTTGACTGTCTTCAAAACAAACATGAAGCCATAGAAAACGTGAATCTTCTTAGTTGCAGTTTTGGTAAAATTTAATTGGTAACAGGCCACCTTGTCGGTTTGCATAACTAATGTTCAATGTCCCCAGTGGAGTTTCATGCACGCGAATTGTGATCTGTAAACTTTTAATTCAGAAGTTCTTCATTTTCAAGAGACGAATAGTTACCTAAATAAAATCTCCAAAGTTCCACATGAATTATATGTAAACACACACACACACACACACACACACACACACACACACACCACAAAAAAAATTGAGCGGTAAGTTCTACTGCTTTATTGTCTGTTGAAATATTCAGGTATCCGAAGTGACAATCGAAATCGAACGCAATAATTACCTTAGTTGATTGTTGAACGGAGTACAATTTACTACATATTAACCTTTGCCATCTCTCTATTTATCACCAGATTACTATAAACAAGAGAGACTGTGGAAGGTCACGGATTCGACCGGCTTTCGTAGAGAACTCAATTTTTTCTTGGCTCAACACTTAACCGAAATTAGTCACTTTTAACATCTCAATCTTTATAACCGACGGAAACGTTTTCTTGTTGCTCATAACAAAGCTTTTTGTGAAAATTACGCTGTCTTTCGGAAACAAGGCATTTTAATAATGTCAAGAGATCAAAGTCATTGAAGACAAATTTCCGGCGAAGGTTTTTTTTCGTGAAAAATATGGCTAGTCGACCTCTTCCTTTGTCTACAAAAAAAACATAGAACCGATTCACCAAGTGCTCCTTAAAGCATTCAACCGTGCAAAAACTGTCTGAATGAAGAGACAGACAGTAAATTAAGAATTATGATCAAACATGTAATTTGGGTAGAAAATAGAAAGTCCTGTGAGAAAGCTAACATAGACAATTGTCGCCCGTTCAAAGACCAGTCTAAATTTAGAAGAAAATTGTAACTCACGCTAAGGGATCTTAAGATAATTCTTCTATTTTCTCATAAGTTTGTGCCGCGTTTTTTTCCCCTGAATCCCAATTGAATTATTTTCCCCGTTTGCTCTTAAAATCAATCAATCTGTCGCCGGATAAATCAGCCCCATATCATGGATAAAGCATGGCGTTAAATTAACTCAGATCTTTTGAGAAAATATTCGAGAATTTGCGCCATCTTACTTTTCCTTAGAAACCAGTATCAGAAAGATGTTAATTTTCAATTTAGGGTTAAGTTTCAACTGGATTGCTAGTGGTATTGATTATCGGCTCGGCTTTGTGTAAGATTTAAGGGCGTCTGAATTTTCGGCCTCTTTTTGTAGTCTCAATCGCCACTGGGCGTGTCACTCTGTTGTTTATAAGTGTTCCATTTTGGAGTCAACAATTCGTTAAGTACGGGTAATAAAACAACAACTGGATGTAACTGCGACGTATTGCTATAGTACTTCTATTAACTGCGTAAAACTTGCTTGTCTGAGATGCTTCACGGACCAGCGACCTAAATTGTTCCGCCTTATTTACATACAGACAGAAAAAAAATTAACATGACAGACACATTGCCTTATAGCTATAGGCGGCATAATTTGTGTCTACAATAGGACTTTTAAAAGTACTTTGTTATCATGAGTAGTTCTCATATAATAAACAACCACCGCTGATACTCGGCTGTTCAAAATAGGCTTTTCCAATCCCGTCTCCATTTGTTTATTTTTGTCCCGTCCTTTCATCGTGCTCCATTCGCAATAGCAAATAGATTTCGATATTATAAACAGTTGCGATTACCGGGCTAGTGTCAACCCTTACATCCCATCCCGCCTTTAAATTTCATTTTCAATTTAAATGAATGAATATTTCACAGTAAACTATTAAGATGAGTTTCGACACACGCCTCATATAAAAAGAAAAACATGTTGCTCCGAGCGGGAATCGAACCCACGTCTCCCTCGTTGCGTAATAACTGCACTCCCCTGTTTTGCTCCTCGTGACTGCATCCGGATTTTTTGGTTTTTGTCTGAGTGGCTGTCGTGAGTAGTAAATATAAAACGTTCAGATATTCTCGTTACAAATGCTGCAAGGATACATTTGAATAAGAGAATACGATCATATCTGATATCTTCATTGGGCAAAATCACTGATCGGAATTAATAATTCGAGACAATATGTAGTTTAGGGTTTTCTACGTATTCTCTTTCCCTCGAGCTTTTTGTTGAATAGGTCGCTCAGCGTCTTGATTTTAAAATTAAATATCATAGAAAGGTACCTTACGTAGTTTCAAAAGACTGCGGCAAATAAGAACATGTACTGCTACTATATTTATTTAATCACACTAGAAGCCAGTTTTATTTAGACTAAGAGAAGATCCTAGCTCTTTTCTTGGGGTGCGAGAACAATACTGAACACGGCGAGAAAACCCGAGAAAATCGCCCAACGTCCACTGATCAGGGGCATCCAACGAGAAACTTTTAGCAAAATACTTGAAATGTCACTTCCTGGTTTCTTAGATTGTTTCAGAACTTTTTAAGGGCATATTAGTGTAAACTCAGGCTAATACCGGTTGATCTGAAAATTTAGGTCGCAGAAAGTTTAAGGAAATTAAACAGACTCCTATCCGCCGAATTCCTGAGCTGCTGATGGCTCTCCGAAAATGTTAGCTATCCTTATTTTGAACTCTAAACAACATTTTCCTCTCTCTCCAAAAACAATAGGAGCTAATAAGTCCTCTTGTTTCGCCGAAGAAAACTCTAGCTTTCACTGCAATCTAAATCCGAAAATCTCAGGTGATTTTTGGCCTTCCCGGAACAGATATTTCCCGAAACGAACTGTTGGGTGCCCCTGAGAAAACCACAGAAAATTGTCCAACGTCCACTGAGGTGTTTTCGACTAAACTCTCTTCAAATGATGGGACTAGGCGTGAAGAAAACCCAAGGAGAAAGGAAGTGCTCACATTTTATCATTGGGATTGCCGGTACCCATGTAAAAACGATGTGTTCCCAGGTGTCTTACCAATCTGCTTAATGTTTCCGGATCCACCAACCACATCTTGAGTGTTCGTATTCGCGAAGTGTTTATATTTATACGGAGTATTCGGATTCCATACAACATCCAGTGATAATTAAAATGCGGAGATACGTCATTGCTTCATGTAGTCGCAGACTAAAAATACAAATAATGTTTACATTCAAAACGAAAGTGTAAAGTAGGAAAAGCAGTATGAAACTTTCTCCTCTATTTTCAACGTATTTTTTCCATTGAGAATAAGAATAATATATTAACTGGATAGAGATTAGACCGAAAAAGACGACAATGGACCTTACATTCGTCAACCAGTCGGCGAATTCGTCAAGCAACACAGTTCTTAGGCAGTTAAAAAGCTCTCACCTAGACGACGTTTGCTTCAGTGTAAACTTAGCCTAATAAAATATACTTTAGAAGATAAGGGCACTTGCAGACTTAATTCCTTTATTTCAATCTCTTGAAGTTTGAAACGGCCAATATACAATTTCATTTCGGCCAATCTCTAACAAAACCTACTGAAAACAAACCATAAAACGCGTCACATTTTACAGTTACTAGAGATAGCGATTTGTAGTTATCCCTCAAGTTTCAGTGGAAAACAATGCAAAATGATGCGCTGTGAAAAGCAAGTTATAACGCAACAGACACAATTTCGTTAGAAGTTCTGTTACTACAACAGGAGACCCGCATAAATCTAATTCCCGCATTTCAGCTACAATTTTACGTTAAAACACGTTAAAAACTTTTTCGATGTTATTAAAAGCAAACCGGTAACGGTTTACACTGTAAAATAAGTACAATTTTCAACTCACAGAGAGGGATTCTAAACAAATGCAACAAAAGCATAAAAGCATAAACACACTTAAGAAATCGGAAACTTTTCAGAGACTATCATTTTACGCCGGTTTGGATTTCCTTTTCAAACGCTAGCTGATGGTTTCAGTCGTTGTCTTGAGTATAATGTTCGAACAGTTCTCTGCTCATGGGGGTGTAAATACTCGTTCAGTGTTTGTTTTGTTCGTTCTTTTTTCCCCCATATTCGTTATGTCATTTGTGTAAAAAAAAGTATAGTCCAAAGATTTGTGAACATCAGTAGAGAAGTCATGGCCGTTATAAAACGGAAAATGGGAGGAAGAGATTGTAGCTTTCGTCGTGTAAGTGAAGATTAGTTATAGTCCGGATAATTGGTAGGGGTGGAGGGAAATGATGACGAGAAACTTGACCTGAAATTGCATCATTGATTTCTACTTGGCTGCGCATTCATACACACAACCGAGTCGATTCTTGCTTTTTTTCGACTCATAATTCAGTCAATTTCTTATAACTAGTGTATTGCTTTAGCTTTTGCATTTCATGCCCACTTCTTCAGTTCTTGGGTCTTGTTTCTTCTCTGGTAGTTTGATGCTAATTAAGTGACACTTTTGCCTAAACAGCAGTAACAGGAACGTATGTTTTGACTGATGAAAACGGTTGAAAATCGTCATTTTCCGCTTGCGCGGGGCTTATTCTTGGGCTCTGAAAGACTGACTGATTGTTTTGAACCTACAACAATAAACAATAGTTAACCTCACCTGATCGTAGTTGGGTTATTAGCATAACAATAAGATCGCAAAGTACAAGCCCAACCATATATATTGTGGAATCAATAAAGCGCCCTTTTCTCAGTCGCCCTCGTAATGTCCACGGCGCGAAGATCTCGATGTGATATGGACACGAAATGTGCAATAAATAACACAAAAATTGCTGTCCCATGCTGTGATTTTGTATGATAAAATCTCGATAGCCTTGAGAAAGGTCTGTGATATATCAGCCGATGTTGCATAACCGACTTGCTGAGACGTATATTCTTTGCGGTTTAGCATTGTGTAAAGGAATGTCATTGAATCATCAATTTTTTAATTTTATCGCAGACTTGTCTTTTGCAAAATTACGGCTTTATTCCCACATAAATACGCTTGAAAATTGTCAAAGATTGATACTCGTAATCTTTCTTTTAAGTGTCGCTTTATTATTTTTGAACGGAAGATATAACTAGCTTTTTGAAACGTTCACGTACGGGCAAAGGCAAAACACTAGCGCTGCAAATGGAAACTGCTAAGGTTTAACTTGCAACATCCTGGGGGAATCCCCGAGAGTAGCTTTCCTTGTGAGATATTTCGAAGCGATAACACCTAAAGTCTTTTAATCAAAAAGCAAGAGTTTTCAAATGAGCAACAGCCAGTTACGTTGTTTACGATATAGAACTATTGTACTATTGTTACAGGCAGTGGTTTTGTACTTTGGCGGGCGAGATCAACCGGTCTCAACTAGAATTTTACTCTACGAGCGATTGACCTGCATCGGACAACTAGGCACTTCGATTTTACTTTTGGAACATAAAATGAACTATGAGAAACCGATCGCGTTCGAGATCGCTGCATCGAAATATTGGACAGTCTCAGATCTACCCTCCAAAATATCGCGAATCCTAATTGAATGAAATTTTTCACACTTACCTTGAACTTTACTCTAAAGGTGTTAAGAAAAGGTGAGACGGCGAAGAAACTACGTAATAGTTCTGCAAGATCAAAAGATTCTGCGGTGATTGATGTCCAAATTGGAGGAAAGTTAGACTTTTCTGACCGCCAGTTGCGATCATAGAAAATTCTTACTACGGATGATAAACGACGCCATTGTCCTTTCAATTTTTTTACGAGAGTTGCTATATCAACAACCGTATAGCACTTTTGATTGGCTGTTGATGACAATATGTTGCTCAAAATTAGTTCATTCATAGAGTGTTGTCACTCAAACATTGATCACGTGACATGCTGTGATTACGCGCGTAAAGAATCTGCCCGGGCTTGTCAAAATTCGATTTTCGCAAAACACGATGGGAGAACGTTGGAGTTGACAGTGAAGAAATCTCGCATATATCCTGTCCCCTTTTGCGATCGGGACTTTTGCATCGAAGCGAAAGGTCAGTATTTATAATTGTAACTTGGAATAACCCGCTTGTCATGGAATAAATCCTTTATCGGCCGAAATAAGTTGTTGAATTGACCTGTGACAGTTTCGCGCCATTTTAAACAACATGGCGCCTTCGGTCAAATACAATAATAAACAGTGAAAAATGCAAATCGAGGCTCGCTGCCTTGCTTTCAATGAAATGAATCAATAATTTATACTATTTGGGGTAAAATACTTGTGACTTAGCGGTGCTTTCGCACCATAACAGGCATAGATCGATCCAATGTGGTTTACGAAGATTATAAGCTTAAGCATATATTAAATTCGGTCATAAGCTTAATTCAATTCTTTTTTCCCTGAAGTCTACAAAAAAACTGACCTTTTTATTCCTTGAGCGTTCACTGATCACGAATCCATGGCATGGCGTCCCGGCTTAAGATCATAAAATTATTTCAATTGTGTTCTTCTGACAACCAATACACGCTCTGTCTAGAATAACAATTGTTTGTTGATAAATTTAACCTAAACAAAGATTTTTAAAAGGTTTATTAACTGGCAAGGGTCTACAAGATTTGAAAGAAATGTCATGAAATGTAATCAGTGATTGACAGCCATATTATGACAATAGTCCTGCTGTCTACCAGATTAATTTCGTATTCAGTGCACGTCGCAGTTAGTTTGAAGTGTAGAGAATACAATTTGTGGTTACCTTGTGTGTGCCATGTAGGTTTCATTGTCGCTATATTTGCACATCATTGAAAGTTTACAGAAGTAAAATCAGAAACTGAAATGTTGTGAAATAGAAGGATTGGGGGGGGAGGGGCTTAGGGGGTAGGGATAGAAGGTTACTCCCCTATGTAAACTATGCAATTATCCTCCCCCACTTCACCCCTTCCCTCACCCTCCCCCCCCCCCCCCCCCCTTTGTGTTTAACCTATTTGGGTTTGAAATTGTGTCATACCTTTTTGCCCTTTAGGTCTAAAATCGGGAAACATTTATCTCTTTTTTTAGCTTCAAAATGAAAAAAAAAAGAAGGAAGAGAAGAAACCTAAAAGTTTATAGCATTTGGTATATTGTAGTCAAACCTTGATTATCCTTGATTGTCCAGACTTTTTTCTACTCTCGCGATTTATTTATGAACATTTATACAGGTGATAGACAGCGTGGTCATAATAATATTGAGTGAAATAAGTTGAACTCATTGAAACAGGATTAGTTTACTCCATGTTCCCCAGTAAAAACAGACTGAGCTCACAAAATCAGTACAAGATGAAGAAAAGCATTTGGCCATTTTAAATGCCTGTACAAGTAAATATGGTTTCCTCAGTAACTGCCATGACTGCTTACTAATCTTGTCTAATTGATATCATTGGGTTCATTTTCTAGTTATCTAAGAAAGAAAAAAGTTCTTCTTGATTATTTGGTCTTTCCATTATCCAGACTAATTTTGATGGCGTTTCTGATTCCGGATAATTGATCATCCACTGCAAAGCACAGTTCACCAGTTTAGATACTCAAGTCAGTGGAGCCAGTGACCAGGCTCCACAGTGGGGAAAAAGCGCGAAAATAAATCAGCGAGCAATTCCTTCCCTACCCCCTTCCCATCTCTTCGCTCATTCTCGCCCTTTGCTTTCTTCACTCTTTTCCCGACCAGAGAGCCTGTTCACAGGCTATAGGGCAGTGGGACCGTGTATCAACTCAGTCGATATCATTTTGAAGTGTCTCACTCCCACAGTGATACAAACAGCTATTTTTATAGCCAACTTTATACATTCTTTAATTAATTTCCTTATAGATTTAATGCTAGACCTGAAAACAGGTAGCATGGAAGATGAAATATTTTGGTCTGAAATAGGAACTGGATAAATTTAAGAAAAAAGGGTGGCACACCCAACTCAAGATGTAAGAAAATTGCTTGCTTACTGTAACACAAATATAGAGTGCTGACAATAGTGATGACACCTGACCAAGATTTTATGTTTGTTTTTGCACTTGCTTGTAGATATTGAAACCAAAACTCTATTGTTTGGTCTGGAGGCTTGTATTTGTCTCAGGTCCAATACAGGACTTGTCAGACACATGTAGCAGAATTAATTGTGCAAGCAGTTTTGTACAATATTTGTGAATTTGAAATCCTGCAAAAGCAAAAGACTGAATGGGTATAAATTATGCATTTGGGGATCAAAGAAAATAATGTCACTAACGATAAGCTATGTGAGATTCAAGAGTGCTGACATTTCCAATAGACAGTCATTGTTAGACATGCCCAAACTCATTTTATTTAATGCATGATCATAAGAATGTTTCCCTGTTGTTGGTTTTGTCACTCTTGAGAATGAAAAGTTTAATTCAGTCTGTTATCATTTTGATTTTAGATTCATTTGATAGCAGTGTCTGATTTCCTACCTTGATGTTTGTCTTCTGTTTGTTTCATGAGGATTTCTAATCAGTATGTCTGTGGACACTTCAGACCACCTGGTAAGAATACATGTACAAATGTACCATACTGAATACAAATGCAGGTACTCACCTTAGAAACCCTTAACCTCCTAAATTATAGTGCAAAATAAACCAAGCACGCTGAGGTTTCTAGCTCATGGTAACCAGAGGAAGCTCTGGCAACAACCAATTGATTTCCCCTCTTTGTACCAGCTTTTTTTTTTTTTGAGGGGGGGCAGGGGCTGTTTTTGTTTTTGTTTTTTGTCTTTGGATGGTAGGTGCTCTCTCCTTTGCTGGGATAATGTTGTGTATGTTTTGATGTTTTAAGCTTTATGTTCTTGTTTCACATAGCTTGGCCACTCCAGCGACCAAAATTTACCCAAAAAGGGGTTTGTGTCTATTTTATCCCAAGCAAACAAAGCTCGGCCAAAGCAAGGCAGTAAAGGTTTCTGCTGTAAGGAACAATTTGCTTAAAAACAGACAACCCAGAAACTGATTATTTGCTGTGATGAGCTTAAAATTGCTTTGACAGTATGAATTTGAAATTTTCTTGACTTCATTAATATGAGTATGAATGAACGAATGAATAAGTGAGTTAGCGAATGAATGAATGAGCGAATGAATGAACAAAGGAACAAACAAACGAACTAATGAACAAAATAAAGATTAGACTTAGTAAAATGCAAAAATTTGTTTTTCCACAATTGGACCCTAATCAAGTGACAATATTTTGGAAGGCAATTTGCAACAAGACCATGATACGTTTATTTAGGGGCTGTTTACATGGAGGGAGGAAGATCCTAGCACTAGGAAGATCCTAGAAGGCGAAACGACTTTTCGTTTGGTTTACATGCAGAAATTTTGGTCGGGCTGGTTGCTGAAAATCAAATAAAACTGTCGGCCTTAAGCAGCTGAATGCCCGGCCGCCGCCATGTTTGTTTTTCTGTCCCTAGTACTAGGATCTTCCGAGCGAAGTTAGTTTACATGGTGCTAGGATCTTCCTAGAGCTAGGATCTTCCTATCTCTCAGCTAGGAAGATCCCAGCACTAGAAAGATCCTAGCGCTAGGGTCAAGTACAGCATTTTGCATGTAAACTGAATACAGAAAACATATGGTGCTAGGATGATCCACCTTCTAGGATCTTTCTAGCGCTAGGATCTTCCTCCCTCCATGTAAACAGCCCCTTAGTTGTCCAGGGCACCTGGACAGACCATTCGTCAAATATTGTCACTAAAATTTGTGTGCCTTGTTTGAACATTTGTAGAGCATAGGAGCTGTCCGGCGTTCCTTATCATTTAATGTTAGCACTTCAGTGGAGGATCGTGATGTCGCTAATGAGAGGGATGGCAGTGCCCAGACCTCTGTGGAACATGTTCCAGCTGAAGTTCAGTTGCGGAATGAGTGTGAAAACCTGTGGCTAGAGTTGAACAATGTAGGTGTAACACCTCAATGTGTCCTAATTAAAGCTGATTTAGATGGTACAGCTGTTGGATGTGACATGCTTTAAGCAATACAGCTACACCTTCAACAGGACAGTTTGGCTCCACTTACAAGTTATAGTTTTTATTGACATGCTACAATCTGTGGACACATGCACTATGTAGAATGTAGAGGTGTCACAACCATTCCACAAGCAGCATGTGGTACAGCACATGCATGCATGTACTGTACCATCTAGACTGGTCACAGGTTTCCCTCTCCACTATAAACCCATTTGTTAGTTGTACCAGCATTTAACTGTGAGGGAAACCTAAGAAAATGGGGGAGGGGGGGGGGGAGGAGAAAACCCTGCAGTATGTTATGATGAAGAGCCAAGGCAAAATGTCAGCTTTTGAGTTTCCTTACCTTGGCCAATTAACATTTAAAATCAGCTCAGTCAATAATCCAGATTTTTGTGTTTCACTTCACCACCGACATTGCACTGCAGTTTCTTTAGAAAGTAACCCCTTTTTCTAACCTCTGTAGTAGACTAGCGTCCCATCCTGGGGGACTACATGTAGCATTACCCTTTGTTGCTTCATTGCTACAGAAACCACCTGTTGCAGTTACATGTTCAGTGAAAGAACATGTACTGTACCAGTTGCAGGCCAGTGGGCCGAGTCTTTATAAATTAAACCAGTATAAATTAAACCAGTCTGTGAACAACTTTAAAACAGGCACATTTCCATTGACTTCTGTGCTTGCTTTTCATTGTAGACCCGTGCCCGTCTTGATGCCAGGACTGCCAGTAGTATGAGTACATCTCAGTTAGATGAAGATGGTTTTGAGGGCTCTAAGGTGTGGATGTTGCATTCATACATGTAGTACATGTACACTTTTTGTCGTATACAGGGCTGTCATTAAAGGCCATAACCCATAACTCCTGTTGCGGCTAGCTGAGTATGCTAAATGGGAACTCAATGTTATAGGTGAACTTGCCTCTTGTTGGTACAAATTACTCATAAAGCAACAGTTTGTTACCAGAGCCGTAGCCAGTATGAGGCAAACCAAGGCACTTGCCTTGGTCATTTTTTTTTTTCATTTTCTCAGTCACTTTTTCCTTTGACACCCTAAATACCTAGGACTGAGAATTTAACCACGGTCATTGCCTCAGTCATAATTATAACCATGGACATTGCCTCAGTCATAATTTTTTTCTGGCTACGGCCCTGGTTATGGGTGTGGAGGTCAAGGCAACAGGTGATTCAAAACTTAATGACAACCCTGATATACATGTTCTACGTACGTCAAGAAATACTATTGGTAAACTCTTCATTCAGAGATACATTTCCAATAGAATTGTTAAAAAATTGCCCTTGAATAATAACCTTAAAGTGCTACTATGATCAAAAAATCACTTTTATTTTTTCTTCGGATTTCGAAACTATGTTTATTAAACACTCCCCAAGCGAAATTATAAGCCTTAATTTTGAGAAGAAGACCGTTAATTTAAACTGCAATTTTCCGTTTTAATGGTCCGCCATTATTACACCAGAAAGGATACAATGACGTCATACACTCAAGAGATGTAGAATGCAGTGTGTGTGAAAGTGCCTTATTTAGTATGCAGCACGGGAGTTTTTAGCTTTCACACTCTCAAACTCGTGTTTTGCATAATTTGTAAGCCGCGTTCACACACTACATTTTACAGCTCTTGAGTGTATGACGTCATTGTATCCTTTCTGGTGTAATAATGGTGGACCATTAAACCGGAAAATTGCAGTTTAAATTAACGGTCTTCTTCTCAAAATTAACGCTTATAATTTCGCTTGGGGAGTGTTTAACAAACATAGTTTCGAAATCCGAAGAAAAAATAAAAGTGATTTTTTGATCATAGTAGCACTTTAAAATGCAGGTGAGGTAAATAGAAGAGGGTGATTGCAAACAAATGAAGATGCACAAGAGTGATGTTAACCTTTTCATGACCTGCCGTCCTTTGAAAGAACTGGTCTTGATGCATTTAACTTTTTTTGTGGGAGCACAGGGAACCATTTTAACTTGACATGATATTTTTTGCATTTACGAACATGTGTTTATTACAGTGTATTTGCAGAAATAAACCAGAGATTATACCCGTTTTTATACAACTAGCTCAGAATTGTTGTTTGTTGACTTAAATGTAATTGGTAATGTAATTCACAGGTCCTTGAGAAAGTATTAAAGGTCAAAGAGAAAAAACTGCAGACAGAACTGTTAGCATTGGAGAACCAGGGTCTTCAAGGTAAATTCTTTGCATAAATCTGATATATATTTACATGTTCAAGGTATAAGGGTGGAGGGTGGGGTGATTACAGGTGAAAGTGATCACTAGTAAGTTTCCTCTATTTAGTCACTCTCCTCTATTAGGCCCACCATCTCCTAAATACCCCCCTCCCTTCACGTGGGTCTAAAAAATATATTAGCACCCTCCCTCTATTAAACTGCAGTTTTCTTACTATCAATTAAATGTGGTTTCCTTGAGATGTTTTGAGGTAATTGCATATTGTAGTGCCTTTATTCACAGCCTATAGCTGTGAAGGTGACAGCCAATGATCAGTTCCCTTTTTTTCCTTCTGTTATTATAAATGCTGACAGTTAACTTGAGTCTTGTAATCTTGTGCATGTACTTCTAAGAAATCTATGTTCAAACATTTCATTTTTAATTGCTACTTTCACAGTGTAGTACATTTCATTAGTAACCCACTGACGCCCGTTGTGCCCGTATGCACCCATGAATGAGAAGGTGTCTTGTTCCACTTGTGATGTCATCAGTTTAAGTGACCCTGAAAAGCTTTGATAGTCAGTTGATGCAACACAAAAAGATCTTGTAAATGGTGCCCGAATGACAATGATTGGATCAAGTAAGCCAGAGTAACAGCTAGGAAACCTAGGAACTTAATTTACCTCAAAAACACAAGCAAATCATGCCCTTCCCACTGACTGCTACTTTTGGCCAACTCTTTCCTTTTCAAGTGACTTTGAGGCCAAACTTTTCTAATCATCAGAAGCCATGGTCGTATGACTAACTCGACAGCAAAAAGTGAAAATCAGAAAGAGAACGAAAGCAACAGGATTGTGTGCTAAATCTCGGAGAGCTCAAAATTTGGAATTGTGCGCATACCTGAACTCAAAATGCTAGAAAACATCCTGAAACCGAACGAAACACCAACCGTTCATGCTAGAAAGCACTTTTCATGAGGATCAAAAAAGGCTATTTGGTGCTTGAAAGTACCATTTTTTCGAAGCTTGCCAGGTGTCAATGGGTTAAATTTACTTACAAGTTCCTGTAGCCCTCCCTACCTTAGGTATTAGTATTATTTTTTGGAATGGTTTTCAAATGAGTGCCCTAAACCAATGCAAATATAGGTAATAAGCGTGAAGTGCCAGAAAACACATCCAATAACACTGGTTTTGGTTTTATGTCTGATTGCTCAAGAAAGTCACATGAGCTTTTTTTAACGAATCAGAGAACAGAGAAAGGAAAATCAAAGCAAACACAACATTACTTTCGACACTCCATTCTCAAACTCATTGATACATGTAATTCATAAAGAGAAAACAAAGGAAATCGCTACCTAACCATGATGGTGGTTTGGATACCAGATCTTAATTAGCAAAAAGTTTTGCAAATTTCTGCTTTGAATTTCTCCAAGAATTATGAATGGTTTGAGAAGCCACATCAAAAACTTGAAAGATTGTTTCATCAGGATATCCAAACACCGAGAAGTGGGTTGAAAAAACGAGGTGCAGCCGAGTTTTTTAACCAACTTCGAGGTGTTTGGATACCTGATGAAACACTCTTTCTCGTGTTTGATATATTACTTGAAAACTGCTCTGTGTTACATAATTTGTAATTATATCCAGTTAGTCATGTTTTCATTTCTTTATCCTAGTTACATCAACTAATCCTGAATACACTGAAACTCGTCTGAAAAGTCAGGTAACTGTTAAGAACATCACTGTAATAGAGAAACAATAAAAAACAGCCTCTGACTGATATCCATACATGTATGCATGTACCACAACCACTCCCAGTTGCTCTATTTTTGCTGGGTAATGGGCAGTGTTTTTAAAGGAAGGTCAAACTTTTTATTTCAGTCACAATGGGTTTTGGGATTTCTACTGCACATTTTTTTCTGTTGTCTCATGACTTCATGGAAAGACATGCAGGGACTGGGATTGAGTAATGGTTAACTTGTTGGAGTTTCATTCAGTTTTGATTGAAAGATCAGACTGTTGGTAATCCAGGGCTGGTGTGCATGCTGTTCCTGTCTTGTTGTTTCCTCAGTCAAGGAACTTTATTTCACAGTTTGTCTCTCTACCCAGGTTTATTATATACAGACCTGTCCCATAGCTAGAAAAGTCTGTCAGGGATGTCTAACAAAATGATGGATTGGGGAGGGGGTGACCTTACGATGGACTAGCTTTCAATCGAGCAGGAGTAGTTAGTGTCTTTCTTCCATCTGTGCTTCATGTACCAGTATTCTTCACAAAATTGGGAGTCCATAGGACATCCAGGTGCCCTCCTGTCTAAAAGCTTAGTATGTAAGATTTGTTATGCCATCTCAGTAGACCTAATATTTCAAGAGGGCTGAACTGAACTTGTTTGATCATTTTATATTTTCCAAATTGTCCCTGATCTCAACCACTGGGCTCTTTGATAGAGAGCATTGACCCTTTAAACCCCAAAAGTGATCAGCATCAAATTTCTCCTTGTCGTATCGGTTGCATTTTAACACATAGTGGTCATGAGAATTAAGAAATATGATCACCAAAGATGACTTGCCCTGATGTTTTAACAAGTTCTCCCAATTAGGACTCAATGAAATGTATGGAGACCAGTAAGGCAGATTTGTACATGACAATGCTGGGGCTTACAGGGTTAATTCAGTGGAAGATATGGTAATGATTCTTTTTTTGGTGTTTATTTTTTTTATGTTAGCTGCTTACGAGTATAAAACAGTTGGAGGACACGCTAGAGGTCATCAAAGGACAGAGGAAAGAAGTGGAAGATGAACTTAAAAGGTGAGCCAGGTGATCACTTGGTTGCTTTGTAAAATGAAATTTGGGGCAATGCCGTACAAAAGGATCTTGGAGAATTCTGACACCGTAACATAAAGGCCTTGGTTTCAAATTATTTTGCTTATGCCGAGTGACGCACATGCCTTCACTCCTTCCAGTTGACAGCTACTCTCCATGCACGGGTCTATCAATGTTACATCCCAGGGTTGGGGGGCAGGCAGACCCAGGGGAATTTGACATTTTCAGGGAAGCCAGAGTCAAATTCTCTACCCCCAGACAACAATGAATCTCAAATTCTTACCCCTAGAGTAACTGTTTCTTTGGCAGGCAAATAATTGGGGCATGGAGGAAAGTCAAAACCCTTACTCAGGGGACAGTACGCTTTGTCACTTTTTCTTGGATGCCCCCCCCCCCCCACCCTGGGGCTTAACAATGATGAGTGTCGGGGTCGTGTGTGTCTTCCCACACTTCTCCTCCCAACTGAAGCCTTGTCAGTGCTTTTCTTGGATCCTTACTGGGATCATCATCAAAGCATGCCTAATTTGTCTCCATCTTTTCTGTTTTACTTTCTTGCTGTTTTAGAGTACAAGTAGTCTCTCTTTCCACTCAGGGATAGTTGAGCAAAAAGAAGAAGCAAGCAAGTGCAAAAATCACCTGCCGCATGAAAACATGATGCACACAATAAGCCGCTAGTGTAGTGAGCTGGCAAAGCTGGTGCTCGTCACATTTCCAGGAGCAGGCGATTTTTGCAGTCACTTAAAGTGTTTTTTTTGCTCGACTGTCACTGAGCAGAAAGAGAGACTGCTTGTAGTCTATTGCTGACTGAGAGAAATCCAAGCCTCTTACATAGTAGTTCCTCATAAGAGCTCTCAGCTGATCATGAGGTCAGAGCATTTATTCCTAGGAATTCTAAAATTCATTTCTTTGGTCTTATTTGAAAAAGTACAGCCTTCAAAAGTTCTTGTGAATTTTACTGTTCATGTTAATCACAGAGAAGAAGAGATTCTAAAGCAACACAAGGAGATTGGTGTCTCTCTTCAGATGAAAATTGAAACTCTAGAGCAAGAGAAAGAAAATTTCAATGGGGTAGCAAGGTAAGCCATTTATTAGAGGTCATCAGTCTCTATATTAATTTTCTTGTCACTTCTTAATCATAGTATTTACCCTTTCACTCCAAGTTATGGTGAGATGATTTGTTACTCTAACTTTTTAATCTTTTGACAAGGTCCTATCGTGTTACCATTCAAATGAAACCTCTTTTGCAGAACTTTTGCATAGGATTATTTATTTCTTAGGATTTCACGAAACGAAATTTGGAATTTTTGGTGAATTTTTGCTTTGGCCACTTTAGGAGTGAAAGGGTTAAAATAAACTGAAAGAAAAGTGAAACGAGTGTTAGTGCCCTGAGATGGCTGCACACAGCAGAGCAAGCATGGTACAAGGGAGCTAGGCTTTCTTTGCTGGCCTAATGGACAGTCACTACCAACAGACATCAATCTGGCCAAAGTGGTAGACTTTTTTGCAAAGAAACAACCAAGGAGGCTTAAACTTGGCACACAACTGAAAGATTTAATAATTTTGTTACTTGCATTCTCTAAAACTGTGAACTACATGTCGCAAAAGGTGCTATTTGCCCAAAATCCATTTCGATCTGAAAAGATTGAATGAGTATCTGCATTGTTTTATGTTTAATCTTGACTGTCTATTTTCTCTGTCACTTCCTTCAAAAGGCAATCTCGAGCTCTGACAACCTAATTTTTCATAATTTCCAGGGAGGCATGCCCCTGGTCCCCGACCCCACCCCCCTAGAATCTCACACCTTCACTGCTCTCACGCTCCAACCACACAAACACCTGCCTATAGGCCTTAAATTCTCTAGATAAACACGTGCAACTTCAATGTATGATTTTTTTTCACGTTTCCAGTCAGGTGAACGATCTTGAAAAACAAAAGGAAGCAGCAAATGTTTATCTTGTTCAGAGCATGAAGAAATTGGTGGGTATATTAATTTGTAGTTGTCTGAATGATTAGCCTGCCTGCAGACGTCTCCTATTTCCTTCCACCCACGGAAAAGGGACCGCGGGTGGAAGGAAATAGGAGACGTCTGCACACAGGCTACTGAATGATCTGAGATATGGGACAAAAACATTAAGCCTTTATGTGCACTACATAAAAGTACATGTATATTCATCTTCTACACTGCATAAAAGTACACTGTATTCATCTTTCTTTGTAGCCTGTAAATTTAAATTTGAATGGTCAGTGACTTCAAACCAAGGGTAATCCCATAAATTTATAAAATACTGTTAGTGGCTGCAAGGGCAAGACATATCAATTCATGTATTTGTTGCTGACTACGAATACAGTTATACAAATCATGTACTTTATTTTCCAGGGTTCGTTCTTGTCCACAAACTTTCCTCTCCCTACCCCTGGTGACGTAAAAGGGACTAAGGTACAGATAAAATTTTTTGTCTTTACAACGTATTGTTTAATTATCTAGAGTTGCTCACAGCAGAATTAGTGACTGTGAGTCTAAGGTAAGGTGTTGTTGTAACAGACTGTAAAAATCCTTTTGCAATTAAAGAACATATATTGGAGTTCTCAATGCAAAGGCCCCTAATTGTAGACTCCCAGAAAGAAACCACTTTAAACGTAACTTGACTCTGCCCTAGTGCCTTGGAATTTTTTTTTTTTTAGAATAAAGCACCTCGTGTACATGTAGTATACATTTTTTGGCCAAAATCGTTTGCGTGTTTTCACATTTGTCACGATTTTACTTTCAAGACAATGCTAAAAACGCATTTATTCAAAATGGCTTATTCCAATTTTCTTTGACTGTCCTATGCAGTATAATGTAAATAGTTTAGTTAGTCATTTAGTTTTTAGACAATTTGTTTAAATCATGTAATTTAGTATTAGAGAGGATTTTTTGAAGTTTGTAAAGCGCTTTTGATCATATGTAAATGTAAAAAGCGCTATAAAAGTATTAAACATTATTATTATTATTATTATTATTATAGTTGTAGACAAGCGCGTATTTTAGCCTTGCAGCACACATTGTTTTTTACCAGAAGGTAGCTTACATCTAACTCCAAAGATATTATGGGGCTGCTAAATCCAAAAGATACAAAAAGATACTTTCAAATCTTGACTTTTTTTTTCAGACATTTTATATCGAGCAACAACCACAATAATTGAATCAATTTCCTCAGTCTATTTCTTTTCATAGTGATGTGAGACTAAATTTTGTTTGTTTGTTTGCTTGTTTGTTTGATTTAGAATCAAGGAAAAGGAGTCCTTTTGGATCCAAAAACCAGATATGTCTCTTTACAACAACTAACAGAGGTAAACACATTTTTTGTAATAATTTAGTGCATTGTGTTAGCATGTATAAAGACTGTGTACAGTATACAAACTGTGACAGTTTGTAAACTGATGTACCAGAGATCATCCCAAAAATAAAATCCATCCAAAGTAATTAATAAGCAACAATATCTACGTAATAGTTCCGTTTAAGTATGAAATTCTTGTTTGCCATAATTTTAGTTCCTTACCCTTGCTTTCTCAAAATTGAAAATTCTTTCAAGCTCAGAAATAACTAATAATATTTAAGCTAAAAGTAATACTTTAGTAATTTTTCAGTCTTTACTCCTTTCCTTTCCTTGTACGCTATTTGTCTGTCATATAAAAATATATGATCTTATGAACCATATTTTCTTTTAGTCTGACCCGCCCAAATTAGTTTAATTACTTGCGAATTAATCCAATGTACATGTATTGTTTTTAGTATCGGTTTTCGAAAGTGATTTGCATTTTGCTTTACATTGTACTTCGCTCTGTGATTGGTTAAAAAATCTCGCGCCTCTTCCTCAACCAATCAGAAGTAAAACTCAAACCATTCGCGACTTGGTCGCACGCGTTTTCCCGCCCTTGGCGCCGACTACATGTATTTCCGAAATTTCTTGCTAGCAGCAACGAAATGGCGCAGTTTATAAAGACGACAACACATTTTAGTTTTTTGTTTTTGTGTTTCGGATGTTCAACATCCATCATCAGTTCTACAGAGCATAGCACAGTTGTAACTATATATACACCCAATTGAAAAAACGTTGTCAGGTGAAAAGCATTAATCATTGACGATGCGACCCAATGGTGCTCTGGGAAGCGTGAATTCCTGCCTCTACTCTTATTCACATGCAACTTATAGTAACACAGCATGGCTTAATTTACTCTTTAAATTATCTTGGAAAGAAAATATTTTGAATATCAAGAAAAGAAACCCAGTAACAAACGTACCCCTGCCATCTTCCCAGAGTTCCATTTTGTCTCATTGTCCATCATTTACAAGTTCCACCCGACAACGTTTTTTCAAACAGGTGTATATGAAAAATGTTACAATAAAGTGTTGATTACAAAGTAAATGATGACTAGTACAGAAGACGAAAGAAAAAAAAATTTGAAAATACAAATTAATGGTGATAATGAGCATGTATTTGCTTCAAGTTCTGATTGGTTCATTGGGTAATTTGTGTTTGTTGTCATTGGCTGGGGAATTTGCTTTGAATTTGGTTTTACGACACATTAGAAAAGTGCTCCAATAATTAAGTTGTTGTTGTTGTTGCTGTTAGTTTGAGAATATTTGACAAGAATGAGTTGTTATTTTCTTAACAGGACTTGATGAACATGTTGTATAGCAGACCTCATGACCCATACATCAGAATCAAAGACATTCACTGGCCACCTTACACTGAACTCTTACTGAGGTGTGGCATAGCACAACGACACCCTCAAGACTGCAGTCTCATCAGGCTTGTGGCTTTCAACCGATAACCAAGTCAGTGTGTGGAGGAGGAAAAGACATCTTAATTTAGGCAGAAGGGTAGATGCCTGCTAACAACAACCAAAGTTGTCAAATACTTCCTTCAGACCCTTAACGTTGTTCAGGCGTACTACAAAACTGGTTTGACATCCGTCACCTTGGAGTTTTGCGTCGAATAAGATTCTTGTGAACTGTCACCTGAGTGCTGGAGTTGTCGAAGATTCCTTTCAGACGTTTTTTATACGTTAACCCTTTAAGCCCCGGCATCATTATACAAATTCTCTTACTGATCTCCATACATTTCATTGAGGTCTAATTGGGAGAAGTTGTTTAAACATCAGGACAATTCATCTTTCTTGATCAATTGCTTAATTTTCATGACCTGTATGCATTGTAATGCACTGATATGATGAGGAGAAAATTGAAGCTGATCACCATTGGGGCCTAAAGGGTTAAAACTAGACTAAATTGAAATCCGTCACCTTGAACTTCTGTACTGGATAATATCCTCCTTAACTATCATCAGTACCGCAGTTGTCGAACACTCCCTTCAGACAGTTAACTTGTTTGGACGAGCTACAAAACTGATTTGACACTGGTCATCTTGGACTTCTGGGCCCAGTTGTTCAAAGCAGGATTGAGCTAACCACGGATTAGCATCAATTTTGAATTCATTTTTATAGGTAAACGATATGGATTCCTGTAAATCTTTTTGGCTCTACATTTTGACGTTGGTTGCTTTCAAACTGCCACTTGAAATTTGCTGTGAAAACTCTTTTGAGTAAGAGAAACGGGAACCTTGGTTAATTTTTGATCCCCGGTTAGTGTTACCCGGCTTTCGAACAACCGGGCCCTCTGCTGTATAAGATACATGTTTTGTCAATTATCACTATTGCCAAAGTTGCTGAACTCAGTTGCCCTTCAGACCCTTGTTTTGCCTGGGCATATTGCGAGACTGGTTCGCTATTGGTCAGCTAGCTCGGACTTCTTTTTTGCTGCATGAGATGCTTGTTATCTGTACCAAGTGCCGAAGTTGTTGAACATTCGATTTCCTTCCGACTCTTAATTTGTTTGGACCAAGTTCATATTATACTGGTTTGACTTCAATCATTTGGGATTTCTGTGCTGCATAAGATGTTTGTTAGCTTTTACTATTGCCAGAGTTGCTGAGTATTTCCTTCAGACCACTAGTTTGTTGGGGCAAAGTGGTTCGACAACGGTCAGCTTGGAGTTCTGTGCTGGACAAGATACTTGCTAACTATCACTAGTACCAAAGTTGTCGAACATTTCCTTCAGACCCTTATTTCGTTTGGCATACTGTGAAATTCGTTCGGCATCGATCATCTTGGACATCTATCCTGGATAAAATGCTTGTTGACCATCACCAGCAGCAAAGTTGTCGTACATTCCCCACAAGGTCTGGAAACAATATTTCTTGCATTTAATACAAGAATTGTGTCTGTCCAGACCTTTAAGTTTTTTTCAGGACATACAGAAAAACCCACACATGAGAACCTAATGGATTAAGAACCTGTAGGCTCTGCGTGTCTATAAATAAAACAAATTCAACGTAATAACAGGTATGCTGGGGTCTATTTTGTTCTATCTACAGATAGATTCTCATTGGAATATATATGTTGTAGTTTAATTTTATCCTTGGCTCAGTTTTTATTTTCTTTTGTTTCATATTCATTGTCATATAAAAACATCTGATAAAGAACAAAGGAAGGTAGAAATTGAACCAAGGATAAAATTGAGCTGCAACATATACATATCTCGACGCACAATTGCCCACATCGAACGTGCTTCCCAACACACTGAAGAAAGTATTAAAATTCTGAAAGTATCAGCTTTCATTCCAGTTAAGTCGACTTTCCAATGATATGGGCCCTTTGTGTGACTCGGTTACATGGTACAAAATCCGCTATGCTGATCCGCCAAGCATTTGATACCGTCCAGCGGATTTTGCACCAACTCATGCAAAGGGCCCATATAGCGTGACTTATTCTCGCGTGACCGTTCAACTTGATACAAATTTGAGCCTCAAATCGTGAGCGACTTTTTCAGGTTTTCTGAATTTTCTCAATGACTAAGAGTTGTGTTTGTACATGTCACAAAAGTGTATCCTTTTGTTTCAGTGTCCGTGAAAATTGAATAACTTTTCGTCCAAAAAGTCTATCTAGACAGCAGCAACAATATAATTGGCTTAGATATTCTCAGAAACAACGCAATTGTTTTTAACTTTCCATACATGTTTCGACGGTACAGATAGCTGATAGATAGATGACGGTACATCCGTCATCATCAGTGTAACATATTTTGAAATCACCGTTGAATTTATCGCGCGCGATTGCAATCAATTCGTTACATTGCAATTACAGTATTGCGTACATAAAAGTTTACATATAAGACGTACAGGGACTTGCAAGGAAAGTGTCACGTTTATGTGTTTTCACTTGCTTTAAGGTCGGGTTTCTCCTGTTTTATATTGTTTAACCCGAAACTTAGTAGCCGCAGAGTCCAGGATCTTGAAACAATCCGGTGAACTTGATGTTCGACAAGGCACTGAACTCTGCAGATGAGAAGAGAAGATCTGTCCGAAAATAGGTGCTCGAGCACACGTGTGGAGAAATGTCGGCTGGCTTTTACAAACATAGCAAGCATTGTAAATTGCACACGAAAACATATGTAAACTATGGTAAACATAGCATAAGATATTTAGGTCCCTATCTCTGGGGAAAAATGGACAAAGACCTTCTCAATAAAACAAGCCTTCATGAATTTAAAAAAGCAGTTCGGGCCATTAACCTAACAGATGTGTTGGACGGAAGATGCAGCTGCTATGCTTGCTCAACATAATTATAATACAACTAATTTAGGTAATCTTGAACTTATTTTTTAACTAATTAGACCTATAAAACATATTTAAATTGCTAATTACCTACCTATATATCTATTTTATATAGTATTAGTATTTTATATTTTATATTTGTATTTGCTAGTGTCCCCAATTAGCTATCCATAGCTAAAGACCCTGACACTTCAATAAAGTTTATGTATGTATGTATGTATATGTACCACGCGCGTGCGAAGCCCATCGGGGAAAGCACTTTTCACGTTGACTAAACTTTTGATTTTGAAAGTAGTGAAAACTAGTTTGATATCAGTGGGTGTACAAAGTTTGCGTATCTTATTTTGTGCAATAACCGAAAAGTAGCCAATGTAAGGGATTTTGTAATGGGACTCGGGTATTTCCTGGGATTTGACTAGTGAATGCAGACATGAATGAGGTTGTGTTTTACTACCCTTAACTGACTTTAAAATAATTTGAGAAATGCATTTGTTGATAAGCTTTTTAGTGAATAGGTGCTTCCGTAAAATGACAGACAATTTTTGTAGGTCATTATGGAAACCAGTCCAAGTGTTGTTTATCTTAGAAGTTCCATCAATCAGGGTTTTGAGTAATCCCATTTTGTAGGTAAAGGGAGAGAAACGTAGTGAGCGGACCTGTGAATGTTCTTTTTTCCCGGTAAATGGTGATGACAGTGAGGTGTGGGTCGGTGTTGTTGATTAGAACATCTAGGGAAGGTAGAACATGGTCAGTCCAGGCCTTGAAAGTAATTCTTTTTTTTCGCAGGAGCAATTTTGCCCCTAGTCCCAAAATGGTAGGAGTAAATTTGGTCCAACAAGGAGCAGAAAATGTATTTATTATGAAAATGGGCCAAAAGTTGAAGGAGCAAAATTGGGTCAGTCTGCTAATGAAACCCACTTTCTGTTTAAGGCTAAATTCTACGACCAGGTGGATGGCCTAGCTATGGGCTCCCCCCTCGCTCCTGTTCTTGCCAGTCTCTCATGGGGCACCATAAAAAGATATGGTTGGAACAATACAGGGATTCAGAGGTATCATTTTACCGTAGCTACGTTGACGACACATTTTTCCTTTTCATCTGAAAATGATGCCACCATTTTCTTTAATTTTATCAACGACCAACACCCCAACATACACTTCACAATGAAGAGCTAGCTGCGCGCGCGCGGCCATATATATGCATGCAAATACGTAGGGAGGCTGACCATGTTCCACCTTTCCTAGATGTTCTAATCCACAACACCGACCCACACTTCACTGTCATCACCATTTACGAAACAAAAAACATTCACAGGTCTGCTCACCAGTTATCTAAGTTTCTACCCCTTTACCTACAAAATGGGATTACTCAAAACCCTGATTGTTAGGACTTTTAAGGTAAACATCACTTGGATCGGTTTCCACAATGACCTACCAAACTTGTCTGTCATTTTAATTTACGGAAGAACCTATTCCCTGAGAACCTTATCACCGAATGCATTTCTCAAATTATTTTAAAATCAGTTAAGGGCAGTAAAACACAACCTCTTTTAGGCGTCAGACCTCAGGAAACACCTGAGTTTCATTACAAAATCCCTTACATTAGCCACTTCTCGGTTATTGCACAAACTAAGAGACGCAAACTCGCTAATCGGTTTTGTAACCCACTGATATCAAACTAGTTTTCTGGCACTACTTTCAAAACCAAAAATTTAGTCAACGTGAAAGACTCTTTCCCCGAAGGGCTTCGCACGTATGTGGTATACAAATTTTCGTGTACAAGTTGTGAGGCTTGTTAAGAAAACACGACACTTTGCCGTGTCAAACATGAGATACAGGTAGTTTCCAAATCGTTGTAATTGCAAATTATTAAATACCTGCTACAGAAATACCTACTTCAAAATGTGCAAAAATCAATGTCATTTTGCTGACTACTCTTCGACCTCTAGCATGATAACAAAACTAATTACAGTACTAAAACAGACTCAGGCCGAGGGAAAATAAAAGAAAAGAAAAGAAACTAAGGCAACTAAAACCTGGAGAAAATATCTGTACGAACAAAATGCATCGGCTAAACTGAAAAATACCACCAAACTAAACTTTGGCCCGATTTATATGCCTCCTGTCAGTGGCGTCGAATGCAACACAAGCGCCCACTCTCAGCGTCAGTGTAACAGCACACACAACAAAATAAACAAATTACCTTGAAAATGAATTGGGTTGGGTTGGAAGATTTTTTGCTTGTTTGCTTGTTTGTTTGTTGTTGTTGTTGTTGTTGCTGTTGTTGTTGTTGTTGTTTTGCGCTTGTATTACACTTAACGCGACCTGAAATGCGACGTAAATCTTGTCTATTCTATGCATCTAGAAAGACCATTCTGTCCTGGGTTGACGAGGTTTTCCATTGACCTGTGAATATGAGGCATTGTTTCAGGGTCCAGGCTGTCACCAAAAGCAAGCACGTCGGCAAATTTGCATTTACGATAGTCGATGCTCCTCCACCGACTATATCGTTGCAGCATTAAATATCTCAGGTAAATGTTTATCGGTGTCACACCTATATATCTAGCGAGGACCCCGACATAAGCATCTTCAACTGGGAACAGTCTGTGTTTTCTGTGTGCCTCCATTAGTTTGGGCATCATTTTCCCAGACAAAATATAAAATCCTCCATAGCAATAATACGGATATTTTGCTTCCGAAAATTCTTCATAAGCAACAGGATACTTCTCAAAGCGAAAACGAACCACAAAGGCGTTTTCACGTCGTTTACCTGCGTACAACAGCTGAGCCGGATCGCGTGCTCTAAGCCAGTTTATTAATCTGGGGACATGAACGTACATATCATCATCGGTCTTGAAAATGTACTCGGAGCGGGCATTTGAAGCCCATCGTAACGCCATTATTGTCTTTAAAGGTAACGCTCTTGCGGTATCGAAGAAATCACCTTGTAAGATATCTCCATTTTCTTTCGCTTCTTGTAGGATTCTTTCTTGCGTTTCAGCATCAGATGGCTCTCCTAAGACAAACACCGCCATCCATGGAACGCTAGCTTTGAGCCCGCCATTAGTCCAGGTGTTCCTTATGCGCCGATCGATTCGAAACTTCAACATCCCCCCGGGCATACCCCGGGCATTTGACTGTGCATCATGCCCGGGGAGGGGGGAATTTGAACGTTGCGTTGGAAGGGTGGGGAATTTGAACCAGATTTATCTCTTGTTCTGATATAGTAGGCTCGTGAGTTTTTTTCTGTTTTTGCAGGGTGTGACGGATTTACAAGATAGAATTTCGCCTTTGTTAGTGAATAACTCTTTCAAAAGGGTCTTTAAAGAAGTTTGAAGGTATTAAACGGCATATCTCTCTCTGAAAGGCGTGTAAAGTGTTTGATTGAAGTAAAAATTTGTCTTTGCGGAGAGGTAGTTGAGTATTAATTGATGGGGCATTTGAACGGCTTTTTTGCCCCGAGGGGAGGGAATTTGAACAAGCCAATCTTCAAAAGTTCAAATGCCTGGGAGTTGCCCGGGGGGGGATGTTGAACTTTCGAATTGATCGGCGCATGATTGTGTCACGCGACAAAACGTTTGTCGAGGACGAAATAACGAAAATAACCAAAAACATCGGTTTTGAAGAGGAAGTAGATGGAATTAAAATAACATCGAAATCAGCGTTTAAATTTGACGGGTTCGGATTAAACAGAAATGCTCGACAAAACACCAAAATAGATGCGAGAATTAATAAGAACTTGAAGAACCTTTCTCGTCGACATAGACGGGGTGAGGGTTGTGAACATCTTTGCGGAAACATCCCTCCTCTGTTCTACTGAGCGCGATTTACAAACAAGTAGGTTTGTCATTGAAGTTTTGCGAGACAGTAATCGTGCTACGCTCTACTGAATAATAAATTCCTGTACTGAGTAACAAAGGTTACGTTTTGCGCCCTGTGTGGCTAATTCTCTATGCATTCATATGTTGCTACTGCATAATAATGCTTTTTCGGGTGCCCACATCACCAAGGTGTTTTTCAGTGAGGTCCTGCAAATTCTAAGGAAATAAAAATTACAAAAACATGTTAAAAATCCTTCAAAAGGTTAAAAATTTTAAATAGTATAAAAACTTAGCTAAGGACAAAGTCCTTAACACTCTGTTTAAAAATTGAAAGTCAAATAGCATTCCACACAGACTCTTCTAAAATGTTCCATTCAGCAAGTCCTTGATAGAAAATACGTTGTTTCCCATAGTTTCTTTGGACTCTGCGATGAAAATTACGTACTTGTTTCGCGTGTTATACAACAGTCCGGGATCGTTATCAATTTCGATAACCCAGAGCAAAACAAACCAATCCATTTCGGTGACGTATCCGAGACGAACGACCACGTGACCCGAAACGGCTCGACTGCGACCTGGACTGCGACGAAATAAAGAGGCCTAGGAACTAAGCAAGCATCGGCCATAAATTCAATATGGCGGACAAACGCGAGACGATTTCGGAAAGGCTGAGCAGTTGTTACATTGCACTTCCTTCGAGTGAATTTCATGTTTGTATCACAGGAATATGGAAAGGAATATGGAAAGGAAAATTATTTGAGAACAGTATTATTGTCCAGAAGATTTTCCCAAAAGCTGTGACATATTTCGAATACTTCATCGGCCCAGCTCGGTATCCTGTAGAGTCTCCCTCGATCTAGAAAAATCGGAGGAAGATTGAAGGAGACTTTGCTAGCAGGATAGGACGTCAAATTTTCTCAAGCAACGACTGTTCTGAGTGAAATGACAAGTGAAGGAAGACAACGATTATTCTATTAACAAAGCGTTTATTCATTCATTTGATTGCACTTTATTTTCACAGTGTTCGCTCTGTTCTTGCCTCTTTTTCTTTCCCATGTTCATGGCAGGGGAAGGTGAACGTTCGTCAATCTGTAGTAGAAACGAAATAATCACCATGAATAAATATTGCTTTCACAAACGACGATACAGCTTATCTATTGAAGTATTCTATTGCACGGGAGGCGATTGAGGAGGCTGCAATTGTTCATGGCCACTAGGCCACTAGCATTATGATTAAGATACGGTTACGAGGTCTGTTATGTATGTTGCAAAAAATACACCTTTAGCTCTTGAAGTGGATAGCTTACGGGTCCACTTACACGTGCACTTACGTGATATGACTAAATAGGTGACAAACGTAAAGCTGTGCCAGGCTCCTTTCAAACGCTCCATGACTTTGCAACTGTGATTTTGTGCAATACATTTTATGTGAGAGTTATGTTCATTTGAAAAAAAAAACAACAAGTTAATTGAAAACGAATGAGAGTCATTCACGAATTTGTTCTGGTTCCTTTCTCGCAAGGACAACTGGTAGACCATTTTACCGATATCCCACAGTACTCATTGACATTTATTTATTCTTTAGTAGTGATAATGCAGCGTTATCACAATAATAGAATCAATCCAGTATTACGGGATGCCCAGGGGGCAAAATCAATATGGCTGCTGTATCGGCAAAAAGCTATTTGTAGGCCAAGTAACTCCTCTTTCTTTTTTAGAAGCGCTTTCTGATTTCATGTTCTTCTTTTAGATGCTTATTACAAAGTGATATAAGTTCAGTTGACGATAATGATGATGTTTAGATACCACAGAACAAAATCTAAATTATAATGTTGTATTTTTTAAATACAAATTGGGCATTTTCGTTTTTCTTGTTGTTGTCTTTTTTTCTCAATAACAAATTTTCTTAAGATTATTAAAAAAAAACAAACAAACAAACAAACGTGAGCATCATGTGGGCTTACGGGTAGGGTTGTCCACATTATGCCAGCATAATTTTGAGCATAATAGTGAAGCAAAAGAACCCAACATTATGCTGGAATAGTAGTGCAAAGTATCTCCAACTCTTTTTGCTTTGTAAAAACTTTGTCAAAACCATGGGATTCCCACACAAGACACCGGCCCAAGTACCACATTTTACGACCAGGCCTGGTTACAAAATTAGCAAAAACATGGCTTCCAGCAGTTCCAGTTCTACAACATTGTCAGCTGCCCCCTCGGGCTGTTTGTAATCAAGATAAACCTGTCTTCTCTGGTCTTTTATTTTTCTTTATTATAATGGAGCATACTGGTTATGCTATTTGAGCATAATAGAGACATTTGTTGAGAATAAACACTTAGCACGATAGAGTAAAACATTGAGCATAATGTGGACAACCCTACTTACGGGACCTCTGCAGGTATGTTCTTGCATACGGAAAAAAAAATATTCCTGCAGCTCGAAAATTCCCCAACCCCCATAACTTGTCCCTAAGGCATATCAAGAGATGCCCTGTTTTCGAGCTGTGAGACAACTGATGAACTGTGTTGGTGTGAACATTTCAATTTTCGTTAGTCTTATGGCAACTTATGGCTTATTGGTATATAATTGGAAAAAACTGTTAGCTACCCACAAATGCATGGACAATGTATGTCTACTAAGTTTTATTTTTGTTTCATTTTTTTTCTTGAGGAGGCACGGCGGTGTAGTGGTCATCGCACACGAGTTTAAATCTGACGATCTCGAGATCAAAGGGTCGGTGGTTGGAGGCTCGCTTTCTGTATTGTATCGTGTTGTTCTCTTGGACAGCAATCGCTGCCATCATATGAAAACCACACTTCAGCGATCGTAGCGATCACAGCATTTCACAACAATCGCTGAAGAGTGGTTTCCATATGATCGCAACTATTGGTGGACATTTTTTCGAGCGATCATAGTGATCATATGGAAACCAACCTTTAGGGAATCCTAACTGTGCAATCCTAAGCCCCCGGGGGTAACCCTGCGATGGACTAGCATCCCATCCATGCAGGGGGCAGGAGTGATGTTCGTAGTCGGTTTATGCTATGGAAACATGAGTTAAAGCGCCAGCTTGATGAGCATTATGGCTCGTTCAATCGAGTGGATTGGACCCGTGACGTAACCTTTAGACTTTGAGATTCGGTGTAGGTCATCATAAATGTTAGTGCAAATTGAAAAATAATGAAGTTCCACACCAATTTCGTTATATCGGACCCCCGTTCTTTCCAACTTTTTCCCTGTCCCCAGGAGGTTCGAAATAACGGGATTAGACCGTTTGTGTAAACTTGTCACCGAGTTGCAAGTATTTTCATGGGAAGAGATGGTATATGTTCGTGTGTAGCGCGAGATGTTAATCACGCGCGAAGGAATATGCGTGGGTTGCGCGCGATGTTAAAGGATAAAGTAGCACTCGGGCCAAGGAGGCCCACACGGCCGGAGCTTATCCCGGTTTCCGTAGCATGAAGCAACTGAGAGTATTGCTACTCCCCCCTGGACGGGATGCTAGTCCATCGCAGGGTTATCCCCCAGCAGTATGTCGCCGGTACCCATTTCATACACCTGGGTGGAGAGAGACAATGTGGGGTAAAGCTTCTTGTCTAAGGAAACAACACGATGGCAGGGACTGGGCGTCGAACCACCGACCTTCGGATCTGAAGTCCAACGCGCGTTGATTCACGCGCGTGGACCGCGTGCGTATCTTATACTCAGAACGAGCGACCGAGAGCACGTGTTTCGAGCGCGATACTTTTTACAAGAAAGATGAAGAACGCCACTGCGAAAAAGCTCTACTCAGCAATGCAAATTCCGGTATAAGACGCTTTGAAGAAAGAGAACCTATTGGTTATCCCTGGAAAATTGGGAAGATCCTTAATCTGGAAGGAAGAATCTGGAGGGATTCATGACATAGTGCGTTGCAGGTATGATTTCAGTCAGGCAGTGTAACTAAACATAGTGTCGCATTTTCAAGATTAAAACTTTCAATTTAAAATATGTGTGTATCATAAGGAATGTAACCGATGTCAAAAAACCGGGGAAAACCGTGGGCGAACCTCGGTTTCCTTGCCTCATGTTATCAAAAGCCCTGACTACTGGGCATTAGAGGAGCAGAGATTTGACTTTTCGAAAAAGGAGGCCCTAGCCCTGAACAAAGTCCCGCGGCCTTCTAAAGGAAGTGGCAACTATGTCCGATCAAACAGAGCAATTCTCAATGTGCCAATGTGAACAAGACCAGATTTCCATTAAACGCAGAAAGAAGCACGTTGCAATAAGAGTACCTCCCTACACATGTATTTCATGTATTCTGGCATTTGCGGCTCACTTAAACATTTACTCAGACGTAACTGCTACCTTCCGCTTTTTATTGAACGTTATTTGAGTTCATTGTTCAAAAAGTTCACTGTTTAAAAATAAGCATATTATAACAAACTGTTATCATGTTTTTACCATGGCCAATCCAAGCCTTAGTTCTTACACAACAGTAAGAGTGTGTTGGGATAAACACGACATGAACGTAAATTGTTCTTTCAGATCTACATTTTCTCAAATGGAAGAGTCAGTCCACAGGAGCATGATTTCATCCATTCACCAGTGACGTCATCCTGTTTGTGGCCTCTTTCAGGAAACACGTGACAATGTCCATCACTTGCAACACTCGCTTTTCCCTCTGCAAAAGCAACGCATTTGAAATTATTTTTCTACGGTTTCTTGCAACTTGTCCAGCAATTTTGTTACGCCGTTGGGAGACCAGTTACACGTAACGTAAGTGTAACACCTCTAACGCAACGCTGGAAAAATTCGTTGCAGCGTTACGAGGATCGTTGCGAAAAGTAGAACCGACTTCTACGTCTCGCAACGATTGCGGCATCAAAAAAGGTGCGAGACACGTTCATTTCAGGGTATGTTACACAGGACAATTTTTCCTGCAACTTGTATCGCAACGAAATTGCGAGAGAAGTTGCAAGAAAGATTGCCTAGTGTAACAGCGCCTTTAGTCTTGCTTTGCTAAGCTCTGTGATTGGTTGAAAAAAACTCGCGTCACACTTTGCTTCGAGCTGACCGGTCCATTGTGTTGTTGAACGTTGAGGGTAAGATCGGACGCAAGCTTCCAGGCGCCGCTTTCAGTCTGTTTATTACCTTATTCAGACTCCCCCTCCCACCCCACCCTACCCATAAAATGTCAGATGAAGAACAATGTGAATAGGCTAGAGCACAACACCGGCGACTACTTCCCGTACGCTTTTCGGACAGTGACGTGGCTTCTTGAACCTCCCCTACTAACTTTCGTTTTTCCGTTCTTTTTCGTCAATCCATTTTCATACTTACCTTAACGCCGGGGAGGGGAGGGGGGGGGGAGGTTTACTCCCTTACGTGGCCTATACGGGGAAGTGCCGCTGGACAGGGTATGGTTTTTTTTTGGCCTCTCTGTCCTGAGCAGGGTTTATTATTTTCTGCTAGTCTGTCCTAAACAGGGTCTGGACTTGTCCTAAACTGGTTATGGTCGCACAACTGTCGCCATTAAATATGGCTTACACAGTATTTACCAATCCTAGATCGGAGACGTGTCCCTGTCTCTGAAACACTTTCAAATCGCTTAACACAAGAAAGTGTGTTTTTTGTCATTTGTCCTAAACAGGGTTGGTATTTTAGGCATTTTCTGTCCTAAACAGACACTCGGCGGTACCCCTGCACCCAAACATGGATCAAGTGCCCTCCACCGCAGGGTGTAATGGGATTGTTGGATTTTCTTGCTAGCAGGACCAACAATCTCTTAAGATAAACCAATCCATGTTTGTTTGCGCCGTGAATGAACTTGTGCAAAATTGGACAAGACGTAAGTTTAGTTACACTCAAATTAAGAAAACCGTGAACACTGAAAATATTCCTGGAATGTGTGTTTTATCCAATCACATGCGAGACCTTGTAACTGCAGAAAACGAATGGGTTCTCAGTCACGGAATCGAGTTGTTTCGAAAGACGACAAGGTTTAATCTTCACCAGTTTATGTTACAGAAATTGGAAGTGCTATTCCTTTCTATCTGAGAGCCCTACGCACTACGCAAGCAAAAATAGGTTTGAGCGCTTTTTTTCGACAAACCGACGCAACGATCAGTGTTTCCGACAGTTCAAATAAAACCAACTCAAGCGGCAGTTATTTCACCTTGAAGAAAAAACTGCAATGTTCTCTCTCCAAATTCGCCCATTGACATCACAGCTGACTCGATTTATTTAGGCCGAATCATCCGTGCCTTCGAGCCGGGCTTGCATCATATAACGTGTAGTTGCACATTTTGAAAATTACATATTTTCAAATTTAGCAACGGTACACCAGGCTGTTGAAGAATAACGAACGCCGCTTTTGACAGTCCGCGGTCGTTGCTACAATGTGCCGCAACAAGCCAAAGACCACTCACACATTTTTCGCTCCCGTAGTACATATGGCTCTCAGATAAAAAGAAATAACAATTTAAATCCTCGTAAGTTAAGATGAAGGTCTTTCAAAACAAATGGAGAACCAACTCGATTCCGTGACTGAGAAACCCATTTGTTTTCTGCTGTTACAAGGTCTCGCATGTGATTGGTCAAAACACAATAAACATTCCAGAAATATTTTCAGTGTTCACGGTTTTCTTCGTTTGAGTGTAAAGGACCAGGCAATGGTGAAGAAAATTCGCCCACAGAATGAGTCCGCAAAGTAAATACGAACGTCCTTGGGCAAATTTATTTCATCACTGTTGGAACATGATCGAATTATGATCGAATTACGACCGTTTGAAAACAACGAGTCTGCGCACTGCGGTAAAATCGGCTGTGACCGACCGCAGAAAGACGTGTCTTAGTTTTGTCCATGACTTGCCGAAAGTCATTAACAATTTTACCCCACAATTGTTAGCTATCACTGTTGCCAGAGTTGCTGAATATTTCCTTCAGACGACTAGTTTGTTGTGGCATATTTCAAAACTGGTTCGACATCGGTCAGCTTGGAGTTCTGTGCTGGACAAGATACTTGCTAACTATCAATAAAGCCAAAGCTGTCGAACATTTCCTTCAGACCCTTATTTCGTCCCGACGTGGGCAATCGATGAAATCGATAATCGATAACATTCGATAACAATCGATAAAATTAGTTGATTGTATCCGAAATCGATAAAAATCGATAAACGGATTTGTTGTGAGAAATCGATAATTATCGATTTTTCAATCAGTTTTATCGATTTTATCCAAAATTATCGATTTTATCGGTAACATTTTTTTGTCGAAATATGTGAGCTTTAATAATAACGACAAGCTCTATAACCAGCTCTAATATCGGGTTGCCGATTGCCTTTGCTTCCACTCAAATCGTTTTCCTTGGCGGTTGCTAAGATAGGTAAATAGCCGAGATGTCACTTTGGCACATACTTGGGTCGATACAGCACAGTTATCCTGCCAGCTTAATAAACCACATTTACTGAAATACAAAATACAGTTTTATTCGTGAACAAAGCCACCGCAATCATTTTACCGCGATTAAACGTCTTCTAAATGCAGAATCAATGTCAGAAATTAAAGACATGTAAGATCGACATCCATCGAAAAAATCGATAAAATCGATAACATCGCTAACAGTAATTACCAGAAGAGTTGTAAGTATCGATTTTTATCGATTGATCGATACAATCGATAACAATCAAGTGATTGATATCGATAGTTATCGATTTATCGAACGGTTTTCCGATATCGATTTTTATCGATTGCCCACGTCGGGATTTCGTTTAGCAGACTGTGAAACTCGTTCGGCATCGATCATCTGGGAAAACAGGACATCTGTCCTGGATAAAACGCTTGTTGACCATCACCAGCACCAAAGTTGTCGTACAGTCGCCACAAGGTCTGGAAACAAAATTTTTTTGCATTTAATACAAGAATTGGGTCTGTCCAGACCATTAAGTTTTTTTCAGGGCATACAGAAAAACCCACACATGAGAACCTAATGGATTACCGTAGGGTTGCGTGTCTATAAATAAAACAAATTCAGCGTAATAACATGTATGTTTGGGTCTAATCTTGTTCTATCTACAGATAGATTCTTATTGGAATATATATGTTGTAGTTTAACTTTTTCCTTGATTCAGTTTTATTTTCTTTTGTTTCATATTCATTGTCATATATTTAGCATAAAAAAGAACAAAGGAAAGTAAAAATTGAACCAAGGATAAAATTGAACTACAACATCTACATATATCGACGCACAATTCCCCACATCGAACGCGCTTCCTAATGCAATGAAGGAAATTTTTAAAATTCTGAAAGTGTCAGCTTTCATTCCAGTTAAATCGACTTCCAAAGATATAGGCCCTTTGTGTGACTCAGTCACATGGTACAAAATCCGCCACGCATTTTATACCGTCCAGCAGAAATTGCACCAAGTCGGAATGCAAAGGGCCCATCTAGCGCGACTTATTCTCGCGTGACCGTTCAACTTGATACAAATTTGAGCCTCAAATCGTGAGCGACGTTTTCAGGTTTTCTGAATTTTCTTAATGACTAAGAGTTGTGTTTGCACATGTCACAAAAGTGTATCCTTTTGTTTCAGTGTCCTTGAAAATTGAATTACTTTTGGTCCAAAAAGTCTATGGAGACAACAGCAACAATATAAGCTTAGATACTCTCAGAAACAACACATTCCATACATGTTTCGACGGTACATCCGTCATCACCAGTGTAACATATTTTGAAATCACTGTTGAATTTATCGCGTACGATTGCAATCAATTCGTTACATTGCAATTACAGTACTGCGTACATAAAAGTTTACATATAAGACGTACAGGGACTTACAAGGAAAGTGTCACGTTTATGTGTTTCACTTGCTTTAAGGTCGGGTTTCTCCTGTTTTATATACGGCGCGCAATAAGGAAAACATCAAAATTCTGAAAAAAATTCACAAAGTAGCCCTAGGTGAACTATTAACAGAAATATATTTTTTACTTCGATCCGATAATTGTTTTAGACGTACGGAGATAGTCTTCGTTTCGCAGCTCTCGGACCTGGCTTTCAGGGTCTCTCACAGTGCATCGCGAAAAGCCCGTTCACAAAATCAAAACAATTCTAACGAGAACAACAAACAACTAATCATATAGAGTAGTTAATTACACACAGTTTGAGTGTTCATTTTGTCATTTTGGACTTGAATGGAATATTTGGGAGAATTTTCGATATTTATATTATTTTGAGCGATTTCTTGCAATGCAAAATTGACAAAATTGATGGCCTAAAATCATCGACTGGTACATGGCATACAGTAAAGTATCCTATACCATGTAAAAGAGCATTACTTCTTCTTTCAAAATCCGTTTTCAAAACCATGGGCAACTCAAAAGAAAAGTTTTGAGGCCACGAAATACAAGTACTACTTTCGTGTAATTTGAGCTTTCCCGACACAGCAGTCCATGTTAAAAAACTCAGATAAACACGACACAAAAACACGTTTGAACATCCAATGTTTAATAAAAGCTGCTGTCAGGCATCAGTACATGTTAACAAGACTATTTGGGGGGATTTAGTATCGTTTGGGCGAAATAAATGGACGAATTTAAGCTGTTTCATCCACCTTAATCTACACGAGTCACGTGAAGTTTGTCAAAGGTCAAGTATTCCGACACGTAAACCCAACCAAATCCGAACATTTTACGCTCAGAAATTACTTTCTAACGCATAGATCAATCGTTAATACTGTATGTTTTTCGTACCTTATTCTGGGCTCCTGGGTAGCGAGGAAATCTAGCAGAACTATCGCGATCGACATCATCGGCGGTTTCATCAAAATTAATGCCAACGGCAGCAGAGATTGCGTTACTGTAGATTACAAGGGGAGACCGCTGTCACGTTACCTTCATTACGGGCTTCCAGAAAAATTCTCCACCTTATTTACCCCGAGAATATAATAGATATATCTATATTGAGATTGTGAATCGCCACATATTTTATTAACCTCAAAAGAATAAATAAATCATATTATATTATATTTTTTTAAGGGCATTCTCTATATAAATATTCAATGTGCTTTCCATAGTAAAAAAACAAAACCAACGGTGACGCGTATGTAAACCTCACGCCTATTAACTTCAATACTGTAAAGTTAAATTGACAAGTGTATGAATGCATCAGTTTTTTCCAAGAAATTAATTCAGGAATCTGGACTTAAAGTACAAGTACAAGTGTGAGATGTTTAGATTCTCTCAGATCTTGTCAGTTAGCCATCTCATCACCTCAAAGCGATCGAAGAAATAGGTGCCTTTGGGTGGATCTGCTTTCAATGAGTCGAAAAAAAATCATGTGTTTTCTTTAGCAATGAAGGAAAATAAGAATGAAAAAAAAAGCCGTCCTTCGGGTCTTATTTTCCAAGAAAATAAGTCCCCCTTGGCAGCGCCTCTCATACCTCCGCCATTGCTATTATTCGTAGTTATCCCTGTGAGTTCATTATTTTTCAACAATAATGAACTCACACGGGGATAACTACGAACAAAAGGAATGGCGGAGGTATTGGAGGGGCTGCCAAGGTGGTCTTATTTTCTTGAAAAATAAGATCCTGCTTTTGCGAATAGTCATCACTGTGAACTGCTTGAAGCCGCAGTTTACGCAGTGGTCCATTGTTTGTACTCTTCAATCCAGCTTTCCCTCAGGACCACTTTTGGTCGTGATAACAGTTTACATAATTTGAAAGTAAATTCGCCCGAAATTATCTTGTAAATGGCATCGTGTCAGTATGCTGCTGCACTAGGTGGCAGACATTGTGGACGCACTGTTGTTAATCCAGTCGATTTTCACACCCGCAAGTTGCCAAAGAAAGGGTCGCGGTAAGGGAAGCGCCGCAAATGATTATTCAGATGACAAGGGCGGTCTGTGTGAAACATGGAAAAATTCACGAGTAGTGAGGGCACTTTACATATATTTTCTAAGATAAACTCAGCCGGTGAGAAATAGCTTATGTTTTTTCAGTGAAAGCGCATCCACAGCCGGAGCGAGCCAGGGCGCATAGGAAAAAAAAAAAGAAAGAAAAATACTGGCTTTTGCTTTCTTCGCCCCAGCACCGTTTTCCCTCTACGCGCTTTGTGCGCTTTAAAAATCAGTGACACGGTGGGAAATACAGTACCCGCGCTCCTTTTTTGCAGGGTGTGGGTAAAGTGAGGTAAAACTCTCCTAAGCTCCGTTTAAGCAATATTTAAGCCCGATAATCCCACTGCATGTGTGAACCTGTCATGGGAGTTACAAGTACTATGGTATTAACTTAGCTGCTCTTATTAACAGAAGTTCTGCCCTGGGTTTTAGATTGAATCAGCAAATCTAACAACAAAGGATTTCAGATGATTCGTTAAGTCCAGTTGTCAAAGTTTTCGATTGTAATAAGTTGTTAATTAGTATGATTTACAACGATGTGTCCACAATGTCCGCCAACAAGTGCAGCAAACGGACACGATGCCATTTACAAGATTATTTAAGGCGAATTTACTTTCGAATTATGTAAACAGCATCAAGACCGAAAAAGGCGCTGAGGGAAGCCGGATTGCAGAGCAAAGTAATGGGATATTTGCTGGCCAAGTGGCCCGGGGCCAATTGCAGCTGCAAGCAGTTCACATTGATGACTATTCTCAAAAGCATTCCCAAAATAAAGTAAAAATGATGAACTCACAGGATAACTACAAATGAATAGGAGTGACGGAGGTATGGGACGGGCTGCCAAGGGGGCTTATTTTCCGAAAGAGCACTTTTTTGTTTTACTGTTTTTTTTTTCATTCTTATTTTCGTTCATTGATAAGGAAAATACGTTTTTAATTTTACTCATTGCAAGCCCAAGCGGATCCACCCAAAGGCACTTATTTCTTCGATTGCCAGTGAGGTGATGACATGGCTAACTGACAAGATCTGAGAGAATCTAAACATCTCACACTTGTACTTGTACTTTAAGTCCAGACTCCTGAATTGATTTCTTGGAAAAAAAACTGATGCATTCATACACTTGTCAATTTAACTTTACAGTATTGAAGTTAATAGGCGTGAGGTTTACATACGCTTCACCGTTGGTTTTGTTTTTTTACTATGGAAAGCACATTGAATATTTATATAGAGAATGCCCTTAAAAAAACATAATATAATATGATTTATTTATTCTTTTGAGGTTAATAAAGAATGTAGCGATTCACAATCTCAATATAGATATATCTATTATATTCTTGGGGTAAATAAGGTGGATAATTTTTCTGGAAGCCCGTAATGAAGGTAACGTGACAGCGGTCTCCCCTTGTAATCTACAGTAACGCAATCTCTGCTGCCGTTGGCATAATTTTGAAACCGCCGATGATGTCGTTCACGATAGTTCTGCTAGATTTCCTCGCTACCCAGGAGCCCAGAATAAGGTACCAAAAGCATAGAGTATTAACGATTGATCTGTGTGGTAGAAAGTAATTTCTGAACGTAAAATGTTCGGATTTGGTTGGGTTTACGTGTCGGAATACTTGACCTTTGACAAACTTCACGTGACTCGTGTAGATTATGGTGGATGAAACAGCTTAAATTCGTCTATTTATTTCGCCCAAACGATACCAAATCCCACAAAATAGTCTTGTTAACATGTACTGATGCCTGACAGCA